>CAWUFW010001831.1:2030000-2562840 GCA_963921515.1 Calotriton arnoldi | reverse complement strand
CACACTTACATTTTGGTCACTGTGATGATGGGGGTTTGGACCCCATTGCCACAATGGTCAAGTTGTGCTTCAGCTCAGGACCCCACACTTACATTTTGGTCACTGTGATGATGGGGGTTTGGGACCCCATTGCCACAATGGCCATGGCCTGCTTAGTAGTTGTGGGGGCCACACACATTTATGTGTGGCACATTTGATAGGGTGTCACATTGTATGTTGATGATCATGTTCTGTGTCGTAGGCATTTGACACAGTCTACACACGCTTGTCATGGTGTTGGGGGGATGTCTTAATGTTGCAATCTTTATGTTGGTGTGTGCTTGTTGCGACATGTATTAGCCATCCTGTGAGTGGAGTTGTTGTTAGTGGTAGGCATCCAGCCCCCCCTGGGTAAGGGTGGTAGTAGTGGTAGGCATCCAGCCCCCCCTGGGTAAGGGTGGTAGTAGTGGTGGGCATCCAGCCCCCCCTGGGTAAGGGTGGTAGTAGTGGTAGGCATCTGGCACCCCTGGGCAAGGGTGGTAGTAGTGACAGGCATCCAGCCCCCTGGGTAAGGGTGGTAGTAGTGGTAGGCATCCAGCCCCCTGGCTAAGGGTGGTAGTGTGGTAGGCATCCAGCCCCCTGGCTAAGGGTGGTAGTAGTGGTAGGCATCCAGCCCCCCTGTAAGGGTGGTAGTAGTGGTAGGCATCCAGCCCCCTGGGTAAGGGTGGTAGTAGTGGTGGACATCCAGCCCCCCTGGGTAAGGGTGGTAGTAGTGGTAGGCATCCAGCCCCCCTGGCTAAGGGTGGTAGTAGTGGTGGGCATCCAGCCCCCTGGCTAAGGGTGGTAGTAGGTAGGCATCCAGCCCCCTGGCTAAGGGTGGTAGTAGTGGTGGGCATCTGGCACCCCCATGGCTAAGGGTGGTAGTAGTGGTGGGCATCTGGCACCCCCATGGCTAAGGGTGGTAGTAGTGGTGGGCATCCAGCCCCCCTGGCTAAGGGTGGTAGTAGTGGTAGGCATCTGGCACCCCTGGGTAAGGGTGGTAGTAGTGGTAGGCATCCAGCCCCCCTGGCTAAAGGTGGTAGTAGTGGTGGGCATCCAGCCCCTGGCAAGGGTGGTAGTGGTGGGCATCCAGCCCCCCTGGGTAAGGGTGGTAGTAGTGGTAGGCATCCAGCCCCCTGGCTAAGGGTGGTAGTAGTGGTGGGCATCCAGCCCCCTGGCTAAGGGTGGTAGTAGTGGTGGGCATCCAGCCCCCTGGCTAAGGGTGGTAGTAGTGGTGGGCATCTGGCACCCCCATGGCTAAGGGTGGTAGTAGTGGTGGGCATCTGGCACCCCCATGGCTAAGGGTGGTAGTAGTGGTGGGCATCCAGCCCCCCTGGGCAAGGGTGGTAGTAGTGGTGGGCATCCAGCCCCCTGGGTAAGGGTGGTAGTAGTGGTAGGCATCCAGCCCCCTGGCTAAGGGTGGTAGTAGTGGTGGGCATCTGGCACCCCCATGGCTAAGGGTGGTAGTAGTGGTGGTCATCCAGCCCCCTGGGTAAGGGTGGTAGTAGTGGTAGGCATCTGGCACCCCTGGCTAAGGGTGGTAGTAGTGGTGGGCATCCAGCCCCCTGGGTAAGGGTGGTAGTAGTGGTGGGCATCCAGCCCCCTGGGCAAGGGTGGTAGTAGTGGTAGGCATCTGGCACCCCTGGGTAAGGGTGGTAGTAGTGGTGGGCATCCAGCCCCCTGGGTAAGGGTGGTAGTAGTGGTGGTCATCTGGCACCCCCATGGCTAAGGGTGGTAGTAGTGGTAGGCATCCAGCTCCCCCTGGGTAAGGGTGGTAGTAGTGGTAGGCATCCAGCCCCCCCTGGGTAGGGGTGGTAGTGGTGGTGCGCATCCAGGCCCCCTGGCTAAGGGTGGTAGTAGTGGTGGGCATCTGGCACCCCCATGGCTAAGGGTGGTAGTAGTGGTGGGCATCTGGCACCCCCATGGCTAAGGGTGGTAGTAGTGGTGGTCATCCAGCCCCCCCTGGGTAAGGGTGGTAGTAGTGGTAGGCATTTGGCACCCCTGGCAAGGGTGGTAGTAGTGGTGGGCATCCAGCCCCCTGGGTAAGGGTGGTAGTAGTGGTGGGCATCCAGCCCCCCTGGGTAAGGGTGGTAGTAGTGGTAGGAATCTGGCACCCCCTGGCTAAGGGTGGTAGTAGTGGTGGGCATCCAGCCCCTGGGTAAGGGTGGTAGTAGTGGTGGGCATCTGGCACCCCCATGGCTAAGGGTGGTAGTAGTGGTAGGCATCCAGCCCCCCTGGGTAAGGGTGGTAGTAGTGGTAGGCATCCAGCCCCTGGGTAGGGGTGGTAGTGGTGGTGCGCATCCAGGCCCCTGTGTGCATATGTGGCATTGGTGATGGGCATCCCGCCCCTATGGTGCTGCTGTTGCTGGTGTAAGTAAATTCTGCATCCCTCTGTGTGTGTGTGATGTGTCGTGTACGTGTTGTATGTTTTTGTGGTTGGTGTCTGACTTACCTTCTGCACCGTACGCGTCCGTGCCTGTTCCGGTAGTAAATGTAGAATAATGGTAGGATCGGAACGAAGGGATTCATGGCTGGTTCGTCTCGCTCGTCTTTCTCGTTGCTTCGCGCCGCCCTCGCCGCTGGCGTGTTCGCCTCGTAGCCGTGGATCGTGTTGTGGCGCGAATCGGAGCTTATGTGCGCCTCTCCTGGAAGCTTTGACGTGCCGGACATAGCGACGGGTTCGGCGCGTACAGAAAGCGCATCGTACTTGTCTGGCCGGACGGGGCTGCATTTTCCCTTCCGTGCGACTCGATTCCGGCGTTTCCGGATTCGCCCGGTCGGAGAACAGGACCTGGATTGGGAGAGTACGACTCGGCCGGATTCTATGCTGTTGTGCGCATCGTACTTGCTCGTTCGGAATGATGTGCGGATCGGTCGGGAAACAGGCTTTCGCATGGCTTTTTTCCCGACCGAATGGTATTGGGTGCGCCTCCGACCGAGATCGGAATCGGCCCCAAAGCTGTTTGGAAAGCAGTCCCTGCAATTTGCAGAGTCAGTAAAAAGGAACATCTGGCTTGAAATCCAGTCTCAGGTGAATGCCATTGGAGTGACCCCCCGGGACATTGATGTGCTCAAGAAGCGGTGGTATGACATCAGGAGCATCACCAAGAGGAAGATGGCTGATCTTAATAAACAAGCCAGGCTGATAGGAGGAGGAAGGAACAGGGCACCTGCCCTGACTGAACTTGGAGCGGCTCGTGGAGTCCACGATAGAGCCAGAAAGTGTCTGTGGGATCGGGATGCAGACAGCTCTGCCAGGGCTGCTTCCAAACAAGGTAAGAAGCATGCACAGCATTGTGCCCCCCTTCCCCTATCCCATATCCCCAATTGGGCTATGTGAATCCCACTCCAGTACAGATTTTTGTTCAAACCAGCAATGCATTATGGGAGATGTAGTCAGTGAAACCCCTATCATGACAGGAATCGCACTGAACAACAAGGCATGTGACACACATCAGCGATAAGCAGGCAGAAGACAATGAGATAGTGTGGCAGAAATGTATATTTATTCTTGCAATGCAGGGCTGCAGGTACACTGAGCTAATGTACAATTTCTGTCCACAGGCGAGACATCGCGCAGGACTGCTCAGGACAAGGGAGAGAGGGCACCCCGGAAGGACATCACAGAGAAGGCCAGTACGAGTGCAGGGCACACAACACCACCACAGCCAGTCTCACCACCTCACCACCACAGCCAGCCTGTCCACTACAGCTAGCCTCGCCACCACAGCTAGCCTCGCCACTACTGCTAGCCTCGCCACCACAGCTAGCCTCGCCACAACTGCTAGCCTCACCAGCATCAATACCACCTGCAGTGCTTAGACCTAGGAGGCGTGCTGTTGCCAGACTGCTGGAGTTTGAGTCCTCCTCAGAAGACTCGAGGGGGGGGAAACATCTACTGTGCCACTGGATGGTAGCAATGCTGGTTTGCTGTCCACTTCTGAGGGAGCACACACAGGTGCCAGACGCCGCCGCAGGGCTCGTGTGAGCAGTCCACCTCCACAGGGTGAGAGCCATGGTGTCTTCGGAGGGCTGGAGGCAACCATGGGGAAGGTGCAGCGCCTACAAGGCAAGGCAATTCAGTCAGTCCAGCGACAAATGAGGCGCCTCAATGACAACATGACCAACATTGACAAGGGCATAAGCTCAATGGCTGAGGGCATGAAGGAGATGGCTGCGGGCATGCGGGACATGTCCCAGTCTCGTGATGCTGCTGTGCAGCAAAATGGATGAGGACAGAGTAACACGGCGCAGGGAGAGGCAGAAAATGGAGCACCATACGAGGGCAGTGAACCGCCTAGCAACTGCCACTTCTCTGCACTGCAGGCGCTCCGTGGCCATGCAGGAGGGCTGGCGCACTGCAGCACTGATGTCTCTAGGGGGCTGGTAAAGGTGACCACTGCTCTTGAAGTGCTGCTGACAAGTCAGTCTGCCACTACTGGTGCTGTTGAAGTTGGGGACAGCGAGGACACGACCAGTCGGAGCAGCATTACCCCCTGTAACAGACACCCGGAGGAGCAGCAGACGGCATGCGGCTGCCACTGGTTCCACAGCCAGTGAGGACAGTCAGTTAATGGCATCCAGTACTGTTGTGCGTACGCAGACGCTGATGCAGCCCACACTTTCAGGACAGAATTGGGTGAAGTAACCCATGACTTCCTACTATGGATGTCACAAATTGGAATGCCAAGTTTGGCCGTTTGTGTTGTGGCGTAGTGCCCAGAAATTAAAACTACGTCATTACATTCAACAACTAGCTGTGTCTCCTTACTTACTTAAAAATAGCTGCATGTGATCTCTGCCCGTCTCTGTCTCCCATCTGTTGCTGGTGGCACTCCTGCTGCGTTGGGCTCTGGCTGTGTTAATTCATCATCATTGTCCTCAAAATCAGTTAATTCCACTTCTGTACCTTTCTTTGTGGCAAGGTTGTGCAGCATTGCACAAGTTGCAATTATTTTGCAGCAGATGATGGGTGTGTACTGACGTGCGCCTCCGCTTTTGTGGAGGCAGCGGAACCTGCTTTTCAATAGTCCAAACGTGCGCTCCACAACGTTGCGTGTTGATTTGTGTGCCACATTGTATCGTCTCTCACTCAGGGTTGATGGGTTTAGGTAGGGAGTGAGGATAAATGACCGCACGGCATATGCACTATCGCCTAGGTGAGGAAGAGAGTGCCATTAGTCACATACACCAATACACATTCATCTGCAGTAAGTATGAGTGAGCGTCACAGCGATTTACCTAGCAGGTATCCTTCTCCAAATTCTCCCGCAGCCAGGCGTGTGTAGATCCCACTGTTCTGGAAGATGTATGAGTCGTGGGTGCTCCCAGGAAATTTGGCCACGATGTCAGTGATTATGTTGGCAGCATCGCAGATTACCTGCACATTTATGGAGTGGGTGGACTTTCTGTTCCTGTAGATATACTCAGTGGCTGCTGGTGGGCAGATTGGAATGTGTGTGCCATCAATACAGCCTATGACATGCGGTAACTGTGCCATCTGGTAAAAGTCTGTCTTGGTTTTCAGCAGTTCCGCCTGTGTGTTTGGGAAGCTAATGTAGTGATGCATTCTCTGCATCATGGCATCCAGGAACTTTCTGAAGAAACGGGACAGGCAACTCTGAGACACCCCGCCTACCGCAGCTATCACCCCCTGGTAACTGCCAGATGCGAGTAGATGTAGGCTACAGAGCACCTGCACATGTGATGCTATGGCGTGCGCCCTTGGTGTTGGGTGCTCCAGGAGTGGGTGCAAGTCCCTTATCAAGTCCAGGATGGTGTGGGGGTGTAGCTTGTACCTTTCATGGATCTCAGCCTCAGTCTGTTGGAAGAGTGTGATGCGCTGTCTGTAAATGCGCTCCTCCCGTCTCCAGATCCTCACTCCTGCTGCCTGTAGACGTAGCCGCCTTGCAATCACATAGAAAGCCGCCATAGTGATCACACTGTTGCATTTTGGGATTGCTTATATACGCTGTAGATGATTACCACCTGCTTTCAGTCAGTGTTAATTACCGACTCTTAAATACCGATTTCATGTAATTCGGTATTACCGAATTTACCTACATCTCTTTGTTCGTTTATACCGTTTCTTATTTACCGATTCGGTAAATAAGGAATCGGTAATTCCGAATCGGTAATTTTGAATTCGGTAATGATGAATCGGCATTTACCGATTCATAATTACCGAATCCTTCTTTTTAGCCTCCTACATCTCAATTGCCTAAATACCGGTCGGTAACGGGAGATTTACCGAATTTCGGCCGTTACCGACCGGTATTTAGCTACCTACATATGGCCCCTAATCTTTTAAGTAGAGAATTTGAAAATCTTTCACATGGTTATAAAGGTGGAATAAACAATGGTATACAGATCACTGAAAGTCATGATAGAAAGTTGTAATAGAGAGGTGGGCCAAACCTCTGGATAATCTTGCAACTGAAAATATCATAGGATCAAAAGTGTTTAAGTCATGAGCAGGTCTTAAAATGAAGCTCAACTTTTAGAGGGGAAAATACAAGTGAACTGAATCTCATTGGTGGACCCACCACCCCCATTTATCATCTTGGTGGATATTTTTCCTGCCTTGATCTGCCATGCTTCCCAGGCAGGAAAGGCAAACAATGAATCCCACATGTAAGGAGAGATCTTGCCAAAGAACAGAAACATTTATTTTTTGTTTTTCTCACAAAGAAACTTCCACTTTGGCAGCTTGTAGGCAAAAAAGAATGCCAAAGAGGCCAAAAAACCACACCACCGCTTGGTATTGAATTCCAAAGAAAGTGCTCTCACTGTGCCAATGGGAGCATTTTCATTGGAAACATAGTGATGATTAATCATTAGTAAGATTGCATTGAGGTAGAGATTGGGTAAACACCAACAGCTAGATTTTCTAAACAGGGCTTTTTTGGAGATGTTGAGATAACTGGATATTATAGTAGGTGAAAAAACAGTCATCTGGGAGGGCTGTGGTAGTTTCCCTCACTGGGGAGTTGAAGCTGGCTCAAGAGATCCTGATTCACTCCTCAAAAGAACACTGGCAAGGCATCCTCTAACAGTGGGTGCATTTATACTTTGGTTAATCCTCTTTCAATTTACTGTACACAGTATAAAATGTGGGTTAATTGACTATAAATCCACTCATAGTCTCAAGTGCTCTCTAACTATCTGAAGTGTTCCCAAGGAATGAGGAGAGTCATACGAAAATAAAGAAAATCTTTATTATGGTGAAATTGCCACAGAGGATTACCTCCCCCATTTTAAATCCTGTGGGCAAAGTTTGTAGCGTATCCTTTAGGTGAACCCAACATTTCTTCAGCATTCATATGATGCCACAGCCTGGCCCCAGGACTACAGCATTAGGGTATACCTTGCTCAGCTTTCCCCAGTGACTGAGTCGTCTTACAGAAGAACCAGGTATTTGATGTAGTCTCATGGCGTAAAGTGCAGCTGTGATATTCTGTCTGCTTTTTCCTCCATTTGTCTGGATCTCCCTTCTCTTCGTGCTTTATTCCAGACAGTCTTGTTTTATTATTTTAAGTATAGCACCAATCCTTCTTACTCTCTAATCGGGTCATTACGATGGTGGGCGGACTTGAGTCCGCCCACCATCATGGTGGTGCTTGGGACGACCGCCCGCCTGTACGGCGGCGGCCCTGCACGTAGATTCACGATGCGACCACCACCGTGGCGGTCGCATCTTGCATCTTTACCATTGCAGAGGGTGCTGCTGGCTGCAGCACCTGCCGCAATGTGAAAAATGCATGTAGTGCTTTCCCTGCACTACGTGGCAGGCACCACGCGGTGCCTGCCACTTAGTGCAGGGAAATGTAGGGGGGGTACCCCCATGGTACCCCCCCAGTGCACCACCACCTCCCCCAACACAAGGGGGGCCCGCAACAGGCCCCCAAAACCAATCCCCACCAGCCTTTCAATGACGGTTTACCTGCCACAGAAAGGCTGGCTGCGACAGCATTGTAATGTGGCGGACGGTGCCAACTAGGCACCACCACCATTTTACAGATGCTGACCGCTCCGCCAGGCAATCAGAACGATTGCCTGTGGCGGATCCGTGGCGGGCGGTATTTGCGCACGCCATGGTCACGGTCCGATTCACCCCGCCATCCTAATTTGGCGGGGGAAAATTGCTGTCCGATGGCGGAGGGCCCTCCACCGCACTGCTGGCGGTGGCGGGCCTTCCGCCATCGTAATGACCCCCTAAGTACCCTCTAGTGAGAACGGTGTAAGTCAATCTCATCATTTCTGTCCTCATCAGCCTCACTCTGGCAACCTGTCATTCTGTCCCCTAAGTCTATTGCTATCATATCTGTTATAGGAACAAGTACTGTGTAACCCCTCATCCCCATTACCATAGCTGATAGAGCAAAGCACAATCAGGGTATCCGAGCTGAAAGTTACAATTTGTTGGAAGGGTACCCTTACGATGCAGAACTTCAACGCAAAAGTGCTGCTGAGCTAAAAGATTGTATACAATCCTTGGATTGCTATGTTTATGTTAAATAGCCAAACCAAAGTGCATGATGAATAAGATGCACAAAGATTATTGCAGGAGGTCCTTGAAGAGCTGGGACATTGTAGTTTCCTCATGGAGGCCAGCTGGAAAGAAATTGAAGTAAATGAGGTCAAAGGGAGTGGAAAACATGGTTTCCTCTGATGGAGCCAAAGCTTTTGGCATTTGTCAATATCCTTTCATAGGTCAATCATTGAAAGAAATACTGTTTTTCCTGCTATTCCGCTAGTGCTTCCACTTGGGAATTTAGGAAGTGAAATAGTGAAATGAAATTTAGAGCTCTAATGTTGATGGTTGATGTAGAACCTGCTGCCTCATTTAGGAACTACAAAAATAGGGAAGTTCTACGAACTCTGGGAAGGTTCAAGGAAGCCCACATGTGACATTTTCTATCTTTTATTTAGGTGTGCAGACAGAATATCGAGTTTAAAATATTGAGTTGCACAAATATCGAGTCAGAAATATTGTGGTTCAGAAATATCGACAGCAAGAATATCGTCGTCAAGAATATCTACTTAATGTAAGTAATATCCATTTTAAAAATACCGTTTGCAAAAATATAGTTGTTAAAAATATCGATTTTTTTATTAATGGTATGTATTTTAGTATGTTTTAAATGTATGTGATGTATGTTTTTTTGTATAAGAATTGTTTGTATTTTTATTATATGTGTTAAATTTTTAGTAGTTATTAATTTGTTTTTATTTGAATTTTGCGTTTTTTGTTCCACAGCGGGTTGTGGGTTTATAGGGGAAAAGGGTGGGAAGTAATTTAATTATATTGAATTAATTGATTATTTTTTATTTATTAATATTTGTTTAATTGAGATGCTATAGTTTAAAATATGTAAAGTAATTTACTTTTAATGAATTAATATTTTGTTGCTAATTAAAAATAATTATTTATTTTGTAATAAATTATGATAATTGTGTAATTCATTTAAGGTGTGTGTTTTGGTGTTTATAGGTGTAAAGGGTGGGAAGTAATTTATTTTTAATTGATGAATTAATAGTTGGTTGTTAATTAATTATAATTAATTAATTGGTAATTAATTATGGTAATTGTGTAATTAATTTTAGGTGTATGTTTTGGGGTTTGTAGGGGTAAAGGGTGTTAAGTAGCTCATTTATTTTTTATTAATAATTATTTGTTAATTGATATTAATTAAATTAATTAAAAATGTATTATAGCAATTGTGTAATTAATTTTAGGTGTGTGTTGTGTTTATAGGAGTAATGGATGGGAAGTAATTTGTGTTTAATTATTTAATATATAGTTGTTAATTAATGTTAATTATTTAATATTTATTTGGGGTAATTTTGTACTTGTTTTTACTTGTAAAGGGGTAAAGGGTGGGTATTAAACACATTTTAATTGCTTTATAATTAGTTGTTAATAGTAATAGTTTTTAATTTAAAAATAAGTTTAATTGTGTTTTATTATTTTATAGTTTAATTTAGGTGTGTGCTGTGGACATTATAGTGTTAAAGTGTGTGTAGTTAATTAATGTTTATTAGTTTTTTATTAATAATATTATTTAATTGATTATTAATTATGTTAATTATGGAAGTAAATTTAATTTAAATTGTTGAAGTGTTTTATTATTGGTGTGGTGTTATAGGATAGGAAATAAAATAAATACATGTATGTATTAATTAATGTTTTTGTTTGTAAATATTTTCTAGTTTAAAAGAATTATTTTTTTAAATGTATTTATTATTTTATTTTATATATTTGTTATATGTAATTAATATAATCTGTTTTCTTTTTATATATTTAATATATTTGATTTTTAATTTTTTTATATGATTTATTTATATTTATATATTTAAAAAATATATTTATTTTTTTAACTGTTGCACTCACTGGAGTTGGAATAGTTATTTTTACTCCTCCGCTATCCAACACTTTCCCTACTGTTGCACTCACTTGAGCTGGAATAGTACATTTTACCCCTCCGCTATCCAACACTTATCCTACTGTTGCACTCAGTGGAGTGGGAATAGTAATTTTTACCCCTCCGCTATCCAACACTTTCCCTACTGTTGCACTCTTTGGAGTGGGAATAGTAATTTTTACCCCTCGGCTATCCAACACTTTCCCTACTGTTGCACTCTTTGGAGTGGGAATAGTAATTTTTGTCCCTCCGCTATCCAACACTTTCCCTACTGTTGCTCTCACTGGATTGGGAATCTTAATTTTCACCCCTTCGCTATCCAATACATTCCCTATTGTTGCACTCACTGGAGTTGGATTAGTAAATTTAATTACTCCGCTATCCAACACTTACCCTACTGTCCACTCACTGGAGTGGGAATAGTTATTTTTACCCCTCCGCTATCCAACACTTTCCCTACTGTCGCACTGACTGTACTGAGAAATTTAAGTTTAAATGCTTTTTAATAGTTTAATGTTTTAATTTATTATAGATTTTTGTTTTTTTATATTTTAAATTATTGATATATTTTTTTATATCATTTTAAACTCAACATAAATTAAAAATAATAGTTTATTAATTGTTGTAAAGTAAATATATATGTATAAATAATTATGTTTGTGTGTTTATTTTTTTTATTAAGTTTATTTGTTATATTTTATAAAAATGTATATTAAATTTATTTTATTTTGTTAAAATTAAATTTAATATTTAATACATATTATTTTATGTTATATTTATATAAAAGTCGATCGTTTATACATCTATATTTTTTACATCGATATTTTTTACTCAATATTTTTGTCCTTACCTGTTTAAACATAGGAGTCAATATTTTTGTTGTCTATATTTTTTACTCAATATTTTTTACATCGATATTTATTACATCGATGTTGTGTCAGTGAGCCTTTATTTAGCTTCTGTTCAGCATGCCTCTAGCTTCTTAAAGGATTTTTGTGTTATTATCCACTGTGGTTCAGAAAGAATGTGATGTTGCATCAATTCAGTTAAACCAGATTTAATAGAGTAAAAAGAGAGAATATTTAAATAACATTTACAGGTCCTACTTTTGCTCAGGAGTTAGAGACAATTCAGTTGAGACCGGGGCTGGCACATGCTTGCCTTTAAAGGACATCTAATTTCTCGGGGTGAACTGGCACAAAGTCAAAGTAAGGGTATTCTCTGGGTGGGGCTAATTGCTATTTACAAGTTTAAAAGGTAAGTTTACAAATTTTTCCTCGGTTAGACAAGGCCACCTGGTATAATACTTTTTAGTTGGCATACTAAAATATGGGGACCCTGCCATTTGACTAACAGTTTGTCTGGTGATGGTACAATAACATGATTTTATCACCAGCATGGAAAACCCATATCTATGTTCAATATAGTAATGAGTTACTTCTTGTTGCTGAGTCGTCACCATGTTCTGTTCCATAACATCTGTATTTGTAAATAGCACGTTCACCTGTGGGTGTCTTGGTGCTAAATAACATGTGTTTTAATGTAACCCAACTCAATGGTACTCATTTTATCGACCTCAGCAGGATGAAAGGCTGAATGTACCCACCAGGATCTGAACCTGTGACCATGAGGTCAAACAGTGGACACATTAGTCCACTAAGGCACCATACCCAGCCATTAAAGGCTGTACAGTGGTCATACAGACCTGCTGTAGATTTATGCATTCTAAAAGGGTTCTTCCTTTTGCCCCCATTGTTCTCAGTCCATGACTAATACGGACTGGGTGACAACTGAATATAAGTACTAAAGGAGAGTGCCCAGTTAAGCTTGATGGATGGCATCAGAGAACTTAGAAGACGAGAAAGAGAGTGGGATCCACTTTTCCCATTTTCATGACTACATTTCTTTATGAGGGACTTAATGGTCTAATTTTAACATTTGACTAATCCATCTGTTGGCGGTAGGCCAAACCTTTTAGTTGTTTAATGCCCAATTGATAGCAGTTTGAGCCATAAATCTGGTTGTTAAAGGGGCACCGTGAATAGTTAAGATCTCTTTTGGAAGCCAAACTTGCGTGAACAGCTCAAACAGAACATTAGCTATCATTTACAGTATTAATGGTGTGGAGAGGGAAAGTTCTCAAGGTACCATGTTGCATAATCAAAGATGACAAATATGTATTTATGTCCTTTGCTGGAAAGAATTAGGGGTCCAATAAATCCTTCTCTGTGTATTGGGTAGGGATTCCTATGATGGTAAAGGCTCAATGGGAGTTTTGGGAACATGGAAGAATCATACGCTTGGGATGTGTGACAAGCTTGAAAATATTTTGCTTACATCCGCAGCCAATCAGAGTCTATCAAATATTTTCTGTCTTTCTTTCCGAGTGTGCTCCTTGAATTGGGCAGGTGATGGCTCTAAAACATTGATTTTAAAAGCACCTAATTCTAAAAGGACCTGGTTCTTAAAGGATGTGGCTTCTTGTTAGACTTAGGAACAACTCAATACAGTAAACCTTTCTTCTGAAGAAGATACAGACATAGCTATGTTGCATTTGAGGAAGAAAAAGCAGCTTTGTGTGCATGTGCGAGATTTAGATCTTCTGCCTGGAACACACAGATGATGCTATCATGTTCCCGGGTGATTTCACTCAAGGCCCCAGGGGCTGGTGAAACAGGTCCTGGAGGGTTAATAAGACATATTTTGAGACTGTTTGTTTTTTCTCTTCTCTGGTCCCACAATCGAGGTGTTAGGGGGCAACAGTGCTTGGCTGTCCCTGCCATCTGAGTCATTTTGCAGAATCATTGGTGTACACTATAAAAATGAAGTCATTTAGTGGGGCTAGAGGGGGCTGTACTCCTCCACTTGGTTCTTCCTCCCTCTATATTTCGATTGAGCTTCTTTTCCCCTTCCGGGTGTGGTACCAACAACTTTAATTCTCTATGGCTCCTCCTCTGAGAGTGGAGTTTGTCAATTGCACAATTTCTCGTCTTACCCCAGTCAGGTCACCATTGCTAATGAGTGTAAAGATCTTGTATGTGTGTGATTAACCTATCTATATAAAACAAGTAAACAGTCAAATGTCTACATTATTGTTTAAATAATCATAATTTTCATAGGTGAGGGAGGGTTGCTTGAGGTGTAACTTTTAATTTTCCATTACAATTATTTAACACAGACTGAGAAGTTTGCTTTGGGTGTTTTCCTTAAACATGAGTAATCCCTTTTCTACATTATCCTGAAATATTTACAACATAGGATTTTGTTGATCCTTCTGCTGACATAGGCCCTAGATGGGTATGCCCTAGCCAGGTAGGACATTTTTAGCACTGACGTTGGAAACAGGGCTCTTATTCCCTTTGTGTCTTTCATCACAATATACCCTAATAGTTTCAAATAATTTTGTATAATTTCTAAAGGCAATAGCATTAACTTTGAAAAAAAGTATAATTGAATTCAGATGTGCACATTGCATGAATGAATCAATCAAGTCTACCCAGCACCAAAACCCAAGACTGAACTGAGCACTATAACAAATGGAATGATAATCAGAGCCAAACAAATACATTTTTCATGATTTCCAAAACTATGTTAGTTGATTTAGCTCCTTTAGCTTGTCATGCAAGCATCAGGAGCAATCTACCCCCAGAAATGATCTCAATGTCCTGTGTGTCCAAAAGGGACTAAAACTATTCCATAAATTCTCTGGAGCCATGCAATAGAAGTACTTGTGAGTAAGGGTCACATCTTAAATTGAATTCTAGCTGCTACAGGTAACCTGTACATTTTCCAAAAGCAAGATGAGCTATGCACTGGCTAAAGGTAAATCAAAGACTCCTCTTACAGAAGAATTTAGCATCGTTTGCAGGTTATCATTATTGGCTTCAGAAACCTAACATTGTATAATGGCAGAGCTATCCTCTGAAGAGAGTAGATACTGGTGCTTTTGCAGCATCTTCTGATGATAATTTGAGGCCAAAATAATGTTATTTACTTGGCTGCCTAAAGAGAGTCCTTTATCTAAGAGGACCCCCAAGAGTTTCATATTTTCCATGACCTGAAGTCAGAAATAGCAACCCACAATGCTTGGTAGGCTGGGCTCTAAGTCTCCAACCAGTAATCAGTCACTACATTCTAATATCTGTTTTTCAGATGTGCACTTAAACAGTTATATTCATCAGTTGTGTGTCATCAATATGGTTTTAAAAGGCTGCTCTCTTGTGCCCTAACAACTAAGGGGTCGATTCCGATTCGGGCCGGAAATTTCCCCGACCGAGCCGGACCCGGAGAGATTTCCGACCGAATCGGACCCGTGCAGTCCGACCGAACGAGTCCGATGCGTCCGTATGTTATCGGACACGAGTCGGTCGGACTCCCATTGAACTCAATGGGAGCCGGTCGTACAACGCGTACGCGGGCTCCCATTGCCTCAATGGGTGCGAGGCGGACAAGGGCGCCCCTACAGCGAGTACGCCGCGAAGCGCTTCGCGGCGTACACGCACAGGTAGGGGGACCCTTGGGTCCCCCCTGTGTGCGCCTCGCACGGGTACGCGTACAGGGGGTCCGACACGGACCCCCAAAGTACGGCTCCGACAGCGAGTTCGAGTCGGACGGCGCGAGTCGGTCGGAGCGGTCGAGGTGCGCATCGTACTTACCCGGCCGGAAAACGTCTCCATTGCGCGGTGCGACCGGGTCCGACCGAGTCGGTCGGAGCGGTACGGTCCGGGTACGAGTCGGTCGGAGCGGTCGGGTCGCCCGGACGAGTCGGTCGGCGACCCGCATCGTACTCGCTCGGCCGGACTCGCGTACGGTTCGGTCGGGTAACAGGCTTTCGCATGGCTTTTTCCCGACCGAATGGTATTGGGTGCGCCTCCGACCGAGATCGGAATCGGCCCCTAAATGAGATGTTGACATGTTCTAAAGAAGCAGGGAATTACAGGGATACAGTCCAACCACACATTCCACAGTGGTATTTTTGACAGAGTTCTGACCACTATAACTCTGGTTTTATGATTGGGTAAGAAGGACTACATCCAACCTACAGAGAGCCTACTATCCCCAACATCATTAAACTAGCCAGGAGAGTTGGGAGGTTGAGGGTGTCAAATGTTGAATATAGTTCCAACAACATGTGAAGGTGAGTGCCCCAGAGTTCTCAATTTTCAATATAATGGACTGCACATCGATGAATGCAGCCTCTGTATTACTCCAGAGGTAAAAGCCTATCTGCTTGTCACTCAGTATCTAGTTCAACTCTACACCATCCTACAGATGCATTGTGGCATCTTTTTCAATTATTTTCAGTAGTAAAGTGGTATTAGTCCTAGGGATGGCACATTGGGAGTTCCAAAGAACTCAGCCTGGATTTTTTTCAGAAGAGTTGAAACTACCCAGGGTGTTTTCAAATTGATAGGGATCCTTCAATTTCTGAAAGAGCTCCACATAATCTACTATATAAAAGGGTACAGTACCATGATGTACTCATTGTCTAATCCAGTTTGGCATGGATCTGATGAACAGAAAGTGAAATTTATGGACCAAATGATAGTCTATTTATTTTGAGCTTTTATATAGTACATACTTGACCTGAAGGGTTAATTGTGCGCTTTACAGAGATATGTTTACTGGTAACATATTGAGTGTGATAGTCATACATATGCAGCTAGATAACAAAACATCAGTTTTGTTTAGTAGTCAATTGGTTAGCAGTATATCATAAAATTGAGGCAGTATAGAAATATACCAAGGAAGAGTGAGTAACAAGTATATGTGCTGAGTCAGTAAAGGCCTGACAAAAGTGAAAGATTACAACCTTTACAACTTTATATCAATGAGGTATCCAAGAAGGTAGAGTCTTCAGTTTGGTAGTGGCATTAGAAAAAAAGGTTTTTGAGCTTCCTTTGGACTGCTTCATATGAGGAAATTGTTCTAATTGCAGAGGGAAGGTGGGAATTGAGTTAGATATATAGGGTGAGGGGATGGTTCTAATTGCAGAGGGAAGGTTTAATTGAGTTCCATAATTAGGGTGCACATCCTGAGAATACCTAGTTCAGTGATCATTTTTCCTTTTATTTTGGGATGTGAAGGAGGAGGAGGTTTTATGAGGTCTGTGGTGATCAAGTTCTCCTTGTGATTGTTAGTTTGTAGACTAGGTATTGAGGTGAGAAGGTGTGAAAGATTTTGCGTACTATGCACACTTATATATAGTAAGGCTTCAATCAGCAGTCATTTAGGATAGGAGTGGTGTCGTCAAATTTCCAGGTTCATGATATTAACCTTGCAGTGGCATGAAGGCTAGAGGGAAATTGGAATTGCCACTCAGTATACTGTTTCCATATCAATCCTAGAGAAAATTAGGCAATGGCCACTAGTTTGAAGTCATCATCTGCTCTGAAAGGTTTACTCCGATTCAGGAGTCTGGGGGTCATTATGATGGTGGAAGGCCCGCCACCACCAGCCGTGCGGTGGCAGGCCTTCCGCCATCGGACTGCGATTTTCCCCCGCCACATTACGATGGCGGGGGGATCCAGACTGCGACCGTGGCGGACGGCCACGGAACCGCCACAGGCAATCATTACGATTGCCTAGCGGATGGTCCAGATAGGCTAAAATGGTGGCGGTGCCTAGCAGGCTCCGTCCACCAAATTAGGATGCTGGCTACAGCCAGCCTTTCCATGGCAGTAAAACCGCCATGGACAGGCTGGCGGGGATTTGTTTCAGGGGCCCGTTGCTGGCCCCCCTTGTGTTGGGGGGAGGTATGGGTGCACTGGGGGGGTACCCATGGTACCCCCCTACATTTCACAGCACTGAGTGGCAGGCACCGTGTGGTGCCTGCCACGTAGTGCAGTGAAATGCACAACCTGCTTTTTTGGCATCGCGGCGGGTGCTGCAGTCTGCAGCACCCACCACAATGTTAAATAGCAAGATGCGACCGCCATGGTGGCGGTCGCATCCTAATTAGCAGTGCGCGACCGCCGAATGCATGGCGGGCGGTCCCGATCCCCACCACGATGGCGGGCGGACTCCAGTCCGCCCGCCATCGTAATGACCCCCACTGATTTGATCATGGGCATTTTTTGCCAGTAAACTGAAGTGTGCTTAAATATTCTAGTTTTGTTGAACAAGAATCCCAGCTATTTAGCACAGTTCATATTAGTGGGTTTGCTGGCTAGGATGTTAAGTGCATCAATCCATGCTTGGATGGGGGTGTGCAATGAGTGGAGGAGATCATTAAGCAATCTGGGCCTTATTTAGAGTTTGATGGATGGGATACTCCGTCACAAACATGCCGATATTTCATCCGATGCATTGCAAGTGCATCACAGTCTGTGGCACTTGTAATATGGTGCATCGGATATCCATCACATTTTGAAGAAGTATTTCACTTGACAGACTGCAAAGAAGGCTCTCTGTTTTGACAGGGGTGAGTTGCAGGTATTCTGTTGACATCCATGCTTGAATTTAGAGAGAGTTTGTGCGATGTGGGTGATCTAATCTGGTCAACCCAAATTTCATATACACCTATATGTCTTCTGCATTGAGAGGGTAGGAGACCTTGAAACGTTTCAACAGGACTCCCAGTGCCTTCAAGATATGGATTATAGATAGTTGTGGGTAGAATGCTGCCTTGTGATACCCTGAGAGGGGAGCAAGGATGAGAGAGAAATAGTGTCCAACATTATTACTTGTTGAAAACAATATTTATAGTTGAAGGAGAACCATCTGTGAACTGTCCTTTTTATCCCAATACTCACTCCAAGTGTTTTTATGTGAGATGAGTGGTTGATAGAGCCAAACGCTGATGAAAGAGAGAGGAGAAATAGGTAAAAGGAACTGCTCTTGTCCAGGATACAGAGGGAATCAACTAGTTGTAATATTGCAGTCTCAGTGCTTCTGCCTGGTCTGAAGTCAGGCAGGAAACCATAGAAAAGCTAGTTTGCTGAGATGTATTGTTTCAGTTGTGTTTCAATAGCACTTTTCAATATTTTGAAAAGCAACTGAAGGTTACATGCAGAGCAAAAGTTGTTTTGATCTTCAATGTCAATGACTGTGTTTTTTTTCAGTAGAAGTGAGACGTGGCCTAATTGTTTTTTTAAAGAAAAAAGAGCTAGATAGTTCTCATGAGATAGGCAAGCATTTGTTTATTGGGTTATTTAAGTAGGATGATGGTCTGTGGATTTAATGGTCTTTATGGGTTAATCTGGGATAATTACTACAGGCCTTATTACAACTTTGGCGGTCCTCCTGCGACACCACCACCGCTTCATCTGCAGGAGTACTTTCATGGTCGTGGTGCGCCCACCCACCAGAATCAGAGTTGAATCCATGGTGGGAGGGTCAGTGCCTGCAGCACGTTCCTGAACAGTGTGGCATGCATGACACACAGTGCAGGAACAGGGGTGCAATTACAGGGGGCACAATTTGTGGCCCTTGCATGAACCCCCAGGCACAGGAGCGGCAGTGCCTCTCTGCCAGCCTTTTCATGGTGGGCTCACCGCCATCAAATGGGCGGTGGACAGGCAACTCATAATATGCTCGGTGATGCTGCAGCGGCACCACCAGCATATTACTGCCCATTTCCAGACTGCCAGCGCAGCAGGATCCTTGATCCTGGTGGAGCTGGCAGTCTTGTGGTGGTCCGGCCGCCACAATCATGTGGACCGCCATACTTGTAATAAGGCCCTATGTGTTTTGTACATTCTACATTATCTATGTTCAGTTTCAAGCTTTTCTTGAGAGGGTTTTTATCACCAGGCACATTCATAAGAACCTGCAGCTCCTCTTCCTTCATTCAGATCATTCAAAGGACATTTTTGATCACTAGTTTTTTATTATTCTTTTCAGTTTCAGGGCGTCCACTCATCAGAGGCAATTTCCAGCACAACTTCATTGAATGGGCCTGTCAGTAGGTTTATTTCAATCAGTTGAAATATTCATCTGATTATGGGAGACCTGTAGTGCAAAGGAGCTAGTGTAAATCATATTGTAATTTCTTTCAATTGTTTTTGTCTTTTTGGCTGACCCTTGGAGATCAAGAGTGAGTAATGGACCGGGTAGTGAGCAGACCATTCCTCTGGAATGTGTTGTAAGCTTTGATGATGCATTTGTTTGCGATTAGGTAATTTTGGGCAGCACACTTCACCTTGGGACAGGCAGAATGTTTTGATAGGAGTTCGTTGCTTTGTAGGCAATGTTTCTGCAAGATTAATCACCCAAAAAGCAAACACAAGGAATCTCACTGTTTGACAGAGGACAACATCAAATCCTTGGCCTCTGCTGTATCAACTACATGTATTGCATTACTGATGTACCCAATCATTTTTTGAAAGTAGTCTTGAGCTGTATTCCACCAATTGTAAGGCATTTCAGCAGTGTTCATAATAGCTTTCAGGGTGACAATTTCTTTTGAAGGTTGAAATAAGGCCTTTTTAGAAATTATACCTTACTTATTTGCTTAGAAATGTTTCATTTTTAAGATTTTAGAATGACACCCTTATAGATCTTCCTCCAGACCTTTAATCTGGTAAAATTCATATTGTTGAGATTTTGTTCAGATGAGAACCAAAAGCTCAAGCATGCTCTAAAGGGAGGAGGAATGGGATTGGGAGACAGAATCTCCGAACCTTAATCTGGCAAGTGGTTAGAGCATGTCCTACCAGTCAGGTTTCTGTTTGGGTTGTCCTTCCGTTAACTATACTCGAAATGCCATGATCCTATGGAATCACTAAGATGAACACAAGAAAATACTATGGAGCAGACACACTGATATGCATGTCTAGAATCCCTGTACGAGTATACTAGCTGTCCATTAAAGATTCAGGGACTAATTGCGACTACGGCGGTCCATGGGACCTCGATAGTTGCAGTGGCAGTCCGAGCACCGCCACACTGGCGGTCCAACAGCGTATTCTGAGTGCAACAGTGGGACCGCCACAGGACTGCCACAACCGCCAGGGATCAGGGATCCCGCAGTGGTGGCAAAGAGGTCTGAGGCCGCAATATGCTGGCGGTTCTGCTGCAGCACCGCCGAGCATATTACGAGTTGCCTCACTGCAACCCTATCCACAGTGGTGCACCCGCCATGGAACAGGTGGCAGTGAGGCAACTCAGGGGCCCAGTATAGGGCCCTCTTGTGCCTCTGTGCAGGGGGGTGCATGCAGAGGGGCACATGTTGTGCCCCTCTGCATGTTTGCACCCTCAGTTCCTGCACAGGAAGGAATGCACAACATGGTGTATTTCTCCCTGTGCAGGAACGTGCTGCATTGCTCCCACAGAGCTGCCTTTCTATGGCTCTGCTTTGAGCATTAGAAAGGCATTGCCATGGGACCGCTGCAGCAGGTCCGCCTGCCAGGATTCCACTCATAATCCGGCGGTCAGACTATGGGTTTGGCGGTCTTGCAGTGGGGCACTGGCACGGTGGCCCGCTGTGAGACCGCCAAAATCATAATCAGGCCCTTAGTCATATGCTCCATCTGATAGTATTATATTATGAGATTTATTGTTTAATTCATGATTTTGCAGAGAAACAGAACACAAATACACAAGCAGGTCCTTAAACAAATTATTATAATAACTAACATAGCTCCCTAGCTGCACATACCAAAATGAAGACAGGTGTAATTATATGTCTTTCTTTTCTCTAGTGAGTCAATGAACATTGAGTAGGCACTCCTGCTTCATCACAAGATGCCTTATCGTTAAAAAGTACCGTAATTGATGCAGAAGGCAGTTGCAGGAAAATGCACCTAGGGTCAGAATTATCAAACTTTCATGCAACGCAACGCAGCAACACACCTTGCTCTGCTATGCTGCATGAAAGGGAAAGGGCAGGAAAGCACCATATTTAACATTATTCTCTTCTCTTGTGCTGCCACACTTTTGGCTGCCCAGCGCCATTGTGTCATGGTGCAAGGGTGTCTGTGTTGCATTAAGGGACACCTTTCAGCACAAAAACAATCCTCTGAGGCCTTTTCCTCTTTCTAAATGTGCTGCAGAATGCAGCGCACACAGAAAGACGAAAAAAGAAGAGAACTAAAGATATTAATTCTCATTATGCCTCCCCTGGGAAGGCGTAGCATTGTGACATATTCCCTGGTCTACAACTCATGGTAAATCTTGGAAAGCACTAAAATCTATGGGTGGATGCATGTGAACACCCTGGGGCAGAGTAACGCAAGGCAGTGACTTGGTAATTCTGACTTTAGTGTTGCGTTGCCCTTGTGTTGCATTGTGTGACGCAAGGGCAACACAACACTTTGATAAATCTGGCCCTTAGTGTTCTTTGGTTTAAGAACAAATAAGGTTAATGCTCTTTAGTTTTTGAGGTCTTAGTGTTAGTGTTCTTATTTTCTGTATTCTGCCAAGGCACCACAGTTAACACTTTCAGAGCATATTGAGTTACAGCACTTGTAGTATTAGGGTTAAGTTAGTGTCAGTTTCTGTGTGGTAGTCAAGAGTCAAGGTGTGCACACCTTCCGTAAAACTATGGACTTTGTAATATGGCATGCACCACTGATTCCTAACATACAGCTCTCATAATGTGAATGGCCACCATAGGCACTGGAGGTATGGATGCAGGATTTCAGAAAGTGTATGAGCAAAAAGGAAGCCTTTATATTTTGTTTTTATCTTTTCACATTTGCTGTGAGTTCAAAGATAAAAGTCAAATGTTAGGCTATTTCGTCTGACAAATTGTGCTTTATTCTTTAAATTCAGAGATTGGTGTTTACTTTTCTTACTCTGAATGCAAAGTTAGAGGATTTTGTAAAGTGAACTATCTGACAATCTTGCTGGGATACAGAGAGTGTGAAAGGAAAGGGTGTATGATGTCAGTTTTAAAAAAAACACAACAACATTTAAGTACTTGTAAAGGAACTATAGAATATATCAGTAGTGAGAAAAGCACAAATGAAGCCCTTTTTTTGTAATTCGAAGTGTGATGGAGGCAAGTATTTGAATAGGATCTAAATAAAATCAAGACACTTTACTTGGTGATGTGGAAATGATAGATGTTTGCTGAAGCCCAATTTCCACACATTATTTGTGCACTGTTTACTTATATCAGTAAAAGTGCAAATCAGTGTACATTTTGTGGCCATTTCAATGGAAAATGAACCACCGTCTACATACCAAACTCCTGCTGAATGGGTGTGACTCTTTTTGCTATACTTGTTCTTAGTGTGACCCTTGGATGTTTCCCAATCCCTATGACTGTAGTGATGTAATATTGATGGTAGCTCCCCAACTCTGAACAGTATTCCAGCACCACTGATGATCACTGACATGCTTGATGTTATTGTAACATACCTGGAACCGGTGTTTGAGGCCGAGACAAAGTAGGAGGCAAGTGTGAAGTAAAGGGGTTCTGCTGCTGCTTCCTGAGGATGCTGAGACTGCTAGCAGAGGTATACAAAGCTGTAAAGGTTCTTCCTTCTTGGGTCCTATTTACTTAGCAAGATAACCAAGGAAATAAGTGTGGTAGAGTGGTGTAGAGTGGTCTGGAGTGGAGTAGAGTGGAGTGGTGTAGAGTGGCGTGGCATAGAGCTGAGTGGAGTAGAACAGAGCATAGTGGCATACATTGGAGTGCCGTAGAGTGGGATAGAGTGGCGAAGTTAACATGGAGTGGCTTTGAGTAGAATGGAGCAGAGTGGCACTTAGTGGAGTGGAGCAACATGATGTAGAGTAGCGTAGAATGGAGTGCCGTAGAGTAGAGTGGCATTGAGTATAGTGGAGTGCTATAGAGCAGCATTGTGTGTAGTGGAGTGACATGGAGTGGCATAGAGTGGCACACAGTGGAGCAGGATGGTATACAGTGTGGAAGAGTAGAGTGGTGTGGCACAGAGTATAGTGGAGTGGCAAACAGTAGAGTGGCAGAGAATAGAGTGGCATAGAGTAGAGTGACATGGAGTGGCATGGAGTGGCACAGAGTGATGTTTGGACAAAATATCAGAAAAAAGTAATGTGATACAAAAATATTGTGTCAAGAATAATGGGACATCAAAAATATCGTGGACAGGAATATCACAGTTACAAATATCATTTTTAGTGTTACTTTTATTATCGATGTAGAAAATATCTTGTATGTTTATAATATCGTTTGTAAGTGTTAATTAGTATGTATTGTGTTGTGTTTGATTGAATATGTTCTTTTATTTTTTTTATTTGTGTTTTTAGTAAGATCATTTTTTTCTTATGAAATTATTAGAATAGTATTCTACAAATGGAAAGAAGCCTCAATGTATCCGCTATGGTATCCAATCAATTATTGTTTTTCGAGAATCAAATCCATAGGCAAACTAGTTTCATGTGTGTTTTCCATTTATTAATTCAAAGGAAAATCATAGCTCCAAAATATAACAGTATCCAATCGTCAGCCAAATATAACAATATTCAATCATCAGCCTACGCATTTCGTCCTCACTTGGACGTCATCAGGACTGGAAAAAAGGATAAATGCACAAATCAATATCAGTCAATATAAATCCCTATGTATTTTTAGAAAATCAATCATTCAATCACATTCCCCAAAATTAAAAACATCATATCAATTTCATTCTTGAACAGCCCCTTCGTGTCTGCCTATTTACAATCTAATTTCCATATATTCTCCCCATAAAGAAAGTTCCATTAATGGTTTTTGGATGGAAAACATCATGTGGTATCAGCACTCTCCTAATTGCTACCACATCAATCCTCATCAATTTCTCACATGTACTATGTACATTGTTATTGCCATGCACCATGAAATTATATTTAAATGCCTGGCAAAAATGAATCATACATAAATCTCTAAACTTTTTATTCGTCCTTAACTCCCCAACAGCCATACTGTCTGCTAAATTTCTTTAGTCGCCTTTTGGAACATACCTCCAATGTATCTCCTAAGCGTCTATCCTGACAGTTCTTCAGCTCTTCATTAGCTCAACCCTGCCTGCTTCTTTAGTGGGATTCAACAACAATTTTGTGTAACACGTGACATCACTCAACTGTCTCCTAATTTCCTGACAATAATCAGTCCTTCTCATAATCACTATATTTCCGCCTTTGTCGGCTTCTCTTATTACTATATCCTTATCCTGTCTCAAATTCATTAATGCTCGTCGTTCCTCCTCCACTAAAGAAGCAGGCAGGGTTGAGCTAATGAAGAGCTGAAGAACTGTCAGGATAGACGCTTAGGAGATACATTGGAGGTATGTTCCAAAAGGCGACTAAAGAAATTTAGCAGACAGTATGGCTGTTGGGGGTTAAGGACAAATAAGAATTTTAGAGATTTATGTATGATAAATTTTTGCCAGAAGTTTAAATATAATTTCATGGTGCATGGCAATAACAGTGTACATAGTACATGAGAGAAATTGATGAGGATTGATGTGGTATCAATTAGGAGGGTGCTGATACCACCTGATGTTTTCCATCCAAAAAACCATTAATGGAACTTTCTTTATGGGGAGAATATATGGAAATTAGATTGTAAATAGGCAGACACGAAGGGGCTGTTGAAGAATGAAATTGATATGATGTTTTTAATTTTGGGGAATGTGATTGAATGATTGATTTTCTAAAAATACATAGGGATTTATATTGATTGATATTGATTTGTGCATTTATCCTTTTTTCCAGCCCTGATGACGTCCAAGTGAGGACGAAATGCGTAGGCTGATGATTGGATATTGTTATATTTGGCTGACGATTGGATACTGTTATATTTTGGAGCTATGATTTTCCTTTGAATTAATAAATGGAAAACACACATGAAACTAGTTTGCCTATGGATTTGATTCTCGAAAAACAATAATTGATTGGATACCATAGCGGATACATTGACGCTCCTTTCCATTTGTAGAATTCATTTTTGAGGACTGGGTCTTTGGCGGCGGGACCCCGGAGAGTGAAGCGTCATTTATATAGGACTTCGTGATTTGCAAAATAAGACTTTGAATTGCTCACCAGTGCGCTTGGTTGTTGTGCCCCCATCGCCTACAGGAAAGAGACATTATTAGAATAGTAGCAGGATTTGGGTTTTTAGGGGATTTGGGATGGGAGGTTTTTAGAAAATGTATGTTTTAAATGCAAATTGTAAGGTGATAATTTCAAAGATATTTAAGTTAATAATTTAGGGGCCCATTACGATACCCGGCGTAAATAAATCCGCCAGGCATGGAATCGGCAAAATACCGCCCGCATACACCGTCTGAACACCGACCACGCCATTACGATAACACAAACCAAAAACCGCCATCGGCGGAAAAATCACACTAAATACCGCCCGCCATCGTCCGAGTCGGAGTCAAACCGCCCGCCACGGACGGAAACACGCCCGACAACACAAAACCGCCCGCCCTCACGGCCGACACACCGCACGTGAAATTACGATCGCACCGCCATGAGCGCGGGAAAACCACAAATATACCGCCCGCCAGCGCAAACAACGCCGATGCCAATCGACACGGCAGAAACCATGGCGCCCACGTCCCTGCACAGAAACCATCCGCTCACAAAACCAATAGCACACAACATGGCCAATAAGTCCACACAGCAAGGCACGCACAAATACACAAGCACAGTACACATCCCGAAAACACCCCCCGGACAAACAAAAACTACAAAGGCCAGAACACCAGACACAACACACCTGAAAACAACAGACCATGAGGACACACCCACATAGGTAAGTACAAAAGCAGAACTCCCACAGACCACAACCCCTTGCAACATTGCAAACCAGAGAGGAGAGGACACAGTGACACAGCAAGGACAGCAGCACACCACAGAAACGCACACATCACAACCACCACCACCACCATCACCAAACACCGGCACCACAAACCCCCTGCACATTACACAACACACACCGCACCAGCACCACAAACACCATGGCACCACAAAGAATGCCCAAGTTCACGCCCATGGAGCTGACGGTCATGGTCGACGAGATCATCAAGGTGCACCCACAAATCTATGGGAACATGGTCCAGCACACACCACTAGCCACCAGAAACAGAATGTGGAACCGGATCGTAGACCAGGTCAATGCAGTCGGGACCCTGCCCAGGAACAGAGTCGAAATAAACAAACGGTGGAATGACGTCAAGAGCCTGGTCAAGAAGAAGGAGGGCAAAAACAGAGAGCTGGCTGCAGTCACTGGCGGAGGGAATCCCGCGCTCTTCAAGACCTTCAAAGCGTGGGAGGAGAAGATGCGAGTCATCATACATCCCGAGATCCTCGCCGGATTAGCAGGGGGAGTGGAGGCTGGTAAGTACAAACTAATGTATACCAGCACACCGCTATGTACTCACATGCACTACCACCATGCCACAGCTCCCAGGGACAAACACCCCCATGTCCAGCACACAATACACAACACATCACACACACATGCAACAGACACCACCACACACAGCCCAAACAGAACAACTGTAAGATGCGTGGGGACATGTGTACACTCAGCCAGCCACGTAACCACCAACAGGTCCCCAAATATGCCAGAAGCGCCACAACGAGCACCCACCACACCCATGTGTCCGCCATAGCTGCACTAACCGACAAGTAACAGTTAAGTGGCAGGAACACAAAGTGCAGTGGGTGGGAGGGTGGACAGCCCAAGTACAAAACACACCAGGCCCCTAGTCCCACAGTACAGCAAGGAGGAGCATCCCCCACACCCCACAGCCACGTGTCAGCCACCGCAGTGCACAACGACAGCCGAAAGGTAGACATCACGGTCCACAGCAATCGGTGTCAGTGGGTGTCCAGCCACCACTACGACCCACAACACCCCCCCACCCCCACAGACCTGCAACATGGAGCACCCCCGCTTAGAACCATGTGGCATCCAGTACAGTGCACGCCCGAACAACTTGCAGGTGGGAAACTGGACAGGGCTGGATCACTGGAGGCATGAGGGCCGTAACACGACCAACACATGGGACATGTCACGTAGCAGACGAACACGCAGCACCGCCCACCGTCACGAACAAGTGAACAATGTGCACACGGACATGAACCACAGACTCACACCCCACATGACCCATCACAAACACAGCAACACCCAAGGAGCCACGTCTGCATGCACAAGCCACACTGAACATAGTACCACACGGCAGCCACTGTGCAACCCATCACACACAACCGAAACACCATTGAAGTCCAGTTCATGTAGCCCCTACTGCCTGTCAACCACACACCCCACAACTACGCCTATGTAAGACAAACAACACTAGACGCTACAGAGCGGAACAACAGAAATGCACACGAACACCACTGAACCCATCAAACACACAGACACACCATGCACATACAACATACCATCCATCCCATCCGTCAGCCCCAGTCTCATGAAAGGCATGTCATCCGCACAGCTGCCACACATACAGCAGTCACGCTAAGACACATGCCCATGACCAACCATGTGCCAGAAGTCAATTAAGCGCACGACACACTGTGAGCAACAACACACAACATGGGCCACCCCCCGAGCACTGCAGTGATGCACATGGCACAGGGCAGCACGCACACCAAGGAGATGGGACAACTGCAATACGTTGGCTGGCACACAACTATCACTCACTCATAACAATGCGTCCAATGCCATGTCCAGTAATCACAACAGACAGCAAATATGCAGGCCATGTCAAGCATGCACACACCTCAAACCATGCACTGTCATGCTGCCACAACACATGTCACGTTCGGCACCCATGGCTCACAGCATGTACCCCAAAAGCATATTCCCTCCCAAATGCGAATCTGGGGCATGGCCCCCATGTTGCCATATGCGTTCCTAAGCGTTCCATTTGAACCCCAAAAGCATATTCCCTCCCAAATGCGAATCTGGGGCATGGCCCCCATGTTGCCATATGCGTTCCTAAGCGTTCCATTTGAACCCCAAAAGCATATTCCCTCCCAAATGCGAATCTGGGGCATGGCCCCCATGTTGCCATATGCGTTCCTAAGCGTTCCATATGAACCCCAAAAGCAAAGTACAAACCAGACCCAGGATGGGCCAGGAGCCCGCATACACCAGAGTCACAATGAGTAGGGGCACAGCAACACACCCATCGGCATGGCCAATCCGTCCCATGCCACATGTGCACAGCACACAGTCCCATTGCCAAGCACACACAACTACAAATGGTACAGCCACACACACGCCTCCGGGAAAGCCATGTACGAGATTGCACGAACTGTGAATGTCAGACGACAAATACATACTTCGCCAGGTGCAACACAATAACAAATCTCATTCTCACCACAGGTGACGAACTCACGGATGCTGGGGATGGAGACAGCAGCCAGCACAGCCAGCCCACAAGCCCCCAACGAGGACACACGGATCTGGAGGAGCTGACCTCCTCTTCGGACACGGACCATCAAGCAGGCCCATCTGGTGGGGCAGGGCCCAGCCGCTCCCCAGGACCCCTCCTACCCACCAACCCATCATCCAGGGCTGCTGAACAGTCCCAGCCCCCTGCTGCCACTGTCGTTGCGGCCACTCCCACGGTCATTGCGGCCACACCCACGGTCATTGCGGCCACTACCACTGCCGCAACCGCCACCATCGCCGCACCGACCACCACCGCCACCACCACCACCACGTCTTCGCTGGCACCAGCCCCAGCGCAGGTGGTGGCCCGGCCGACTGGATCCACCCTGGGAGCCACAGCGAGGACCGCGGTATGCAATGTGGCTAGTGGGCAGGCCGGTGGCAGCAGGACTGGTAGGAGGAGCAGGGTCAGGGAAACGCCAGCCTCCCCTGGGAGCCATGCCCTGCCTCAAATGGCCAGAGTCCTTGGGGCCTATGAGGAGGCCCAAGAACAATGGGTCAGGTCTGCCACAGACACGCAGGAGGTGCTGGGGGTGCTGAGGTCCATGGACGCCCATATGGGCCAATTCGTGTCCCGTATGGACCAACTCGTGGACCTCATGGGCCAGCTGGTGGTGGCGGTGGGGTCACAGGCAAGGCCAGCAACACCACCTCCGCCACCACCTGCTAGGGCGCAGGGTCGGGCAGCAGTGTCCACATCCCCTGCGACCACAGCCAGTGAGCACACCTCACCCACCACCAGCAGGTCGCCACCACACACCCCCTCCCAAACGTGGAAGGGGCCGTCCGAAGAGGAAACAGGTCTCCCGGGAGGACTTCGCACGCACCAGTCGCAAGTGAGGCAGCCAGCCAGCCTTCCGCCAGCCTGCCTTGACCAGCCACTGCATTGACTTGCTCTACGATCCCACTCCACACAGGCAGCTGGATGGCATGTGTGTGTTGGACCATGGACATAGAACCAGTGGGTACACCCTGAGCTTCACGCAGCCATGACCGACAGCTCATTGACACTGCACGCACCACTTTTGTCATCACCTTACGCACAATCACATGTCACAGTTTGTAATAAATGCACCTTTTTCACTAACTGCTGTTTGTGCCCTGTGTTTTATTTGTACGGAATACAACGGCCACCTTGGGCGGAAAGGCACCTGATGCGTGGCATGGCAATGGAATCCGGAGGGCCTGTAGGGACCTAGGGGTGGGAGACAGAACAGGAGCACATTCAATGAGTGTGTCACACACCCATCACACAGTACATGTCAACAACTACAAGCAATGTACACACATCGCACAGAGCAATAGGGCACAATGCCACAGTCACCGACAGTGGCATACTACCCTGGCCATGGAGCGTTGACACACAGCACGTAGTGAACAAACGGCCACCCTGACACAGCACACACACACCTGCACAGATACAGCCACATCAGCCGTCGTACATGGACACTCACCGTCAAGTGAAGTAGCGGGCGATGAGCTGCTGCCGCACATTCCCAGCTTCCTCCTCTCCGCTGTCCTCCTCACTCGAGCTGTCCTGGTCTGCGGGCTGGGGCCCTGGTTGATCTCCGTCATCCACAATGAGGGGATCTGCTTCCGAATGGCCAGATTGTGCAGCATGCAGCACGCCACCACTATCTGGCACACCTTCTGTGGGGAGTACGCCAGTGCACCCTCGGTGCGGTCCAGGCACCTGAACCTGGACTTGAGGAGGCCAAAGGTACGCTCGACCACACGTCTGGTCCTCCCATGTGCCTCATTGTATCGATCGTCTGCTGGGGTGCGAGGATTCCTCAATGGACTGAGCAGCCATGCCCCATTCGGATACGCAGAGTCACCTGGGTGTGAGGGACACAGAGAACCGTTGCTATTCCAACTGGACAGGGGACAGCATCGCACAACAAGCACGCTACACCACTCCACATACTCACTGACAATACAGCCACGATCCTGTTGCAGATTGGCCATCAGTCGTGGCAAGATGCTGTTGCGCTTTATGTGTGCGTCATGGGCCGAGCCTGGAAACTTTGCACACACGTGGGTGATCACCATGTCCGCAAGGCACACCACTTGCACATTCAGGGAGTGCGTGTGCTTCCTGTTGCGGTACAGGTGCTCAGTGGCATGTGGTGGGACAAGGCCAACATGTGTGCAGTCAATGGCTCCCACGACGTGTGGGATTCTGCCAAGGGCATAGAATGCACCCTTCACTGCTGCCAATTCACGAGCCCTGGGGAAGTGGATGTACCTGTTCCGGTAAAGCATCATGGCTGCCAGTACATCCCTCAGCACCTTGCTGAACATGGGCTGGGACATCCCACCTCCACTGCCCACTGTGTGCTGGAATGACCCAGTGGCGAAGAAATGCATGGCGGCCATCACCTTAGCCGTGGGGGTGACGGCAGTCGGATACACCCTGCGGGGACGGAGATGGGGCTCTAACATGGCACACAGTCGATGCAGGGTTGGCCTGTCCAGCCGAAACTTCCTGATAACCTCTGTATCGTCCATGTCCGCCAGCAATTGGTATGGGCGGTCAATGTTCGGTCTCCGCCTGGGGAAAATGGCAGAGGACACATGTCAAAGCAACACGACACATAGCAATTTCGCATACACATCACTGACATGACTGAGCAAGCACATGTGCCACAGCCCAGCTGTCAAGCTGGGACGGCACGGCCACAATACACTTACACAGGTCTCCCAACAATGGCAATGGCAAGTGAGACATACCACTGCCATGGTCATGCACATGGGGATCTAGGCCCCAATGACTTGCGGGGCGTGCTGATGGGGACTGACTGCATATTCGTCAAGCGGCAACGCCACGGCGACATGAGTGTCTGCTGAGCATGGAACTGCTTCCGAGGCTGGATGAGTATGGCACACGACGACGACGATGTGGGCACGGGCTGAGCGGCCAATACAAGTGGGACCTGTGGCACGAGGGGACATGAGACAGTAGTAGGTGTCAGCACTGCACCCTATGTACAGCACTGTACGGATCACAGCTCCCGAAACATTGACAGGTGTCCACATTGACAGCCCCATGCCAAGACGGCTGTGTGCTTGCAGTCACACGTCACAGGTGAGAGGTTACATTGCACGTGCCAGGTGGCAGACGTACATAGTGGGAGCTGGCATGTGTGTGCATGTGTCTCCTGTTCAGGATCCACCAGATGGGCGCTGACTCTGTACTGACCATTGGACACAGCATGTTCCGTGGAAGGCTTGTGTGTGTGGGATGGTGGCACTGGATGTGCCTCCGTTGGGTGGGGGGCCATGCACAGGGCGGGTACGTCGATGATTGCGCATTGTTGGTCACGGTGGGTGCACCTACTAAGATGTGTTGCCCTGTGTTCAATTCCTATGTCCGCATGATGATGGACTGTGGATGTGGGCAGACTACACATTGGTCGATGTGCTGACTATATGCATGTGCCTTCACACCAGGCACCGCTGCCCCTGCACATGTGACCCCTGCTGGACTCGCTGCTGAGTCTGTGGAGCTGATGCACCTTCTGTGCGTGGGGCGGACAGCTCTCCTCACTTCCCTCATTGCGCATGTCATGTCTTTGCCGCAGGTGACATGGATCATGGAGGGCCCACATGTACGCGTGGGTAGGCTACACATGATTGTTCACTGGTCGCCACCCCCAGTCAGTGTTTCGAATGGGAAGGTTGTTGTGCTGGTGGTATATTCGATGTGGCGGATGGGCGGGCCTAGGTGCGGGCTTACATTCCGGACATGGGGGGTAGTTGGATTGGCGACTAGTTGCAGTGCACACGGAACACGTCTCTTCCTTTCCACATCTGGGACATCCCTTGTACTACTTGACAGTGATACGGTCATCTTCGCCCCAGCCCTCATGTCCTCCCCTCGCCCCCCAATATGCATGCTCACCTGCGAGGCTAGCGCTTGCACAGGCAGCCCCAAGCTCGCACCAGGGAGGGCAAGGAGTGTATGTGTGGGTCCAGTTGCACGAGTGGGCTGTCTCAGGGTATGATGTGTGGCGGGACGCCGTCCACCTGCGTGGTGCCCCCAATGGAGACCCGGCCTGCATGGACTATGCATCACAGTCTTCGCCTTCCGGATCCGCCACCTGCGACACCCAGTGGCTGTGGCTGCCCTTGCGGCCAGGCCGCGTCCGTCTGTGACTGGTGGCCCACACATTCACTCTTTGGCCTCTCTGGGGAGGGCTCGGGGGTGGTGGCGCACGCGCTTGCACTTAGTCGCAATGGCATGTGGCGTGGTTGGTATGATGGGCAATGGATGGGATGGTGCGAGCCACCTCCCGTGACGTCAGTGCTGCTCGTGCTGTGGTGCGTCCCCCTACACTTCCATGTGACTTGTGCCATGCTAGACGTTGAGGTACTATTGCCTGCGTGATATGACCAGGAGGAGCGCGAGGAGACCTCTCACACACCATGCTCCACTGCCATCCCGTGCCCTGTATCGCCTGTGCGGATTGACTATGTTGGGGTTACACCTGGTCGACTGGGGCTGTGTGTGCCTTGTCAAGGGGCATGGCGGGCGCACAACAGGATCCAGCTTGTCCACAGAGGGTGGGCTGAGGTGCGCCTGGTACCGCTTTGTACGTGTGCCCGGCTGCTGTGCACACACGTGTTCACTCCCCCGACAGGTGTCCTCTCACAATGCCCAGGGAAGCGGTGGTGTACTGTTCATGACCCCTCCCAACACGGCGTGCTCCAACTTGACATGTGCGCATCTACCCGTCGCACCCACCCACCTGAGCACTGCGTCCATACGACTTCACACGACACATGTGTGTCTTCCACAGTAGTGCTACTCATTTGCGTTGACATCCAATACCAGTGGACTACATGGTCATGTCACGACTGCCGTGTACTTCACATACTCTCATCCTCTCTCATTCGTACTTGTGAAATGAGTCAGCGGAGACAGTTCTGGTTTCAAACATTATATTGAGTCTTCTGTCCTCTGTGATGCAGTATAGTGGACACTACTGGCAGCGGACTACATGTTGAGGATATACTGAGCATGATAACAAATGGGATAGGGTGTGGGGTTACATCTGCTTGGCCAAGGCTGTGCTAATGTACATTTACGTATAGCTGCGGAGCTGCGGACTTTGACACAGACGGTATACATGTAGCCTACCAGACCGCTCGGCATCATGGGCACAGTCCATCTCAGTTCCATGTGACAGGTTTGCTGCGGTTGTTCCTCATGCACGCGTGCATGTGAGATGACATCAGGGCATGTGCTTGCGTGCATGCAGCGGCGTGCCACTTGTTGTTGCACTGTGGTGGTTACTGGACATGTCACAGTCACTGGGGTCGTGTTGTTGTTGTATGCACTTGTCGTCCATGCAAAGGTCCTGGTATGGGATTCCCGGGGCGGGGGTGGGAGGGTGCAGCACCCACAGACTCCAGGCGACCTATTCTTGTCCACTGAGCGGTGTGTGTGTCCATGTGCGCTGGATCCATGTCGTGTCCTGGTTGTTCGTGCAGTTCCGTCCATGTGGGTGCGATGCACAGAGCCCATGCCACTGCCTCCCACGATGCATGCGGTGTTCCTGGATGTGATGGGGAACAGTGTGCATGTTCCGGTCATATCCGATGTCATGGCGATGTCGTTGATGGTGTGGTTACAGTTGCCGGTCGTTTGGTATGGCTGTTGTGGTGGTGACTGGCCAGTCCGTGCGGAAGCTGAGCATGGGTGCGGGGTTGGACTTCATAGGTCACTCGGGGAACCTGCGTTGTGGTCCGACGTATTTACAGGTTGTCAGGTATGCGATGCCGTCCAGCAGGGCTTCCATGTCATTGGTGGTGTACATGTTTGCCAGCCAATGAAGCGGATGGTGGCTGTCAAGGTGTTGTTCGTAGGTTGTCCCTTGGAGTACCATGATGGGGCATGCTGGGTGACATTCGATGTAGCTGTTCTCGATGATCCGTCGTGTGGAGGCACAGTGGTTCCATTTCAGTGCGCGTGCGATGTTGGCCACATACGCCATGCCCCCATAGGCAGAGCAGGCCCTGTCGTGTGCGTCCAGAGGGAGGAGTAGTGGTAGCAGGTCCGCCTTCAGACATGCCGGGTTGGAGAGGCATATCTCGACGGGATGCTGGTAGGGACACCTCCGACAGTAGAAGACGGGCATGACGCAGCTGAACAATGTGATGCGGTAAGTCAGTCGGTAACTTACGTTCAGCAGGGACAGGAGATCGCATCCCAATGTATGTATCGTGTTGGTTTGGTACAGCTTGAGCTGTTCGGCGTAGTTGGGTAGGTGTGTTGCGGTTGCCATTTCGCAGCGGTTCGTAGAGGTGGCGTGCTCCGGCTGTGTGTGCAGTCTGCAATGTGCACGCTCCGGGGTTGCTGTGAGCTCTGTGTAGTCGTGGGGAGACAGGACTTGTGTTCTGTTGGCTTGTTTGGAGGACACGGGCCCTCTTCCCACATGCTTCTCAGACAGTTCAAGGTCGGTGCTGTGTGACTCCTTCCAATTAACTTGCATGTGGCCGACATGGGGGAGTGTTTTCTTCTTTCTTCCCCGTCCGTTGTGTGCTTCTGTGATATGCGCTATCTGCCCTGTGGTCGGTCTCCTCGGCATGCCTGTGTTGGTCTATTCTTGGACAATGGCTGTATTCACCGGCTTCTGTCGTAGGGCTGTGGTTTCGGTGTTGGAATGGAAGGTCATTCAGTGCTGTCTGCTCTCCCTTGTGTGGGCGGCAGGCTGCCTTTCCGCTCTGCGTTGGGCCTTGTGTGTGGATGTAATTCTTGGGCCACCTGTTGTCGGTCCCCGTGCTCTTTGGTGTTCCGTTTTATATGTCTTGTTCATATGTGCAGGGTGGTATGGGTTTTTCAGTGTGGTACTGGCGTTCCTCTTCCCGAAGGGGCCCTGCTTCTCCTAGTTGGTGTTGCCGCCGCTGTGTGCTACGCCATGTTTGTTACACTGGGGTGTGTCCTGCTGTTGCGTGACTTCACTGACATGTGTGCGTCGGTTGTGTGGCGTTGGGTGTTGTCCGTGATTTGGGCGTTGGGGACATGTCTGTGGCAGGCCTGTCACGTGTCATGTGCGTTCGGGGTGGGGCTGATGTGTGTGCTGCTTGGTTGTGTCCCTGTGTCTGTGTGCGACGCATGCATGGCGCTGCGGTTGGCCTCTGCGTTGTGCGCATGTGTGGCGGCGTCATCGGCGCTTTGTGGCCGTGACGGGGTGGTTGGTTCCTAGTCCCAGGTGGTGTGTACACATGTGTTCCGCGATGTTAGGATTTGGCCTGTGTGTCATATGTGGATGCAATGGTGGATGTGTAGTGTACACGCGCTGGTGGGGGGTTGTCCGCTTTTTCCGCCCTTGCACTGTGTGCGCTGTTTGCGTGCACTTGTTGTGTGTGTGCCTACCTGCGTCTCCGCGGTACGTTGCGTCCTTGGTGGTGCATCAGCAGAAGCATGGGGAGGGCCTGCAGTGCTGGATTCATGCTCGGGATGCCGCTTCTTCGTTTTCCGTGCTCTGCGTCCGTGTTACCGCCTCTCTTTCACGTGCGGTGTCTCTTAGCCGTGGGAGCCGTTTGTTTGCGGCATCGTAATTTATACGCCGGGCGGGACGTGTTTCGTCGGACGGTGTGTGTCAGTTGTGCTGCGCCGCTACGTGTACGGGCGCACTTTGATGGCGGACGGTGTTGCTGGCTTGCCGGCGGTGTTTGGCCTACTTTACGCATCGTAATTGGACGGGCGTGTGGACTGCTGCGTGCCGGCGGTAACTGGTGGTTTTTGCATCCGCCAGCACGGCGGTTGTGCTTCCGCCCGCCATCGTAATGAGCCCCTTAGCATTTTAAAAATGTATTTTATTATATTAATATTTTTTAATATATTTTAATTTGATAATTAAGATATATATTAATTGCATTAAACATGTTTTTAAACAAAGAAAAATTAAATATTATGAAATATTATACCAATATAAAATATTTTAATAGAGTAGAATTTCAATTTGAAGTTATATATTTTTTATTTTTTTAAATATAAAATGCATTTAAATATTTTTACATTTATGATTGTTAATTTTGTATTAGGATTTTATGTTTGTTTTATTGTTTAGAGTTTATGATTAGTAGTAAATATTTTAAACAATATATCAATTTTTATTAGTAATTCAAATATTGATTTTATAAAAAGTGTGTAGATAAGATTAGTGTGTTTTTAAATAACATTTTAGTAAATTTTATATAAAATAAAATATGTGTGGATATGGAAGATTGATAGTATATGTATTATTTTTATTTTGCAATATGTAATGTAAAATGTTTTATATTGTAGTGGATATTGTAAATTTCACTACTTTAGCACCTAACTCCTTCTTTAAATAAGTGTAGATTGGAGTTGAAATAGTAAATGTCACCCCTTTGGTGTCCAACACCATCCCCCAATATGGTTAGATTAGAGTGAGAATAGTAAATCGCACCCCTTTAGTGTCCAACACCTTCCCCAAAAATTTACATTGCAGTGGAAATAATAAATGTCACCCCTTTAGTGACCAATGCCTTCCCTAAATTGGTTCAGATTTGAGTGGTAATTGTAAATGTCACCCTTTTAGTGGGCAACACCTTCCCCAAATTGGTTTATAGTTGAGTAGGAATAGTAAATGTCACCTCTTTGTGTCCAAAAGCTTCCACCAATATGGTAAAATTGGAGTGGGAATAGTAAATGTCACGCCTTTAGTATCCAACAGCTCATTGTTTGGTTATATCTCCTACTCAGCAGTCCTTTTTTAATACTGTGCTTTTATTGACTGCTGCATTGTATGTTGACCCGTCATAGAAAATCTGAAAATAAGCATGTTAAGCTTCCCCAAATTGGTTTAGATTGGAGTGGGAATAGTAAATGTCACCCCTTTGGTGTCTAACAATTTGTTTAAATGATTTATATGAGATTGTGAAAATTTCATTTTATTCAAAAATCATTTATTTTACTTTGATTTGTCTGTAGTAAAAATGGTTAGTGTTATTTTGTTGTTATTATTGGTGATACGAAATATAAAAAAAATGTTGCATGTTTTAACCAATAATATCATTAATTACATTTTTTGTGTAATAAAAGCATGTAAAAGTTTTTATAATTTTATTTGATTTCAATTTGTATTTATTGTATAGTTTAAAATTTTGAATCGTATATACCTTGCGTAAAAATAAACACATGTATACAGTTAAGTAATTCAAACATTTTTTCATTATTTCTTATCATATTTATATACATTTGTCTGTTGTACATTTTCAACCCTTATTTTTCATTGTTTTACAATTTTTTAATATTTCTTAACTTTTTTGTATACATATTTTCAACATTATTACAACATATGTTTTATTAGTATATAATAAATATTTGTAAATATTTTATACCATTATTTAATTTATTCTTAACATTTTTTCATAATGTCTTATAACATTGGTTGATATGTTTTACATGTTTAATATTTTTTTACATCTTTTTATATATTAATTAAACATTTTTACAATATTTTCCATTAATTTCTCTGGGGATATAGTCTTTTCTTTAGTTTCATTTAGCGGACATATGTTCTTACCGCCACCTTCTATTTTGTAATCTATTTGTGTTATTTTTTAGTCTATTTACCCAGGTTGCTGTAAGGTGCTGCTATTCTTCGGAATAAGTAAATTCTTTTTTGAGGATTATTTAAGGGTTTTGAGGATGGGAGATTTGGGAGGGAGGTCTAAAAGTTTGGAGCCGATTACGATGTCAGGCAGAAAGCCTCCTCCCGACAGTCGAATTCTCCTCGACCGTGTCAGAACCCTTCCGACCGACCGATTATGATGTTCGCGGTCGGATTGTTAACCGCACGTTCATTTCGAATTGGTTCCGACTGGCTCTCGGAGCATTCGTGTCAGTCAGAACTGCATTGTGCAGCTCTATGGACAGCATTTCCGACCGAGCGATTATGATGTTGGTTTCCAACAGCCTTTCCGAGTCAGCCTGTCCGACACGAAAAGGCTGTCGGAAACTGACTTTGTGGGGCCCTAACAGGCCCCCCTTAATCCTGTGTCCTCCGGTTGGGGGCTGGGGGGGTACCTAAGGGACCCCAATGTAAAACCCTGCCCTGTGTGGCAGGCACAATGGGGTACCCGCGACAGGGTACAGGGTTTTACACACACCCCACATTTCCCCATAGGAGCCTGTGTTACTGACGGTTGTCGGGTGAAACACGGGCTCCCATAGGAATCAATGGGTCTCTGACCGAACAATGTTCGGTTGCATCGTAATCGGTCAGGCGGAATCACCGACCGCGAGTCGGACGGTTCTGAATCTGAGACGGTGTTGGGCGGGATAGTTTCCAAACGACATCATAATTGGCCCCTTAGTTACAGTGTTTTTTGTGGGATTTTTCTAATTTATATGTATTACTGTTAGTGTTTTTCACTAGTTTGTAGTGTTACATTTTATACACTGTTTTACTAATGTATCACTATGCTATGTTAAATTGTGTGATGTTACCTATATTTTGAAGATTAACTGTTATGTATATGTATTTTGGCAAATTTTGCGGGTTTATTTTTTATTTACTTTTGAGTTTTTTGTCTATGAACGTGTTCTATGGGTGTTTGGAATCTACATTTTTTTTAATAGGAAATCAGTTTGTTTTATAATAAACTAATGGTTTTTACTTTGATTTCCTTTTTTCCCAGTTTCCTGGAGTGTTGTTCTTTAAAACAATTAAATTTTTTTATGGAACCTAGATACTTCGGATTGCTTCGAGGGATTTCTATTGGATATGCTATAATTTTGCATATTTTGGGGGGATTTTGGATATTGTTTAGCTAATTTGTGGTGGTTTACCATTTTTTACTACACGGTGATGGAGAAAAATCTACATCTACAGAACAGTGTGCTTTTTATTTCTTTTAGTTATATTGGGTGGGAAATGTGACATTATATTGTTTTTGTCAAATTTATGTGATAGTTATGTGGAATTCTATAGATTAAATGTTGTAATTATTTTATGTGATGGATTGAATTTGATTTTAACTATCTTGTTTGGTGATGGTTACATAAAAAAAGACTTTAAATGATTGTTTGACTGATGTAGTAAATTATTATATTCATTTAAAAAAACTTGGTAGGTTGACATTTATTTTATAATATGCTTTTGGCTATAATTTCTAAGTAATTTACTCCATTGTTATTTATGAACAGTTTGACATTAAATTGTAGCATATCGTACATTCTTTTGGTTTGTTTGCTAAGTTTAGGGGCAGTTTGGCTAACACATTGCTCCATTCGTAGTTCTTGATAGCTTTGTTCTTTTCTAATGCTTCTATAAATTTGTATAGTGTAGGTTGAGTTCTGCCCAGTGTGTATTGGAAGACATTTTGCCATCCTTCCACTGCATTGTTTGTTTTGGCTTTCTGTGCCAAGGTGCTGTCATAGACATTCCACCATGGTATTTGGAATTAGGGTTGGTGTCTGTTTCCGGAGCGATGCAGTCTGCCACCCCAAGTATCTTCAAAATAGTCCACTAGGGGACCAAGGGGGTCATTACGATGGCGGGCGGATCGCCGGCCTGGCGGGTGCTGTTTTGCCTACCAAGGTCGCGAATCCCCGACCGCCATATTACGATGGGCAGACATAGGCCAAATCCCTACCGCCGCAGTGTTTTTAGTTCCGCCAGTAGTTTGGTTCCGCGACGAGGGCGGACGTAGCCAATAGCGGGAGACCGCCGTACGGAATGACGTGTAGAACGCCGTCCGAATCACAATGCCTCAAATAGGCAATCGGACCGCAACGGAGAAACCACCCATTGAAACACGGCGGAAGCAATACTGCGGAGGAAAACGGGAATCACACACAACTCCACGCGTTCGCTACCGCTTTGGATCCTGCTCTACAAGCCCTACCGCTGCTGTTCCTGATCCGCGATCAACAAAGACGCCGCCGCCGTCAACAACACCGCAGGTACGTCAATGCCACACCTCCGCATCGGGGTCATCCATCAACAACGTCATCACCGCATCCTCCCGGTCACGTCACCGCAGCGGTGAAGACCCGGGAAAAGTTCTGCACAATCTAGTAGGCAGGTCCAGCGGCACGCATGGGCAGTCACAGGGACGTGTAAGGATTGTGTTGGCCCTGGGCCAAATGTATATTGTGTGCCTCTGTTGGTAGCAGCTGTCATTACCTGATACCATCACAGCTCCTACCATCCCACCCTGTTCAACATCAAAATGTGTGCCCATCTGATATTCAGGGATAGTGATGTATGTGAACAAGTTCATAGGTGTATTGTGGCAAAACAACACCTGCATAGTAATGCCAAATAGGTGCTTGTGGTGTGAAACCCCCTTCCTGCCACTGCCAAGATGAGTAATAGGTGGCAAAACAACACCTGCATAGTAATGCCAAATAGGTGCTTGTGGTGTGAAACCCCCTTCCTGGCACTGCCAAGATGAGTAATAGGTGGCAAAACAACACCTGCATAGTAATGCCAAATAGGTGCTTGTGGTGTTAAACCCCCTTCCTGCCACTGCCAAGATGAGTATTAGGGGGCAAACCCCACCTGCAAAGTAATGCCAAAAAGGTGCTTGTGGTGTTAAACCCCCTTCCTGCCACTGCCAAAATGAGTATTAGGGGGCAAACCCCACCTGCAAAGTAATGCCAAAAAGGTGCTTGTGGTGTTAAACCCCCTTCCTGCCACTGCCAAGATGAGTAATAGGGGGCAAACCCCACCTGCAAAGTAATGCCAAAAAGGTGCTTGTGGTGTTAAACCCCCTTCCTGCCACTGCCAAGATGAGTATTAGGGGCAAACCCCACCTGCAAAGTAATGCCAAAAGGTGCTTGTGGTGTTAAACCCCTTCCTGCCACTGCCAAGATGAGTATTAGGGGGCAAACCCCACCTGGAACATACACGTGTGTAGTTGGCATGTACAGGGCCACATACACCTCAACACCACTGACAAGGACAGTCCAAGCACACTGTGTGACCACTCAACTGCACACATCCAAATATACCTATGTGAGTACGAAGACAGGCCTACACAAGATTACCACACACACACTGCTGTTCACACATCCAAACACATCACACAGACATCACCAACCTTGGACACCCCGCAAGTTAGACTGTGTGTAGAATTCACCTCTGTTGTGGTATAACCCCCTAACATGACATGTGTACAATCATACTAAAATCAACAGAGAATGATGATTGCAAGAGTACATCAACACCCACAAACATCATTGCACCCCCAAACCTCAGAGTCAAGCAGACCAAAAGTGTGTGTTACGTTTGCCAAACAATGACAAAGTGAATGAAGTAAATGGCAATGTGGAAGTCCCATGCAGAGCATGTGGCACATTTATCCATACCCACACATTAAAATGTTTAATTAAGCAAGGGCAGTAACAAACTATATGACAGGAGTAACAGTGTTTATTGCAAAATATCCTGATAGGCACAACATTTCAAAAACAAATAAAAGGCCATTGGCCAGTCCACAGTTCAAACAATGCACATGTGTGCATGAAAATGTTTACAGTGAATGTGTAACACCGTACACTGCCATGTGAATGACCAAAGCACCGGGGATATCAAAGCTCAGTCCAGGCACCGCTGTGGGAGAGATGGGTATGGGAGAGGGTCTGTGCCTCAGACTTGCCTGTCAGTTGGACTGGGAGGTGGCTGATTGTCGTGGCCACTGGCGGAACTGGACCTTGGAGAGAGAGGATCATCAGAGTCAGCAGTGGCTGTGGCAGGCGTAGGGCTGCTTGGACCGGGTGGCATGGTGGCACGTGGAGGCGGAGAGATGCTGCCGTGAGACACAGAGGCAGTAGTGGCTGTGGCAGGTGTAGGCCTGCTCGTACCGGGTGGCATGGTGGCACGTGGAGGTGGAGAGATGCTGCCGTGAGACACAGAGGCAGTAGTGGCTGTGGCAGGTGTAGGCCTGCTCGTACCGGGTGGCATGGTGGCACGTGGAGGCGGAGAGATGCTGCCGTGAGACACAGTGGGTGAGGGTGAATGTTGAGGGCTGCCTCTACACTTCTTGGGTATCCGATATTGCAGAAGTGTCTTGGGAGTAGTGGGAAGTGTGGCTGGCACAACAGAGTCCCTCTCCACCAAAGGTGTGACAGGTGCAGGTGGCCCTCCTTGTGGGAATTTGCTGGATATGGACTTAGCCTTGCTTTTTGCTTGCCTTTTGCCCTCCATCCCCTGTAGTCCTGGTGAACCACTCACATTGCTCTCCTGACCACGCTTCACAGGGGTGTGGGTGGGAGTAGAGGTCCTGGGTGAAGCAGTCTTAGGGAGCTTTTTGGGCTTTCCCTTCAGCGGCACCAGCACCACAGCAGGCATGCCAACTATTTGTCTGTCACTTGGAGCAGTTGTGTGGATGGGAGGCTCTTGTGATGGGTGCAATCTTGTGGACCGTGAGCTAGAGGCCTGCTTCTTTGCCTGATGCCCCTGAGTGTCATGTGAAGGGCTTTTTTCTTTGCGTCCCTGTGTGCCTGTGTTAATTTTTGGGGATGGTGTCTGTGGTCTGGCACGCTTGGAGCGCTGCTGTCGTGTGCTGGGTGTCGATGACTCAGGGCCTGAGGGCTCAGTTGTGTGGTCACTCTCCTCAGGGGTTGCCACTGGCAGGGTGGTTGTTGAAGGCATTGGGGCTGGACTTGGATGCTGTGATAGCTGAATGGCTGCCGTCATGGTGGAGGACAAACCCTGGACAGTCCTGTGTAGCCCACCCACGTCCGAATGAATGCCCTCCATAAATGCCAGAACCTGTCCCAACTTCTTGTCCTGATCCTGGAAAGCATTTAGGAGAGCTGTCTGACCCACACACAGCTGGTGCAAGAGTTCTACCGCCTCAACACTGAGGGCAGCAGGGGAGACAGGGGCAGGGGCAGGGGCAGCGGTGCCTGGGGTGAAGGCGACTCTACCCTTAACAGCCCTGTGGGCACGGACAGCACTAGTGGTAGTAGCCGGGATGGTGGGCACTGGCCGATGTGTGGTGGAGGAAGAGGCAGCATTGTCACTCCCTGTGACCACCATTGTCGCTGACTCCCCACTGGAGTCAGATGATGTTGAGGTTGTGCTTTCTGCGCGCGAGTCCTCAAGGACACTCCTGTCCCCCTCCGAGGCGCTGGTCACCTCAGTGTCAGTGATCTCATGGCTATCATGCGTGCCACATGCTTCAGCACTGGTGTCCGTCTCATGGCCTTCCGTGCACTCGGTAGATGCTGCAATGGACAGAGACATAGGTTCAGTACAGTGCCATACACACAAACATCAAATGCAAGCACAGCACTAAACTAGATAATGACAACCCCAAGTTGCACAACACCCTGTGCAGTCTGCATGTGCAACAATCATGCTAAACACAGAAGATGCATGGAAATATGCATTGTTTACATCAATGAGCCATGTGAGGTTCACACAGGCAAATAGCAGGTCCCTGCCTCCTTGTAACCCAACATAAACATCTCTGCAAGCATACCCACGTGCCTGTATGTGAGAGAGGCATACATCTCAGCATGTTGCCTCTGTCACATATGGAGTCACTGTAAGGGGACAACACAGATACAGACTCAAATTTGTACTTTAGAATGTCCATGAGCTACTGATGTCTAACAAGTTGAGCAATTCATCACGCAGACTGTTGCACGTTGGTGTCAGATGTGTAGTTCACACCATTTACAAGTCCTGCAGTGCACACATCGTTAAATGCACACTGACATGATGCACACTGCTGTACACTGCCTGGTGATGTCCATGACACCCAGAATGCAGAAGATGTCATAAGGCCACATCTCATCATGCAATGTCAAGGGCCATTGTATGAAACACATGATAAAGTCCATCTAGGGAAAATACATGACACCTGCACTCAACACATAGGCCACTGAGAAGTATTTCCTCAAAATTTACACAGCAGCAAGATCAGCAATGGCTCCCGGTCGCCATTCATGCAGTCACTCACACCCAAAGTCAGCCTACGCAGAATACTCACCACTAACTCCCTGCTGATGGTCCCTCAAACGTTCATACAGCTCTGGCTGTGTCACAGACAAGATGCGGGACATTAGTGGAGTCATGGTTCGGTGCGCCAACCTGCCACTGCGAGGGAGCAGCCCCACCGTCATCTCTGCCACGGTCCTGCTCAGACGGGAGATGTCGTCCCACCTCTTGTGGCAGTGTGTGTGCTGTCTGTTGGATACACCCAGAGTCCGCACCTTCCGTGCAATGTTGTTCCATGTGGCCTTACGCTGGTGGAACTTCAGCTGCAGGCATGGGAGACAAGAAAAGGAAGTATCAGAGACCCTGTGTCATTCACACTGTGTGTCAGTACAGGAGAACATAAATGCATGGCACACAAATCGCTACATCTTCATCAGAGGCCATACAGCATGACACATACTACATGTTCATTACAATACTACATAGAAATGAATGCATGTATGACGTGGCACACAGTACATGGCCATCTCATACACATGCACAATGGCAGCACAGACAGCTATGTGCAGAAGGCCCTCATCTGTGATGCAGTATGTGAGTGAGCATGACATGCAATACAGTGCTAATGAAGTGTAGTGGCAGACTCACTGTGTCCACCACTACACACCCCTCGATGCCCTTGGCCTGTGAATGGCTCAATGCATTTTTCAGGAAACATATTGGGACATAATCTGAATTATCACGCCCTTCTCACAATGTTAAGTCCTCTATTGTGCAATTCTCAGGACTATGATGGCTCAGTGAGTATTAGGTGTGTGGACTAAACACATGTTTGACTCAGTCCAGTTAGGCATGGCTCAGAGTAACATTGGACAGTGTCTGTGCAGGCCAGAGGAACTCACACTGCGGTTCAACATGGTCCCTCAGATAAATCACATGGATGTACAGCATGAGAGGGTGAAAAGTGCCAACACATGCGAGACTGAACACATGTTCAAATCAATGTAAGGATGACATCTACTACTTATATTGATGTGAAGTGTCATAGTTGCATTAACATCAAGTGGGTTCCACTCATGCATTGGACTATTGTGCATGATGCTCACATCAACATAGTGCACTTAAGAAATATACAACACACATAAGTTATTGCTCCATTCCAATATACATTTCAACAGTCACCTATGAGGTTGTGAAGAGTGAGTGGACAGTTACATAACATGGCACAGTAAAAATTAGTCCCGACTTGTACTGTTTCAAAACACCATCGTATCTGTGTGGCTGTTTAAACAATGCATGTCTCCCCTACCTTCAATCAACTTATGTAGGTGTGGAAATAAGCCTACAGACACCATTGACATGAAGTTAGCATGCATGGCAGTGTAACACACATTTACATCACCTAGTCTCAGATCAACATGTTCATTAAGTTTGTGCAAGAATGGCTGTAGGAGTGTCCATTTTCTACACATAATCAAATGCAATTTCCAATGAACATGTATGGAGCATGCCATGGTAACTATTAGGATGCCTGTACATCGACTTGCACTCACAGGCACATACTACTGCACAGCAACATCATGGTATCATTTTGAACACTGCAAAAACAACAATTGATGGACAGAATGCAGAACAATGTCATACATTCACCCCAGTACAGAGATCTGGGCCTAAATCCATCGTTTTTTTGCTCACCATGCCATTCCAGTTTGGACCCAGCCATATGCAAATCAGTCTTGACCCTGCGCCCAATGGGAACAGTCCAGCCCGAACTGCCAGGCCAGGTCATCCCTGGACTGGAAACAAGCATCCTAGGACCGGTTTCGGGCTTTCAGCCCTCATCAGCCAGGATAGCTTGACTCCAGTGGCATGGAGAGCACGGGACCCACATCTGGGCATACCCGTCCCACTCGGGGTGACAAATGCAAAAACAACAATTGATGGACAGAATGCAGAACAATGTCATACATTCACCCCAGTACAGAGATGTGGGCCAAAATATATCGTTTTTTTGCTCACCATGCCATTCCAGTTTGGACCCAGCCATATGCAAATCAGTCTTGACCCTGCGCCCAATGGGAACAGTCCAGCCCGAACTGCCAGGCCAGGTCCTCCCTGGCGGGAAACAAGCATCCTAGGACCGTTTTCGGGCTTTCAGCCCTCATCAGCCAGGATAGCTTGACTCCAGTGGCATGGAGAGCACGGGACCCACGTCTGGGCATACCCGTCCCACTCGGGGTGACAAATGCAAAAACAACAATTGATGGACAGAATGCAGAACAATGTCATACATTCACCCCAGTACAGAGATCTGGGCCTAAATCCATCGTTTTTTTGCTCACCATGCCATTCCAGTTTGGACCCAGCCATATGCAAATCAGTCTTGACCCTGCGCCCAATGGGAACAGTCCAGGCCGAACTGCCAGGCCAGGTCCTCCCTGGACTGGAAACAAGCATCCTAGGACCGGTTTCGGGCTTTCAGCCCTCATCAGCCAGGATAGCTTGACTCCAGTGGCATGGAGAGCACGGGACCCATGTCTGGGCATACCCGTCCCACTCGGGGTGACAAATGCAAAAACAACAATTGATGGACAGAATGCAGAACAATGTCATACATTCACCCCAGTACAGAGATCTGGGCCTAAATCCATCGTTTTTTGCTCACCATGCCATTCCAGTTTGGACCCAGCCATATGCAAATCAGTCTTGACCCTGCGCCCAATGGGAACAGTCCAACCCGAACTGCCAGGCCAGGTCCTCCCTGGACTGGAAACAAGCATCCTAGGACCGGTTTCGGGCTTTCAGCCCTCATCAGCCAGGATAGCTTGACTCCAGTGGCATGGAGAGCACAGGACCCACGTCTGGGCATACCCGTCCCACTCGGGGTGACAAATGCAAAAACAACAATTGATGGACAGAATGCAGAACAATGTCATACATTCACCCCAGTACAGAGATCTGGGCCTAAATCCATCGTTTTTTGCTCACCATGCCATTCCAGTTTGGACCCAGCCATATGCAAATCAGTCTTGACCCTGCGCCCAATGGGAACAGTCCAGCCCGAACTGCCAGGCCAGGTCCTCCCTGGACTGGAAACAAGCATCCTAGGACTGTTTTCGGGCTTTCAGCCCTCATCAGCCAGGATAGCTTGACTCCAGTGGCATGGAGAGCACAGGACCCACGTCTGGGCATACCCGTCCCACTCGGGGTGACAAATGCAAAAACAACAATTGATGGACAGAATGCAGAACAATGTCATACATTCACCCCAGTACAGAGATCTGGGCCTAAATCCATCGTTTTTTGCTCACCATGCCATTCCAGTTTGGACCCAGCCATATGCAAATCAGTCTTGACCCTGCGCCCAATGGGAACAGTCCAGCCCGAACTGCCAGGCCAGGTCCTCCCTGGACTGGAAACAAGCATCCTAGGACCGTTTCGGGCTTTCAGCCCTCATCAGCCAGGATAGCTTGACTCCAGTGGCATGGAGAGCACGGGACACACGTCTGGGCATACCCGTCCCACTCGGGGTGACAAATGCAAAAACAACAATTGATGGACAGAATGCAGAACAATGTCATACATTCACCCCAGTACAGAGATCTGGGCCTAAATCCATCGTTTTTGCTCACCATGCCATTCCAGTTTGGACCCAGCCATATGCAAATCAGTCTTGACCCTGCGCCCAATGGGAACAGTCCAGCCCGAACTGCCAGGCCAGGTCCTCCCTGGACTGGAAACAAGCATCGTAGGACCGGTTTCGGGCTTTCAGCCCTCATCAGCCAGGATAGCTTGACTCCAGCGGCATGGAGAGCACGGGACCCACGTCTGGGCATACCCGTCCCACTCGGGGTGACAAATGCAAAAATAACAATTGATGGACAGAATGCAGAACAATGTCATACATTCACCCCAGTACAGAGATCTGGGCCTAAATCCATCGTTTTTTTGCTCACCATGCCATTCCAGTTTGGACCCAGCCATATGCATATCAGTCTTGACCCTGCGCCCAATGGGAACAGTCCAGCCCGAACTGCCAGGCCAGGTCCTCCCTGGACTGGAAACAAGCCTCCTAGGACCGGTTTCGGGCTTTCAGCCCTCATCAGCCAGGATAGCTTGACTCCAGTGGCATGGAGAGCACGGGACCCACGTCTGGGCATACCCGTCCCACTCGGGGTGGCAAATGCAAAAACAACAATTGATGGACAGAATGCAGAACAATGTCATACATTCACCCCAGTACAGAGATCTGGGCCTAAATCCATCGTTTTTTTGCTCACCATGCCATTCCAGTTTGGACCCAGCCATATGCAAATCAGTCTTGACCCTGCGCCCAATGGGAACAGTCCAGCCCAAACTGCCAGGCCAGGTCCTCCCTGGACTGGAAACAAGCATCCTAGGACCGGTTTCGGGCTTTCAGCCCTCATCAGCCAGGATAGCTTGACTCCAGTGGCATGGAGAGCACGGGACCCACGTCTGGGCATACCCGTCCCACTCGGGGTGACAAATGCAAAAACAACAATTGATGGACAGAATGCAGAACTATGTCATACATTCACCCCTGTACAGAGATCTGGGCCTCAATCCATCGTTTTTTGCTCACCATGCCATTCCAGTTTGGACCCAGCCATATGCAAATCAGTCTTGACCCTGCGCCCAATGGGAACAGTCCAGCCCGAACTGCCAGGCCAGGTCCTCCCTGGACTGGAAACAAGCATCCTAGGACCGGTTTCGGGCTTTCAGCCCTCATCAGCCAGGATAGCTTGACTCCAGTGGCATGGAGAGCACGGGACCCACGTCTGGGCATACCCGTCCCACTCGGGTGACAAATGCAAAAACAACAATTGATGGACAGAATGAAGAACAATGTCATACATTCACCCCAGTACAGAGATCTGGGCCTAAATCCATCATTTTTTTGCTCACCATGCCATTCCAGTTTGGACCCAGCCATATGCAAATCAGTCTTGACCCTGCGCCCAATGGGAACAGTCCAGCCCGAACTTCCAGGCCAGGTCCTCCCTGGACTGGAAACAAGCATCCTAGGACTGGTTTCGGGCTTTCAGCCCTCATCAGCCAGGATAGCTTGACTCCAGTGGCATGGAGAGCACGGGACCCACGTCTGGGCATACCCGTCCCACTCGGGGTGACAAATGCAAAAACAACAATTGATGGACAGAATGCAGAACAATGTCATACATTCACCCCAGTACAGAGATCTGGGCCTAAATCCATCGTTTTTTTGCTCACCATGCCATTCCAGTTTGGACTCAGCCATATGCAAATCAGTCTTGACCCTGCGCTCAATGGGAACAGTCCAGCCCGAACTGCCAGGCCAGGTCCTCCCTGGACTGGAAACAGGCATCCTAGGACCGGTTTCGGGCTTTCAGCCCTCATCAGCCAGGATAGCTTGACTCCAGTGGCATGGAGAGCACGGGACCCACGTCTGGGCATACCCGTCCCACTCGGGGTGACAAATGCAAAAACAACAATTGATGGACAGAATGCAGAACAATGTCATACATTCACCCCAGTACAGAGATCTGGGCCTAAATCCATCGTTTTTGCTCACCATGCCATTCCAGTTTGGACCCAGCCATATGCAAATCAGTCTTGACCCTGCGCCCAATGGGAGCAGTCCAGCCCGAACTGCCAGGCCAGGTCCTCCCTGGACTGGAAACAAGTATCCTAGGACCGGTTTCGGGCTTTCAGCCCTCATCAGCCAGGATAGCTTGACTCCAGTGGCATGGAGAGCACGGGACCCACGTCTGGGCATACCCGTCCCACTCGGGATGACAAATGCAAAAACAACAATTGATGGACAGAATGCAGAACAATGTCATACATTCACCCCAGTACAGAGATCTGGGCCTAAATCCATCGTTTTTTGCTCACCATGCCATTCCAGTTTGGACTCAGCCATATGCAAATCAGTCTTGACCCTGCGCCCAATGGGAACAGTCCAGCCCGAACTGCCAGGCCAGGTCCTCCCTGGACTGGAAACAAGCATCCTAGGACCGGTTTCGGGCTTTCAGCCCTCATCAGCCAGGATAGCTTGACTCCAGTGGCATGGAGAGCACGGGACCCATGTCTGGGCATACCCGTCCCACTCGGGGTGACAAATGCAAAAACAACAATTGATGGACAGAATGCAGAACAATGTCATACATTCACCCCAGTACAGAGATCTGGGCCTAAATCCATCGTTTTTTGCTCACCATGCCATTCCAGTTTGGACCCAGCCATATGCAAATCAGTCTTGACCCTGCGCCCAATGGGAACAGTCCAACCCGAACTGCCAGGCCAGGTCCTCCCTGGACTGGAAACAAGCATCCTAGGACCGGTTTCGGGCTTTCAGCCCTCATCAGCCAGGATAGCTTGACTCCAGTGGCATGGAGAGCACAGGACCCACGTCTGGGCATACCCGTCCCACTCGGGGTGACAAATGCAAAAACAACAATTGATGGACAGAATGCAGAACAATGTCATACATTCACCCCAGTACAGAGATCTGGGCCTAAATCCATCGTTTTTGCTCACCATGCCATTCCAGTTTGGACCCAGCCATATGCAAATCAGTCTTGACCCTGCGCCCAATGGGAACAGTCCAGCCCGAACTGCCAGGCCAGGTCCTCCCTGGACTGGAAACAAGCATCCTAGGACTGTTTTCGGGCTTTCAGCCCTCATCAGCCAGGATAGCTTGACTCCAGTGGCATGGAGAGCACAGGACCCACGTCTGGGCATACCCGTCCCACTCGGGGTGACAAATGCAAAAACAACAATTGATGGACAGAATGCAGAACAATGTCATACATTCACCCCAGTACAGAGATCTGGGCCTAAATCCATCGTTTTTTTGCTCACCATGCCATTCCAGTTTGGACCCAGCCATATGCAAATCAGTCTTGACCCTGCGCCCAATGGGAACAGTCCAGCCCGAACTGCCAGGCCAGGTCCTCCCTGGACTGGAAACAAGCATCCTAGGACCGTTTTCGGGCTTTCAGCCCTCATCAGCCAGGATAGCTTGACTCCAGTGGCATGGAGAGCACGGGACACACGTCTGGGCATACCCGTCCCACTCGGGGTGACAAATGCAAAAACAACAATTGATGGACAGAATGCAGAACAATGTCATACATTCACCCCAGTACAGAGATCTGGGCCTAAATCCATCGTTTTTTGCTCACCATGCCATTCCAGTTTGGACCCAGCCATATGCAAATCAGTCTTGACCCTGCGCCCAATGGGAACAGTCCAGCCCGAACTGCCAGGCCAGGTCCTCCCTGGACTGGAAACAAGCATCGTAGGACCGGTTTCGGGCTTTCAGCCCTCATCAGCCAGGATAGCTTGACTCCAGCGGCATGGAGAGCACGGGACCCACGTCTGGGCATACCCGTCCCACTCGGGGTGACAAATGCAAAAATAACAATTGATGGACAGAATGCAGAACAATGTCATACATTCACCCCAGTACAGAGATCTGGGCCTAAATCCATCGTTTTTTTGCTCACCATGCCATTCCAGTTTGGACCCAGCCATATGCATATCAGTCTTGACCCTGCGCCCAATGGGAACAGTCCAGCCCGAACTGCCAGGCCAGGTCCTCCCTGGACTGGAAACAAGCCTCCTAGGGACCGGTTTCGGGCTTTCAGCCCTCATCAGCCAGGATAGCTTGACTCCAGTGGCATGGAGAGCACGGGACCCACGTCTGGGCATACCCGTCCCACTCGGGGTGGCAAATGCAAAAACAACAATTGATGGACAGAATGCAGAACAATGTCATACATTCACCCCAGTACAGAGATCTGGGCCTAAATCCATCGTTTTTTTGCTCACCATGCCATTCCAGTTTGGACCCAGCCATATGCAAATCAGTCTTGACCCTGCGCCCAATGGGAACAGTCCAGCCCAAACTGCCAGGCCAGGTCCTCCCTGGACTGGAAACAAGCATCCTAGGACCGGTTTCGGGCTTTCAGCCCTCATCAGCCAGGATAGCTTGACTCCAGTGGCATGGAGAGCACGGGACCCACGTCTGGGCATACCCGTCCCACTCGGGGTGACAAATGCAAAAACAACAATTGATGGACAGAATGCAGAACTATGTCATACATTCACCCCTGTACAGAGATCTGGGCCTCAATCCATCGTTTTTTTGCTCACCATGCCATTCCAGTTTGGACCCAGCCATATGCAAATCAGTCTTGACCCTGCGCCCAATGGGAACAGTCCAGCCCGAACTGCCAGGCCAGGTCCTCCCTGGACTGGAAACAAGCATCCTAGGACCGGTTTCGGGCTTTCAGCCCTCATCAGCCAGGATAGCTTGACTCCAGTGGCATGGAGAGCACGGGACCCACGTCTGGGCATACCCGTCCCACTCGGGGTGACAAATGCAAAAACAACAATTGATGGACAGAATGAAGAACAATGTCATACATTCACCCCAGTACAGAGATCTGGGCCTAAATCCATCATTTTTTGCTCACCATGCCATTCCAGTTTGGACCCAGCCATATGCAAATCAGTCTTGACCCTGCGCCCAATGGGAACAGTCCAGCCCGAACTTCCAGGCCAGGTCCTCCCTGGACTGGAAACAAGCATCCTAGGACTGGTTTCGGGCTTTCAGCCCTCATCAGCCAGGATAGCTTGACTCCAGTGGCATGGAGAGCACGGGACCCACGTCTGGGCATACCCGTCCCACTCGGGGTGACAAATGCAAAAACAACAATTGATGGACAGAATGCAGAACAATGTCATACATTCACCCCAGTACAGAGATCTGGGCCTAAATCCATCGTTTTTTTGCTCACCATGCCATTCCAGTTTGGACTCAGCCATATGCAAATCAGTCTTGACCCTGCGCTCAATGGGAACAGTCCAGCCCGAACTGCCAGGCCAGGTCCTCCCTGGACTGGAAACAGGCATCCTAGGACCGGTTTCGGGCTTTCAGCCCTCATCAGCCAGGATAGCTTGACTCCAGTGGCATGGAGAGCACGGGACCCACGTCTGGGCATACCCGTCCCACTCGGGGTGACAAATGCAAAAACAACAATTGATGGACAGAATGCAGAACAATGTCATACATTCACCCCAGTACAGAGATCTGGGCCTAAATCCATCGTTTTTGCTCACCATGCCATTCCAGTTTGGACCCAGCCATATGCAAATCAGTCTTGACCCTGCGCCCAATGGGAGCAGTCCAGCCCGAACTGCCAGGCCAGGTCCTCCCTGGACTGGAAACAAGTATCCTAGGACCGGTTTCGGGCTTTCAGCCCTCATCAGCCAGGATAGCTTGACTCCAGTGGCATGGAGAGCACGGGACCCACGTCTGGGCATACCCGTCCCACTCGGGATGACAAATGCAAAAACAACAATTGATGGACAGAATGCAGAACAATGTCATACATTCACCCCAGTACAGAGATCTGGGCCTAAATCCATCGTTTTTTGCTCACCATGCCATTCCAGTTTGGACTCAGCCATATGCAAATCAGTCTTGACCCTGCGCCCAATGGGAACAGTCCAGCCCGAACTGCCAGGCCAGGTCCTCCCTGGACTGGAAACAAGCATCCTAGGACCGGTTTCGGGCTTTCAGCCCTCATCAGCCAGGATAGCTTGACTCCAGTGGCATGGAGAGCACGGGACCCACGTCTGGGCATACCCGTCCCACTCGGGGTGACAAATGCAAAAACAACAATTGATGGACAGAATGCAGAACAATGTCATACAATCACCCCAGTACAGAGATCTGGGCCTAAATCCATCGTTTTTTTGCTCACCATGCCATTCCAGTTTGGACTCAGCCATATGCAAATCAGTTTTGACCCTGCGCCCAATGGGAACAGTCCAGCCCGAACTGCCAGGCCAGGTCCTCCCTGGACTGGAAACAGGCATCCTAGGACCGGTTTCGGGCTTTCAGCCCTCATCAGCCAGGATAGCTTGACTCCAGTGGCATGGAGAGCACGGGACCCACGTCTGGCATACCCGTCCCACTCGGGGTGACAAATGCAAAAACAACAATTGTTGGACAGAATGCAGAACAATGTCATACATTCACCCCAGTACAGAGATCTGGGCCTAAATCCATCGTTTTTTTGCTCACCATGCCATTCCAGTTTGGACTCAGCCATATGCAAATCAGTCTTGACCCTGCGCCCAATGGGAACAGTCCAGCCCGTACTGCCAGGCCAGGTCCTCCCTGGACTGGAAACAAGCATCCTAGGACCGGTTTCGGGCTTTCAGCCCTCATCAGCCAGGATAGCTTGACTCCAGTGGCATGGAGAGCACGGGACCCACGTCTGGGCATACCCGTCCCACTCGGGGTGACAAATGCAAAAACAACAATTGATGGACAGAATGCAGAACAATGTCATACATTCACCCCAGTACAGAGATCTGGGCCTAAATCCATCGTTTTTTTGCTCACCATGCCATTCCAGTTTGGACCCAGCCATATGCAAATCAGTCTTGACCCTGCACCCAATGGGAACAGTCCAGCCCGAACTGCCAGGCCAGGTCCTCCCTGGACTGGAAACAAGCATCCTAGGACCGGTTTCGGGCTTTCAGCCCTCATCAGCCAGGATAGCTTGACTCCAGTGGCATGGAGAGCACGGGACCCACGTCTGGGCATACCCGTCCCACTCGGGGTGACAAATGCAAAAACAACAATTGATGGACAGAATGCAGAACAATGTCATACATTCACCCCAGTACAGAGATCTGGGCCTAAATCCATCGTTTTTTGCTCACCATGCCATTCCAGTTTGGACCCAGCCATATGCAAATCAGTCTTGACCCTGCGCCCAATGGGAACAGTCCAGCCCGAACTGCCAGGCCAGGTCCTCCCTGGACTGGAAACAAGCATCCTAGGACCGGTTTCAGGCTTTCAGCCCTCATCAGCCAGGATAGCTTGACTCCAGTGGCATGGAGAGCACGGGACCCACGTCTGGGCATACCCGTCCCACTCGGGGTGACAAATGCAAAAACAACAATTGATGGACAGAATGCAGAACAATGTCATACATTCACCCCAGTACAGAGATCTGGGCCTAAATCCATCGTTTTTTGCTCACCATGCCATTCCAGTTTGGACCCAGCCATATGCAAATCAGTCTTGACCCTGCGCCCAATGGGAACAGTCCAGCCCGAACTGCCAGGCCAGGTCCTCCCTGGACTGGAAACAAGCATCCTAGGACCGGTTTCGGGCTTTCAGCCCTCATCAGCCAGGATAGCTTGACTCCAGTGGCATGGAGAGCACGGGACCCACGTCTGGGCATACCCGTCCCCTCGGGGTGACAAATGCAAAAACAACAATTGATGGACAGAATGCAGAACAATGTCATACATTCACCCCAGTACAGAGATCTGGGCCTAAATCCATCGTTTTTTTGCTCACCATGCCATTCCAGTTTGGACCCAGCCATATGCAAATCAGTCTTGAACCGGCGCCCAATGGGAACAGTCCAGCCCGAACTGCCAGGCCAGGTCCTCCCTGGACTGGAAACAAGCATCCTAGGACCGGTTTCGGGCTTTCAGCCCTCATCAGCCAGGATAGCTTGACTCCAGTGGCATGGAGAGCACGGGACCCACGTCTGGGCATACCCGTCCCACTCGGGGTGACAAATGCAAAAACAACAATTTATGGACAGAATGCAGAACAATGTCATACATTCACCCCAGTACAGAGATCTGGGACTAAATCCATCGTTTGTTTGCTCACCATGCCATTCCAGTTTGGACCCAGCCATATGCAAATCAGTCTTGACCCTGCGCCCAATGGGAACAGTCCAGCCCAGGTCCTCCCTGGACTGGAAACAAGCATCCTAGGACTGGTTTTGATCACTCTCATACTTGGAATCAGGAACAATTACCAGTACATCTGGCGCACCAAAAAGCCTCCCATACTGTGCAAGGACCTCGTCCACCAGAAGCTCCAGCTCCTCTGTAGTGAAGGGACGGGCCCTGACATTCTCTGTTCTCGCCATCAGTGGGTCCAGGATACAGAAAAATATGCAGTTGTAGAGGAATGGCAGTCAGCAGTGTCTGAATGCATGTGAAATGTGTGGCTCTCCCACAGAGATTTATAGGCCCCTGGGGTGGTATCAGTGGCAGTCAGCTGCTGCAATTGGTCCACCTGGCTGGCATCTTTCAAGTGTGGCCAATGAGCGGCCCCGCGGTGGCGGTGCACGCCTACCGCGGTTTTCAAAGTAGCATTTCACTACCGCGATCGCGGTTCCCATTGTCTGCAATGGCATTGGTGGTGTCACACCGTGGAGGCGAGGCGGTCACTACCGCTATGCTGCATCTTTCAAGTGTGGACAATGAGCGGCCCCGCGGTGGTGGTGCACGCCTACCACGGTTTTCAAAGTATCATTTCACTACCGCGATCGCGGGTCCCATTGTCTGCAATGGCATTGGTGGTGTCACACCGCGGAGGCCAGGCGGTCGCTACTGCTATGCTGCATCTTTCAAGTGTGGCCAATGAGCGGCCCCGCGGTGGCGGTGCACGCCTACCGCGGTTTTCAAAGTAGCATTTCACTACCGCGATCGCGGGTCCCATTGTCTGCAATGGCATTGGTGGTGTCACACTGCGGAGGCCAGGCGGTCGCTACCGCTATGCTGCATCTTTCAAGTGTGGCCAATGAGCGGCCCCGCGGTGGCGGTGCACGCCTATTGCGGTTTTCAAAGTAGCATTTCGCGATAGCGGGTCCCATTGTCTGCAATGACATTGGTGGTGTCACACCGCGGAGGCCAGGCGTCGCTACCGCTATGCTGCATCTTTCAAGTGTGGCCAATGAGCGGCCCCGCAGTGGCGGTGCATGCCTACCGCGGTTTTCAAAGTAGCATTTCACTACCGCGCTCGCGGGTCCCATTGTCTGCAATGGCATTGGTGGTGTCACACCACGGAGGCCAGGCGGTCGCTACCGCTATGCTGCATCTTTCAAGTGTCGCCAATGAGCGGCCCCGCGGTGGCGGTGCACGCCTACCGCGGTGTTCAAAGTAGCATTTCACTACCGCGATCGCGGGTCCCATTGTCTGCAATGGCATTGGTGGTGTCACACCGCGGAGGCCAGGCGGTCGCTACCGCTATGCTGCATCTTTCAAGTGTCGCCAATGAGCGGCCCTGTGGTGGCGGTGCACGCCTACCGCGGTTTTCAAAGTAGCATTTCACTACCGCGATCGCGGGTCCCATTGTCTGCAATGGCATTGTTGGTGTCACACCGCGGAGGCCAGGCGGTCGCTACCGCTATGCTGCATCTTTCAAGTGTGGCCAATGAGTGGCCCCGCGGTGGCGGTGCACGCCTATCGCGGTTTTCAAAGTTGCATTTCACTACAGCGATCGCGGTTCCCATTGTCTGCAATGGCATTGGTGGTGTCACACTGCGGAGGCCAGGCGGTCACTACCGCCATGCTGCATCTTTCAAGTGTGGCCAATGAGCGGCCCCGCGGGGGCGGTGCACGCCTACCGCGGTTATGGACACATTATGCACTAGCAATGGCAATAGTCAAATTTAACAATTGAACACTATGCCTCCATAGTGTCTTACTGCACTTGTTTTGTACAATGAATGCTAGTGTGACATTCAACTCACTGATGCCTACACATGCCATGTCTGTGGAAAATGTGACATGCATTGCCATGCACTTACTCACGTCACCTATGATATGTGTGTGGATGTACATCTATTGGTTGTATGATGTTATCTCATCTTTGAAATCAACTCAATGTGTGAGATGGCTAATCAAACAACAGTAATGATTGCCTGACCACATAATGGTGGTATTTTACTGTACCCATAGCTGATTTAAGTAGGATATGTGATCAGCTTACACACACTGTGCACATTGTGATGATAACTAGTGGTCTGTGCAACTTAAGCAAGAAGGTGTGGCAGGTAAAGCAGCTACATATGAGTCAGCAGTGTTGCTGTCTCATACATCTGCTGTGTCACTTACTCCTAGGCCTGGGGACACCAGATGTATTGGTGTACCATTCACAACCTCTGATTATGTTTTTGGGGTAGTCAGTATGTACAACATGTCCACTTGTAAAAACACATGTGGTGAAGGTGTCTCTGCATCTGAGTTGTGGATTAAGCAATTGTCGGAGTACATTCATTGTTTCTGCTGCGTGAGTCAAGATGTGAGAAGTCGGACACATCTCATTGTGTAATTTGAATAACATTAGTCCTCTTCCATTTCATGTAGGCGACGACCAAATGTGCACCGGCCTTTCACAGTCCTGGCGGACATGGAGGATGTGGACATCATCCGGAAATTTCGTCTGGATCGCGTTACACTGCAAGAGCTGTGTGCTCAGTTGGAGCCCCATCTGAGGCCTCAACGAACATATCCAACTGCCCTATCCCCAACAGTGAAGATCATGGCAGCGCTGCATTTTTTGCTACGGGCTCTTTCCAATAAACGGTGGCCAGTGCCGGTGGGATGTCGCAAACAACATTCAGCATGGTGCTCTGGGATGTGGTGTCCGCAATGATGCTATACAAGGACCAATACATACGATTCCCAAATACAGCAGATTTGCCTGCTGTGAAGGCTGGTTTTTATGCCCTTGGCCACATTCCTCATGTAGTTGGTTCCATTGACGGCACACACATTGCCCTTGTCCCACCACAGGCACGTGAGCAGGTGTATAGGAACAGGAAGCACTACCATTCCATAAATGTGCAGGTGGTATGCCAAGCTGATATGATCATCAGCCATGTTTGTGCACGATTTGCTGGCTCCGCCCATGACTCCTACATCCTGCGGAACAGCATTGTACCCCGGCTGATGGAAAATCTACATCCAGAGCGTGCATGGCTTGTAGGTGAGTACACTGAGTCAAGTAGTGTGCTGTGTGTGACATGCTGTTCTCGTCAACTGTTTGTATCACAACATTTCTCTGTGTATGTCACACCTAGGTGACTCAGCGTATCCCAACAGGCCGTGGTTGCTGAGCCCACTGCGGAATCCAAGTACCCCGGGTGAAGTCAGCTACAACGAGGCACATGGTAGGACACGACGTGTGGTGGAGCGCACTTTTGGCCTCCTGAAGTCCCGATTCCGGTGCCTGGACAAGAGCGGAGGTGCACTGTTGTATTCCCCACGAAAGGTGTGCCGGATAGTTGTAGCATGCTGCATGCTACACAACCTTGCCTTGCGCAAAGCCGTTCCGCTGATCATGGATGACGATGAGCAGCAGATGCCCACTCCTGCACACCCACACACTTCCAGTGCGGACGATAGTGGTGAAGAGGAAGGTGTTGACCTGCGTCAACAGCTCATTGCCAACTACTTCCCTTGAATGTAAGTGACTTTGTAGAACAGTGACATTGTGTGTTTGCTTGGATGTTAGTATCAAGGCATAGAGAATTTTAACTGCTGGCTGTTGTTGTGTGTGTGATAAGGGATGATGTGTGTGGCACAGGGTATTTGTATCCAGGTACATCATGTGTATGTTGAGGTTGTTGACCATTGCTATGGGTGCTTGTTTTTATACCTTGATGCCTCTTGTTGTGTTTCTGCTGTAAAGGCGTCACCTAATAAGTAAATGTCATTCTCTTGTGTCTTTCTAGGTTCATTCACCCTCTCAATGCCTCCTCTGCTTCAGTGCTGTTGGAACATTGAAATCTGATTTGTCATTGTATATACTGGAATAAACATGTAGCTCACACAGACATAGGTATGTGAAGAGTGTTTATTTAAACTTAGTTTTTGTGCAAGTGAAGGGAATATGTACATAAATGTGAACAGTGAATAAATGAGTTGTAAGTCATGGTAGTTGAGACAAATAGTGTAGTCACCACAAAGCTGAAGTCACACAGTCCAACAGACTCAGGCCATCAACATGGCAAAGTGGGCAAGGATAGTCAACATAGTCAATGCAATCCTCCCCTGTGGATTCTCGGACGGCCCCTGGTGCGTTTGGGAGGGGGGGCATCTGCTGCAGGGTCAGTGGTGTCTGAGAACTCACTCTCCTCCTGCACACCCCTCTATGTGGCTGCAGCTGGAATGGTGGGCTGCACAGCAGGCAATCCACTGGAGGGGGGTGGAGCTGCACTTGGGGCTGGGAGTCTGTCCCTCAGAACACCCACTAGCTGGCCAACAAGGTTGACAAGTTGGCCCATCCGTGTGTCAATGGACTGCTGCAGCAGGCGGATCTCATGCATGTCTTCAGCAAGCTGGCCCATTACTCCATGGTTCTCTTGGTAGGCACCAAGGACTCTTGCAATGGTGGCCAGGGATTCAGGGTCATTGTCCTCCTGTGTCTCTGCCCCAGTTGTACTCCCACCTGCCCTCCTGACACGGACATGTGGCATAGTCCCCCGACGCACTGGCACACTCTCCCTGGCATGCTGTGATTGTGTGGTGGTGTTGGTAACCACCGTGGCAGGGCGTGTGTTGCAGGCAGCAGTGGTGATGGTGGTGGTGGAGGCCACACAAGTCGTAGTGGCAGGGGGCAGCACAGTTGTTCTTGCCGTGGTGGTGGAGGCCACACAGGTCGTAGTGGCAGGGGGCAGCACAGTTGTTCTTGCCGTGGTGGTGGTGGTGGAGGCCACACAGCTCGTAGTGGATGGGGGTACCACAGTTGTTCTTGCCGTGGTGGTGGTGGAGGCCACACAGCTCGTACTGGATGCGGGCAGCACAGTTGTTCTTGCCGTGGTGGTGGTAGTGGTGGTGGGGACAATGAGGGCTTGAGACATGTTAGTCCCTGCCACACCAGAGGGGCCAGCTTGAGAATCCTCATCCAAGAATGTTGGGGAATCTGCATTCGAGAGTCCACGTTCCAGAGGGGGAGACTGGCTCCGCATGTTGGTGTCATCCTCTGCAGTTAGTTGTTGATCTCCTGTTGAACAGAGGTCATATGGTAATTGAGTTGCACGCAACAAGCTTGATGTTAGACAATTGTTTGAGACATTTGATACAACATACACTTTACAATGCAATGACTTTGTATGCCTGCTATATACTGTGCACCATGGTGTCTGTTGTGAATTGAAACTTGGTGCAGTGTACAGATAGTGTAACTACACGGACATGTCCTCATCTACCTAATTGCGTGACATCAACTTTCTGTTGTGCGTCTTTTCATTTAGCTGTTCATGTTATCTATTTCAACAGAGCTAGAAGGAACCATTGTCGTGTTCTACATAGCTTTGGAATCACATGTACTTTCCTTTATTTTCATGTAGACCATGCATGTTTGGTGTTGAGATGGGCCTTCATGCTCAGACACCATGGCACTTCCACATTGCATTCTCTGCTGTGCACAGTAGCGGTCGGTGGTAGAGTGCCGGCCGGGCGGTGACGTGGGGTGGGGAGGGGCAGGGTGGGGGTAGAAACCACGGATTACGGCGGAATACAGGTAAGTAAACATTTAAATAAATAAAACGAATTTCGTTGTGAGCGCTGCAACGCCAAATGCGATGCAGTGCGCGCAACGAAATTCGTTTTATTTATTTAAATGTTTACTTACCTGCATTCCGCCGTAATCCGTAATTTACTACCCCCCACCCTACCCCTCCCCCACCCCATGTCACCGCCCAGCCGGCACTCCTACCACCGACCGCTACTGGCTGTGCATGATTGTGGGATGCATTTGTTTCACTTGTGACTTGGTGAGTATGAGTTCAGAATATGTGACAGTTATGTGCACTTAGATGTCTGCACACTGGATGTGGCATTTCAAACTATGCCAAGTTGGCTGACATGTTAGTGCTGATGTGGTTATGTGGCTACATGCATTTAGAAAAGGATGGCGGTGTGCATGCAGTCACTACCTACGTGTAAGTTTTGGGAGAGCAATGCGATAGCTGCCCCATGCTTGTGGGTGTGGGGAATGCTCCATCCTGCTGAGCTGTGGGACAAGGGTGCCTGTTGGGAGTTGTAGTGCAGACTTCACAGCCACAAAGACCCCTCCCTGTTGAGATGGCTACCTACCTGTAAAGTTACACATTGGAGGGAAATGGCTGCCCCGTGCTTGTGGGTGTGGAGAATGCTCCATCCTGCTGAGCTGTGGGACAAGGGGGCCTGTTGGGAGTTGTAGTGCAGACTTCACAGCCACAAAGACCCCTCCCTGTTGAGATGGCTACCTACCTGTAAAGTTACACATTGGAGGGAAATGGCTGCCCCATGCTTGTGGGTGTGGGGAATGCTCCATCCTGCTGAGCTGTGGGACAAGGGGGCCTGTTGGGAGTTGTAGTACAGACTTCTCAGCCACAAAGACCCCTCCCTGTTGAGATGGCTACCTACCTGTAAAGTTACACATTGGAGGGAAATGGCTGCCCCATGCTTGTGGGTGTGGGGAATGCTCCATCCTGCTCAGCTGTGGGACAAGGGGGCCTGTTGGGAGTTGTAGTGCAGACTTCCCAGCCACAAAGACCCCTCCCTGTTGAGATGGCTACCTACCTGTAAGGTTACACATTGGAGGGAAATGGCTGGCCCATGCTTGTGGGTGTGGGGAATGCTCCATCCTGCTGAGCTGTGGGACAAGGGGGCCTGTTGGGAGTTGTAGTGCAGACTTCACAGCCACAAAGACTCCTCCCTGTTGAGATGGCTACCTACCTGTAAGGTTACACATTGGAGGGAAATGGCTGGCCCATGCTTGTGGGGAATGCTCCATCCTGCTCAGCTGTGGGACAAGGGGGCCTGTTGGGAGTTGTAGTGCTGGCTGCCTGTACATGTGCCCCCATGTAAATATTGTTATGTACCTTAGTGGTGAATGAGAGGGAGTTATTGTGGGATCTGTGAGACATGTTTGGGGGAGTGTGGTGGACATGAGTACATTTGGGCCTAGGAGGTGTTGCTTTTTAGTTGTGCAAGCTACTACATAGCAGTGTTATGGCAGACTTTTGTTGGTACTTACCAGCCTCCATTCCCCCTCAATTCCAGTGCAACTCTCTCGGTGCAGTATGCCAAGCACCTTCTCCTCCCATGCGTTGAATGTTCTTGGTGGAATGGGAGGGCCACTGCCAGTCTGGTTTGCCAGCTCACGGTTCTTGCTGTTCTTCTCCTTGACCTTGCTCTTGAGGTCAGTCCACCTCTTCCTGATCTCCTTCCTGTTGCGTGGAACTTGCCCTACAGCATTGACTCTGTCAACTATCCTTTGCCACATTTGATTTTGCCTGGCTGCTGGGGTCTGTTGGACCCTGCTTCCTAAAATATATGGCTCAACTCTTATAATCTCATCCACCAGGACTGACAACTCACCATCAGTGAATTTGGGCATCTTCTGTGCCATGGTGTGTGATGTGCTGAGTGGTTAAGAGTGCAGGTGTGAAGGTGGTGGTGGTGATGTGTGTGGTGTGTGTGTGTTTGTGATGGTGTGATGTGTGCAGGGTTGCCTATCCTTTGTGTGATATTGTTGTGCGCTTCAGTTCTGGAGTTGTGCAAAGAATTGTGGTCATGCAGGGGCTGGTTTTATGCTCTGCTATGTGGGTGGGTCCAAACTGAGTATTCATGTCAGGTGTGTTGTCTGTGTTGAGCTGGGATTTGTAGTTTTTATTTGCCAGGGGCATGTGTCAATGGGGTGTGTTAGCTGTTTTTATTGGCTGAGCCAGATACACAGCCACATTTGGTAGTTTTGTGGTGTAGTTGCTTTCGACCGCCATTACTATTTCCGCGCGAACACCGCGGTCGGACTGCAATGGTCATTCCTCCAGCTCTCCCATTCATCATTGCTGACAATCGCGGCGGTCGGAAACAAGCGGTCGTACCGCAGGCACCGCGGTAAGATCATAATTGCACTCGTGGAAATTCCGCTTGTGTATCGGCGGTTTGTGAGCTTTCCGCAGTGAATCCAACCGCCGTGGAGGGTATTTCGCCTTTTCTGCACGTGCCCGGCGGTGTTTCTTGGGATCCGACCGTGGCGGTCGGATTTTTCCGGCAGTGCATCGTAATGTGATCGGCGGTGGTGCCGCAGGCCATGCGGGCGGTCTTTTCCCATTGCCACGGCGGGCGGAATGATTTTCCGACCGCCATCGTAATCGGCCCCTAAGTTTGTCAACATTTTGTTGGTGGAATGTGCCTTTGATTAGTAAATTGTAATGTTAGGCTACCTCCGTGACAGGGACATAGGTTAGTGTTACCATTTTTATTATTTCAAAGGCAAATTGGCTGTTTGTGGAATTTTCTACATTATGAATCTGATTACGATGTCAAACGGACTTGAGTCCGCCCGACACCGTCTCCGTCCTGGGACGGACCGACCTCCGGTCGGCGGTCCCGACCGGGTCATTACAATGCGACCGAACACTGTTCGGTCGCATGCTCCCTTTTCTCAATGGGAGCTCATGGTATGGCCGTAAACCGGCCGTTACACAAGCTCCCATTGAGAAAATGGAGGTGCAGTTCATCCCTGAACCCCGTGGCAGGCACCGCAAAGTGCCTGCTACAGAGTGCAGGGTTGAACAGGGGAGCACCATAGGTGCCCCCTAGGCCACCAACCGGAGGCCGCAAGCATAAGGGGGCACTACTGGGGGCACCCAAGCACGATTTCCGACATGAAAACCATGCATCGTAATCTCAAGGGCGGAAAGGCCCGCCCTTGTGATTACTGGGCGGAATCCAACTGGCCGACGGGCTCCTAGAGCCCGTCAGAAGCAGCCAGAATGACCAGCCGGTTTACTTTCTGACCGCCTAGATCATAATTAGGTAGACAGAAATTAAACCGCCGACAGTCGGAGCCGTAACGGGCCGCATCGTAATCGGTCCCTTAGTGCAGTTTTTTGGAGGTGCCTCCACATACTTCGATTGAAATGATAGTAACAGCCTGGTATGGCTGTATGGGGGTTCATTTTTAGAATGGTTTCAATCATGGATTGCTCAAAGTCTATGATTATTTTGTGGGGCAGTAGTAATTTGCTTTTTGTTTTATATGGTTTGAGAGGTCATGGTAAGTGCTGCTTTGCTTATTAGGTAGTAAGACATATATAAAAGGGATATTTATGCTTTGATATTCATCATGTGTATAGCTAAGTGAATGGCTTAGGGCACATTTTGAAGGTTTCATCCATCATCCACTTTTGACATTGGTTGCGTTTTATTAAGTTATCTGCTGTTGAGAATATTAGGATTTGGTTCCTATTATTTAGGTTGTCATGAAAATCTAAAGGTTCCTCATTATGTGTAATTGTTAAAGGTTCACATATGTGTATGTCTTGGCATCTTCTAGGGGCAGGTGGGGTATTGCTAGTGGCTTTTCTAGTTCATGAAATTAAACACTTTAAAGTGGATATACGGGGCAATTGGACTGTTATGTGTTCAAGGACTCTAGGTAGTATATGTTTAAGGATTTTGCTTTTGAGTTTCTGGTAGAGGCTAGTGCTTGCCATTTTTATATCCTGCAATATCTCTCCTACTTCTATTTCTGTCACATTTGGTGGGTGGTTGCGGTCTCTAACATGAAATACAACTTCTTCTTTTGTAGTTGGCCTCCAATAGCATGCATTAGAATAATATTTAGTACATTTCCAGTTTATATTTTCTGATGATGTACTTTCTTGGCCGTAGGTGTAGCCATGTGATTTTGTAACTTCTTCCATTTCTGTGAAGTGATACATTTTGCTGCCTCAGTCATTGTATCTGAAAGTATTTTAGTAGTATAAATATATATTATATTTTCATTTTTGCATGTTTGTAATTAACATGTTAAGACATGAAACTATTTTTTTTTGTATACTTACATGTATGTTCTGTTGAGATGTTTTTCACGTTTATGCAGCCTTTCTGTTGGGGGTGTTTTAATGTGGAGCAGTTGCTTTCTTTTCTGTTGGATGAAAAAAAAATATGTTCCATTTTAAATATTACTTTTTTGGTAGTTTGTAGAGTTTGAGCTTATCTTTATTTTTGCTCTCTTTTTGGGTCAGTTTATAATTTATTTATTTATATATACTAACTTTCTTATATATTTTTGCTTATTTGTGATAGTTGTTATTTCTTGGCAGTTTATTGGTTTTCAAGTCGTAGATTTTTTCTTTTAGGAAGTCATTGTAAAAAGATAAAAGTTGGAGCGTGTTATTATTTATTTGCTATTTTACATTTTTAAGTTTAATAACAGTTACATTTTAGCTTAAATGTAAGTATTACTTACTTGGTTAGGTAGTTGTTGAGATGTCTTTACTTCTTCTTTAATGGTTTGTTGAGAGACCCCAGCAGAGTTTCCTCATCTTTAAGGGTTTACCGTTTTTGAAGTATTAAGGCCCTGATTATGATGTCGGTCGGAGTTGCCTCTGACGGACATCGTTTCGGTGAGGGAACTGCCCAACCATAGGTCGGCGGTTCCGCACACCTGATTACGATGTGACCGCACATGGGGCCTCATCACAGTGTCATTCGGAAAGCAAACGGAACGGTTTCTGACCGACTCAGGTTAGGGGAGTCCGACCGACCGATTATGATGTTTCCGAACACCGATCGGTCAGACTTCCATTGACTTCAATAGGAGCCTGTGTCCCGACTGACAACACAGGCTCCAATTGAATAAAGAAGTGGCTGCAGAAAATCGTGCACCCTGTGGCAGGCACCCCATGGTGCCTGCTGAACTGTGCATGGTTGAAAAGAGGGGACCCATGGGTACCCCCACAGGCCCCATTCGGAGGGCCCAGGGTGAGGGGGGGCCTGCTAGGGGCCCCCAAATTCATATTCCGACAGCCGATCCATGTCGGAACAACCAATTCAGAAAGGCTGTCCGAATCCGACATCGTAATCCGTCAGTCAGAAAGGCAGTCCATAGACCTGTACGAGTCATCTCCGACCGACTCGGTTTCTCCAAATGCCGTTCGGAACCGAGTCAGACATTCCGAACGGTTTCCAATCATCGTAATCGGCCGGTTGGAAGGGTTTCCGAGTCGGTCAGAAAGGCGGGTTCTGAATCGGATTCGGACAAACAGAATGCCGTTCTGAGCCTTTCCGAATGATATCGTAATGAGGCCCATGGTGCAGTCGCAAACGCCCATTTCTATGTGGGAGCTTGTGTGGCAGGTGGAATCACGGTGCCTGCCACACAGTGCAGGGATTTTCAGGGGGGCATTATAGGTGCCCTCGAGGCCCATATGCGGAGGGCCATGGGGGAAGGCCCAGTGTCACTTTCCAACAGCCTCTCCAGGCCGACATGGAAAGGCTCTCAGAAAAACTACATCATAATCCCAAAGGCGGAAATGCCATACCAAAGGGTTTATGAGGAGCTTCCGACCAACCGCCTGGGCTCCATGAGCCCATCGGAAGGCATTGGTCGGTCACTCCGACTGCTGCCTCTGACCTCACGCATCCTAATTTGTCAGTCGGACCGCAGCAGTAGATGTGGTTTGGACCGCAACCGAGAAGCTGTCGGTTGCGGTCGAACCACATCATAATGAGGCCCTTAGTTGTTTAAATTAATGTGCCTTTTATATTGTTTATTTAATTATTTGTTTGATTTCATTGGTTAAAGTAACTTTATTTTATTAGTTGGTTTAGTATACTTTGAATTTTTAGTTGTTTCCTTTTATGGTAAACACTAATTTAGTTTTAATTTTTGTATGATATTTAGTTTGAAATTTTTTAGCATGAATTTATTTATATACAGATATTTATTAATATTTGGGTTAGTGTTTAAATGTTTGTAGTTAATGCAAATTTTATTGGGGGTTATTGTTTATATATTAGATATATAATATTTAGGGGTGAATGGTATATATTTCCTGAATGTAATATAATTTTATTTAATTTAAATATGTGTATAACAAGTTTTGGGTTTATTTAAAGTAATTGTTTTATGTGAAATGTGTTTTTTATCTCTTTGTTGATGAATATTTGATTATTTTGTTGATAATTTTGTAGTGGACATTGTGTGAATTGATATTTTTTGACATAGAATATGTTTATTTAAAGGTAACAATATTTGTGTTTCTGACATTTTTGTTTTCAATGTAAAAATAATTTTTTTACCAACAATATTTGTGTTCGCGATACTTGTGCATTTTAAAGTTACGTATAGCGAGTTGATATTTTCGTCATCGATGTTTAATTACCAAAGTTTTTATGCTTCGATATTTTATGCATCAATATTATGTCAATGATCCGGCTAGAGTGGCGTGAAGTGGTGTGGAATGGCATAGAGTGGAGTAGAGTGGCATAGAGTGGTGTGGCATACAGTAGCATAGAGTGTAGAGAATGGGGTAGCGTGGAGCAACGTAGAGTGAAGTGGTGTAAAGTAGTACAGTTGTTGGTGTAAGTAACTTTAACAAGGAACCAGAACTAAAATCAATGCAAAGATAAGTAAAACCTGAATATTGGCTAAACGCTGCTTCCTTAATTTTTATACTGGATATATTATTGTAACGCTGAATAGGGACTTCTAACTGTTCATTCCACCCGCTGTTCATTACACTGGCTATCTCAAAATGATGCATCTTTCACAGTATTTGTACTGTGCAATGAAATGTTCCATCTTTATCAGCAGTTTAAACAAAATTAATATGCAGTAGGTGTCACTTTCACATAATGTTCAATCACTTGCTTACACTGAAGAAAGGGAGGGCATGCAAACATCTATGTCAGGGTTGTGCCCCTCAAGTTGGGTATGTTTCCCTCCTGGGCAAGGAAATGCTTGAATATTCTTTGCACTGGTAGAAGGAGAGATCAGTTTCTTTCAACCCTCCATTTCCAATGCTCAGTCCTGTGATGTTCATAGTTTGGGTTTCTTTGGCCTGTCAACAGGGCAGATGGTGTCCTCTTCAGGACCAAAACTAGTGAATAACCCAATTTCATACTCGAAACCCAAAGTGATACTCATTGGCGGTGAAATAAATCTGTTAATTAGTGTTCCCTATGCACAGGGGCACAGGAAATATGCAGTAGTGCAGAATCGCGTTACAATGTTGAACTCCCCAGAAAACAATTTTTTCGTGAGCACTTTTTTATATAATATAAATTGACTTTTTCATACGCCATATAATATATGGGATTCTGCAATCCCTGTAAAATAACCTGTATATAATTCTTTTAATATAGGTCCATTATGACGTACCTAGTCACCTGTTGTGAGGAAAGTGGTTTATTATGTGGCGTGGTTGTGCAACCACACTGTGCAATAAGGACACAATTCTGTATCAAGTCCAGTAAGGTTTGTTTGAAAAACCTTAGCGCAGTTCTGGGTACCTATGGCTCAGAGCAGATAGGCATTATCAACGGAACAGATGTAAAGCATTAAGAAGTACCAAAACAGTTGAGTATGAAGAAAACACAACACAATAAAAATAGGTTGTATTTTTATCTTTATATAGATCGCTTAATCACAAAAATGCACCTGAGGGTTCAGGAGATATGAATTTTTAAAGAAACAATAAATCACATTTTTTCACTTAGTGCAATAAACCATTGTAATCCACTGCAACTCACAGTTTAGGATTAGCTACAACTAGGGATTTGAAAATGGCTATAAGGGCACTCATGTGAGGGACAAGTCCTACAGTGATCCAGTCACAGGAACCCATAAGGTCCAGTTTAACAGTTACCTTGCAGTTAAAGCAGTCTCCAGCCTAGTTCCAGGGCCTATGGGTGAACCGCCATAGGAATCAATTAAGTGGTCCTGATGCAAGGGATTCAGGATTCTCAAGATGCTCAAGAATTCTGTGCCAGTGTCAGCGTCTTCCTGTGGCCACTCCTTAATGCACAAACACAGAGATTCGAATTTGGCCTCAGGGGTCGATGTCCCTTGAAGTCCAGGTAAAGTCCAGTCAAAAACAGTTGCCACTGGTCTCCTGCTCTCCAGTTACAGTCAAACCAGCAGTTTCCCTTTAACTGGCAGTAACTTCCTTACTTGGTGACCAAACTGCATTCTGCCAATTCCCCCGGGGGTGAGTGTTTGATTGGCTCAAGCGTTCCGTCCATCATCCCCTTTTGTATCGCTTTGTTCGCCCTAAGTTGGCGGGGGTATGCCCAGACGTGGGTCCCTTGCTCACTTTGCCACTGGATTCAAGCAAGCCTGGCTGATGACGGCTGGAATGCCAGAAACCGGTCCTAGGATGCTTGTTTCCGGTCCAGGGAAGACATGGCTTGGCAGTTCGGGCTGGACTGTTCCCATGAGGCACAGGGTCAGACTGATTTGCATATGGCCATGTCTGAACTGGGGTGGTGGAGTGAGCTAAAGAATGATGATGGATTAAACCCAGATCAGTTGACTGGGGGTGAGTGTTTGATTGGCTCAAGCGTTCCGTCCATCATCCCCTTTTGTATCGCTTTGTTCGCCCTAAGTTGGCGGGGGTATGCCCAGACGTGGGTCCCTTGCTCACTTTGCCACTGGATTCAAGCAAGCCTGGCTGATGACGGCTGGAATGCCAGAAACCGGTCCTAGGATGCTTGTTTCCGGTCCAGGGAAGACATGGCTTGGCAGTTCGGGCTGGACAGTTCCCAAGAGGCACAAGGTCAGACTGAATTGCATATGGCCATGTCTGAACTGGGGTGGTGGAGTGAGCTAAAGAATGATGATGGATTAAACCCAGATCAGTTGACTGGGGGTGAGTGTTTGATTGGCTCAAGCGTTCCGTCCATCATCCCCTTTTGTATCGCTTTGTTCGCCCTAAGTTGGCGGGGGTATGCCCAGACGTGGGTCCCTTGCTCACTTTGCCACTGGATTCAAGCAAGCCTGGCTGATGACGGCTGGAATGCCAGAAACCGGTCCTAGGATGCTTGTTTCCGGTCCAGGGAAGACATGGCTTGGCAGTTCGGGCTGGACTGTTCCCATGAGGCACAGGGTCAGACTGATTTGCATATGGCCATGTCTGAACTGGGGTGGTGGAGTGAGCTAAAGAATGATGATGGATTAAACCCAGATCAGTTGACTGGGGGTGAGTGTTTGATTGGCTCAAGCGTTCCGTCCATCATCCCCTTTTGTATCGCTTTGTTCGCCCTAAGTTGGCGGGGGTATGCTCAGACGTGGGTCCCTTGCTCACTTTGCCACTGGATTCAAGCAAGCCTGGCTGATGACGGCTGGAATGCCAGAAACCGGTCCTAGGATGCTTGTTTCCGGTCCAGGGAAGACATGGCTTGGCAGTTCGGGCTGGACTGTTCCCATGAGGCACAGGGTCAGACTGATTTGCATATGGCCATGTCTGAACTGGGGTGGTGGAGTGAGCTAAAGAATGATGATGGATTAAACCCAGATCAGTTGACTGGGGGTGAGTGTTTGATTGGCTCAAGCTGTTCCGTCCATCATCCCCTTTTGTATCGCTTTGTTCGCCCTAAGTTGGCGGGGGTATGCCCAGACGTGGGTCCCTTGCTCACTTTGCCACTGGATTCAAGCAAGCCTGGCTGATGACGGCTGGAATGCCAGAAACCGGTCCTAGGATGCTTGTTTCCGGTCCAGGGAAGACATGGCTTGGCAGTTCGGGCTGGACTGTTCCCATGAGGCACAGGGTCAGACTGATTTGCATATGGCCATGTCTGAACTGGGGTGGTGGAGTGAGCTAAAGAATGATGATGGATTAAACCCAGATCAGTTGACTGGGGGTGAGTGTTTGATTGGCTCAAGCGTTCCGTCCATCATCCCCTTTTGTATCGCTTTGTTCGCCCTAAGTTGGCGGGGGTATGCCCAGACGTGGGTCCCTTGCTCACTTTGCCACTGGATTCAAGCAAGCCTGGCTGATGACGGCTGGAATGCCAGAAACCGGTCCTAGGATGCTTGTTTCCGGTCCGGGGAAGACATGGCTTGGCAGTTCGGGCTGGACTGTTCCCATGAGGCACAGGGTCAGACTGATTTGCATATGGCCATGTCTGAACTGGGGTGGTGGAGTGAGCTAAAGAATGATGATGGATTAAACCCAGATCAGTTGACTGGGGGTGAGTGTTTGATTGGCTCAAGCGTTCCGTCCATCATCCCCTTTTGTATCGCTTTGTTCGCCCTAAGTTGGCGGGGGTATGCCCAGACGTGGGTCCCTTGCTCACTTTGCCACTGGATTCAAGCAAGCCTGGCTGATGACGGCTGGAATGCCAGAAACCGGTCCTAGGATGCTTGTTTCCGGTCCAGGGAAGACATGGCTTGGCAGTTCGGGCTGGACTGTTCCCATGAGGCACAGGGTCAGACTGATTTGCATATGGCCATGTCTGAACTGGGGTGGTGGAGTGAGCTAAAGAATGATGATGGATTAAACCCAGATCAGTTGACTGGGGGTGAGTGTTTGATTGGCTCAAGCGTTCCGTCCATCATCCCCTTTTGTATCGCTTAATTCCCCCGGGTCCAGCAGATTTGGGTGCAACTTTTGAGGATTGGGAATTGGTTTCTCAAGCTTCACCTTGGCTTCCCGCAACAGCAGACTTCTTGGGGCTGCGATCTCAGTGGAGCAAGCTTCTCAGGTTTTATGGCATTGTGGCTGTACCAGGCAGTCAGCCAACTGACTCTTGGAGTCACCTTCTCTGCCTGATATTCAGGGATGACTCTTCCTCGAGCAGGACACCAAAGGCACAGTCCTTCCTTTGCTTGCCCAAGTTGCAGCAGGTGCAGTCCAGTCATCAGTGCAACTTCTCTTTGCTGGGTCGAGTGAACTGCACCCTAGTACTTCTTCAGTCCTCTCTCCAGTACAGATGTGATCTGGGGTCTGGGTGCCAGGTTGCCACTTTTATGCCAGTTTCTTGTCCTTGGGAATATGGCAATGGATATGGCAACAACTAGCCAATGGGCTACCAGGTCTCCTCCCACCTAGTGATGAGTTCCGGCCAAGTGTGGCTTCTTGCTAGTCCAGAATGCACCATTCTGCCACTTTTTTACATGGCAGAACACTTCTCTTGGTGTGTGGCGCTCCCTAGCCCATCCCACAGATGTAGCTACCTGGGGGGTACAGACCCACAGAGAAACCAGTTTGGCAACAGCTTTTCCCTCTCTGTCCGAATTGCCAGTCTATCTTAACTTAAAAAAGCAGCCGCTCTCGGGTGTGACTACCATTTGCTTTTGAAAGGTGACTTACCCTCTGAAGCTCACATTTTGAGGTCACACCTAGTTTGGCCATCCTGCCAGGAGGAGGTCACACCTCTTCTCTTGGCAAATCCTTTCCTGAGAGTCATTCACATCTCTCTCCAAAAGGGCAGAAGGTTGTCTCGAGGACAGGAACTTGTGTACAATCGTAACCAGTCACTGGAAACATTGGGCAACAAAGTGGTAACTTTCTAAAGTTGCAATTTGTGCAAAAGTTACATTTAATTCGAGTTAAGCAACAAGTTGGGTTTAATGCAACGATTCCTTTGACACCTTGAAGTACCATATTTAGTAATTCCATTCAGAAGTGAGCACTGCTGAGCTGTCCGCGTGTAACTCTGTACTCGCTAATGAGGCTACTAGCCTTTCCACAGTACAAAGAAAAATTCAGGGTTTTTACTGCTAGGACATGTAAGTTATTAGATCATATGTCCATCTTTTTAATATAATGCACCCTGCCTTTAGGGAAAAGTAGGCCTGCCTCAGGGATGACCTATAAATATTAAAAAGGAAGGTTCTGGCTGTGCCATTACTTTAAATGGCAAAGTTGAGTTATCAGTTTGGGAACTGATCTGCTTGCCGGCAATGCCGGGCTGGGAGCCATGCTTTGCTTTCTAGTAGTGGCACAATAAGTACTGCAGTCTATAAGGGACATTTTAGTTTACAGGGCCTCCGTTACCCCTAGTACCATATATTAGTGACTTATAAGTAGGTTAACTTACACCAATTGTGGATGAGCCAATTAGATATATACCTTTGTAAGGGCCAGAGCACTGGCATGAGGCCTGTTTGTCAGGACTGAGTGCACTTACAGGGTGAAACACCAGCAACACCAGTCCAAAACTTAGGGGTGATCATGCAAAAAGAGGCATTCCTTACATCCATTATGAAGAAATGACATCAGAACTCAACTATAATAGCTTATTACAGTTGATTTCTGATGCCACAATGCCTAGTGCCAGAACTAGCAACCAAGGGGAGAGGTCACGGAGCATGATTAAAGCAGTTCTTTAAAGAAGCTGCTTTTCTTGCCTCTGCTCTGTTTTTCTAGCTGTACAGTGGAAAACAGAAGGATATATTTATGACACCATGTTAATTTTTTGCACTCTCAAGGTAATTATAGAATAGTTAGCATCTCTTTACATACTTCTACACATTCCAAGCTACAGTGCATTTAAAAAAATAAACTGTGACTTGCATTTTCATTTTGCAACAAATATTCAACAGCTTTTTTTATGTATTTAATTTTGCAAATGTGCTCTCTCTTTCTCACGAAAGAGCTATAGACTAAGGATTCAAGTGGTTTGTGGGAAAGGTGATGGTGTGGCCATGTATTACATGGAATACCGTATACCCTGCTGTACATGATAAGAATACTGCAAGTCACTTTGGACGCCGGCCTTCGAGCTCTATATGGTCATGGAACTCTTCAGTGACTAGCAATATCCTGATAATGTACATCAGGCGGTACTTTATCTCTTATATCCCAAGTAAATTTTAGAACAGACCTTCAGTTTTGTCTTTACGCTCTGGCCACACTGTGGGTCTCCAAAAGGGCCTCATTCCATTAGAAAAACAGCCTAATAAAACAGTAATGTAAGTTGTAGAAGTCTGTCACAAGGACGGATTGTAGGATTCAAGGCATCAAACCTTAAAAAGAGAAATAAAACATTTGGGCCATTTCTCTACCATCAAATAATTCTGTTTTAAAAATATTGTCTGTGGTGTTATGACAAAAAGGAATCCTTATTGTCACTCTTTCAATTCCAAGAATTATGTCTGTATTATTTTCATGCTGCAGATGAATGCCCTCCACATTTTATTAACTCGGGACATTATTACTGTGTATATAAATGTTTCACTTCATTAGTACCAACCCACCCGCGCCGTGAGTGCGCAGATCTCATCAGATTGCCGGGGGGAGGGGTCAGGGGTGGCAGCAGAAGCACTTCTGCTGCCATCCTCAGTGGGGTCATGTGGGTGGATGCCCTTCTCGGGGAGCACCAGCACTTCCCCCGTGGGCCAGTGCCAGGACGTAGTGGTTACGTCCTCGGCACAGCAGCACCACTGCTGAGGATATAACTATTATGTCCTTGCCACCGAAGGAAGATGGAAAGTTTGACATAATTTATTAGCAAACCTGGCAACAACCAGTAAGAGTAGGCACCCTTGCAGTATCAAATCTCTACAAATATTAGACTGCTGCCCAATTGTTACATATAATTTACTGGGGAGAGCGGGGTTCAAGGGGGATGCACGATAAAAGAAATCAAATGGGCAGAAAGAACATTTTTCAAAATTGGGGAAAGCACATCAGCAACATCTAGCTTGATTGTAATGCTCTAAAAACCACAAACATCTTTGATCTTTTCCATCCTAAACATTCAATTAGAGGGACTATACACATGCGATGAAGCAAATGTAGTAGGAATACAGGCAGAAATGCACTGATTTCTACTCACCAGAAAATGAGGAATTAACTTATTAAACCCCTTCCTATGGCTATAAACTCCCCCCCCCAAAAAAACGAAAGTTGCTTTAACACCTCATCAGGGGTAGCAAGTGCTATATAAATGTAAGCGTCTTGTCTTGTCTCACAAGATGGCCGCGGGGAAGGAGCTCTAGGATCGAGCTCCCGGCACCGGGATCACTAACTTAGTGAAAATCCCGGCCGACTCCCCCCCACCTACACCCCAAGAGATACAGGACTCACCGGAACAGATCCAAAAGGTGGTGAACCAGAATCGCATCGCAGCCTCCCCAAGAAACGAATATCCACGCCCCGATACCTCCGAGACGGCAAGCGCCCCCTTGGAGGTGATCGCCGCAGTGGAACCCTACATGCGAATCCGGGACAGCCTCGTATCGGACCCGCCAGAGTCCCGAATCGGATGGAAGATCTCACCTAGGCACGGCTTCCACGACCCTGGATCAAAGAGAAGCCAACACCAGACCAGCGCCGAGCACCGTCTCGCATTCGAGACTGCCTGACCCCCCGATGGCCACCCATGGCCTCCCCATGGATCTCTCCCCAAGGAGTAAAAGGCCCCGCGAAGCATCGGTCCACGCACTCCAGTGAGGCTCGACTTCCATGACCCTGGATGGAGATGAAGCCGTCCTGGGTCTAGCGCTAAGCTCCGCACCACAGTCGAGAATGCCTGACCTCATGATGGCCACCATACCCACAGATCCACAGAGCAGTTTCTACCGTTAAAATCCAGACCAACCCTACATATCTACCTCAACCAAGTCGAACACCACAATCTAGTCACCACCGCTCCCCCGGTCACTGAAACGCAGCGCCGGAGTCCCGACCTCCACGCCATTCCCAGTCTTGCCTGACCCTTCGATGGCTGTCACGAGGTAACTCCCGGGCATTTATGCTGCGCTGGTGACTACCGGATTGCCCCTAAGAAGCGGTTCACTCATCAAACAAGCACATCCCTCACCCCGGACACGCTGGGCATTATCCTCCTTAGGAGTGCTGTCACTACACGAAAACCAACGACATCAGCGCTACTCGCGATCAGCCTGATCACAAGATGGCCACCCATGGCCGAGCCACAGAACTCCTCCGGGTGTCTAAACTGAGCCGTCGAGACCCCGCCATCTCAGGAGAAGGAGCTTCTCAAGCGGCCCCCGCATCAACTATCCTCTGACTCGCCGGCCTCAGCAACAAGGAACGCAGGTCCGCGCAGACAACACTCAGCTGCCTGACTCCAAAATGGCCGCCCTCTGCCCAGTCTCGGAACTCCGACGGCCGTCATAACTCTGCAGGTGTGTCCCTGTCAGCATAAAGAGGACGCTAATTAAGAGTCCCGTGAGGTTACATGCCCCCGATCCGATACTCCTGGCACTCACAGGCTAGCGGGTAACTAACCCGGTTGCCTGACCCCAAAATGGTGGCTCCGTGACCTTAGTCACCACAGACAACTGGGATCTCAGTCACCCTAGTCGATCAATTGTGGATAGCGTGAGGAACAGCTCTGCAATCCGTAGCTCCCTGACCCAAATAAGGCAGCCCACCGTGATCACTTCCACCCAAAGCGCCCAGCATCACAACATCACTTAGAGGAATGCGGGTAAGTTATTAAGCCTGATCTTTCTCCAGAGTAGATTCACGAACCTAAATGGCAGTCCACCAAGTTTAATTGCCCGACTTCAAAAGAGGGATCTGCTTCCCACAATATCCATCCTTTAAGCGGATCAATGCCCTAAGCACCAGATAGTACCCCAGAGCAGGGCCGCAGCCAATCACAGATGCAGGCCCCCCGCCTAGGGTAACAGCCAAGCTCAGACCCACGGACCCATAACTAGAGTAGGCCCACCCCGCCTCCCCTTCTCACCACGAGATCTGTACCCCCGGGAGGGCGGCCCCTGATCACTTCGAATCCCCCGCCCGGTTAGAACCATGCTCTCCCCCTCACAGAAACGTTACAAACCTACCCCTAAGGGAAGCACCCTCCCTCATAATCTAGATAATATGCCACCTGCCACGCCAATTTTCGCTAGCCCCTCCGTACCGAACTACCTGAAACCACACGGCCCGAACTCCTTCGCGATCAATTTCCCCCCCAACCTCTCACTTAAAGCGAAAAGAAACTTCAAACATAGACTGATTAGACAGCACCCAGAAACTCTATTTGCGGACATATACCACTGCTCCGCCAAAGGGCAAATAAAAATGGATCTCATTTTCCATACAGAAAGACCCGATAACTGGAGCGCGTTGCTCAGAGCACAGCTCCACATCTCCAAAACTACTAACACTCCCCACAGCTGCAAACTGACGACCTCACTCAATAACCGCCAGATGCGGAGCGGGAACAGCTCTGTAACCATCTACTCGAACGGCACAGTCCTGATTCAAGCCAACAATGATAACCTAGAGGCTTTCGACTCCTTCTTCCCCTCTCTAAGAAACGCCCCCTTACACACACTCCGACCTTGCCCGACCCTTTCCTTACCCCCGGTTAGCCTGGGTCGCCAGAAGAGTCGATTGACCATTCCCGTGCCCTTTGCGAGAACCACCTCCCTCCCTCCTCGAGACACCTCCCACACCACCGCCCCTACAAATAAGGATCCCAATCCCTCTGCCGAGCGGCTCCCTCACCCTCCCCTCCCTTATCTCCCCCATCAGCTAACCAGGAATGACCCATACCTGCATTCACAAACCCCCAACTATATCACTCCAGCCGTAGGCAGCACGACATCGAATCCGCGACACGAGCCACTTCACCCCTTGCTCACGGTCCCATACAGAGACAACACGGACAGCATTATCACCAATAGACATCACAACACTGACATGCCCACCACCTCTCGGGTAGAGCCTGCCCAAGACACCCTCACCCCTGCCTCGGAAATCATGATGCATCGTCTCACCCTACTAGAAAGCCAGCTAGAAACCATAATCCGGGGCCTGAACGGAATATTAACCAAACTTGACATGGTCCGAATGCCTTCTCAAACACCTCCCTGGCCTCCCACTCTGCCCAGCTCCACCCAACTAAGGCCTGCCAAGGTTCTGCGCCCTAGTGGGATTCCAGCCACCCCGCGACCCTGTCACAGAGACCCATTAGAACTGATACTGATAACCGGACAGAGAGACCCATAAGAACTAAAGCCACAATGTCCGCATTGGAAGCGACTGACCTAGCTTCAACATATGACTCTCCCCCCACAGCCTCCCCAAAATCCAAGATCCAAGTGATCACTGGAGTCGGAAGAGATTACCCCCCTCCGAAATCCCCAACACCCCCGGCCCTCCTCACTACTCTCCCCAGGGCCCCACCTGCAAAGAAACTGAACAAAGAGGGGTCCACCACCAACTGCATGCTCATAAACTGCAGATCAGCCTCCAAACATGCAACAGAACTAGCAGAAGCCATCCTCTCCCATGACATAGACATCGCGTTCATCACTGAGACATGGCTAAACGAATTCTCCTACACAAACTTGGATATGCTTGTGCCCCCATGTTTTACAATTATCAACAAAGACAGAAAAGATCAAAGAGGAGGGGGTATAGCAATCATACACAAGATCAACATCTCCATTGTGGAAACCGACACCTGCAAGTACAGCACCTTTGAATGTCTTACCGCCAACATCAAGACAAGCGATAACAGACCAATACTTTGCCACCTTCTATATCATCCCCCAGGCAACACCACCGCATTCGGGGAACACTTCTCCGACCTGATTGCTCACTGCTCACTCGGAGACTCAAACAACTTAATTCTTGGTGACCTCAACCTACGTTGGAATGAAGTAAACAACTCGTTAATTCAAGTCCTGAACAATCTCCTACATGACAACAATCTTACCCAACACTGCTCAGAAGAAACGCATCACAGAGGAGCAATCCTGGATGCCATTATTGCCCAACGCGACGCAGTTACGATTGACCACATCCGCCCCGTGGACTGGTCCGACTATCACATCATCCTATTCCACATCAACCAAATGGTCCCACTCAAACCCTCCTCGCAAGACCCCCCCAAATGGTCTAGAAATATAAGTCAGATCCCCCTAACCGACCTAGAAGAAGGGATAAGCTCGCTCCTCCCCAGCGCCACTGATCATCTCTCCACAACTGAACTCACCTCTCACTACAACTCAAATATGACGTCCATCCTTTATTCAACTAGCCCCCTGAAATAAAAAAAAAAACAGGAACATTCCATCTAGATCATGGTTTAATACTGACATCAACGACGAAAGGAGACAGAGCCACAGAAAGACTCTGGAGGAACAACCCTTCCGTTATCCGCATCGAACAACTCCAAGCAGCGCGCAGGAAGTACAAAAAACACATCAAGAACGAAAAAACATTGTTTTTCTGCCCCGCGCTGGACATCGCTAAAAACAGACCCAAGGAGCTCTTTAACATCATTAGGCAACAAAAACGTCCAAGCCCACTGCTGCCTCAGCTCAGGCATCCAAAGAACTGTGTGACAACTTCACCAACTTTTTTAATGACAAAATTACCAAGATTGAGCTCTCACGAGACGCCAACCAAATCCCCCCCACCAAGAGCCCGACGCCTGGAACTAAAGACAACGCATCCAAGCCCCCTTCAAAACCCTGGAAATCCTTCAATCTCATTCAGGAAGCAGAGATAGTCAAATTGATCTCCACTGCCAAGCCCTCTTCCCACGTCCTCGATCAGCTACCCCCTCAACTGACCAAAGAGCTGAAACTCGCCCTAGCCCCGCACTGGTGCAAAATCATAAACAGCTCCCTGAGAACCGGAGTCGTACCAGACTGCCTCAAAGTAGGACAAGTCACGCCACTGCTGAAAAAACCAGGCCTAGATACAAAAGATCTGAACAACTTCAGACCTGTCTCTAACTTACCTCTTCTATCCAAAATCCTGGAAAGATGCGTACTCCCACAACTGACTCAACACTTGGACAGCATCAACCTTCTCGATCCCCACCAATCGGGTTTCAGACAAGGCTGTAGCACTGAAACCGCGATCCTCATCGTCATTGATGACATCCACAAGTCACTCGACTCGGACCAATGCTGCCTACTCATTCTCCTAGACCTATCGGCAGCCTTCGACACGGTCGACCACAAACTTCTCATTAAGGTTCTTCAAGAAAGGGCAGGTCTAGATGAGGTGGTCCTACACTGGTTTGCCTCCTTCCTCCACAACCGCACCCAAAGAATAAAAATCATAAACTTCGCATCCGACCTACACCCCGTCAGCAGGGGTGTCCCACAAGGGTCAGTGCTCTCCCCGCAACTTTTTAACATCTACATGGAACCACTCACTACCCTACTCAAAAAATCCAACATCCCCTTCCATCTATATGCAGACGACACGCAGATCTATCTGGAAACCTCCTCCATTGATGACATCCAGAGACTCAACGACACGCTAAGAGAAGTCCAACACTGGCTCTCAAGTAACCACCTAAAACTCAATCAAGAGAAAACGGAAATACTCCTCATCTCCAACAAAGAAGAGAACCCCCAAATTGCAGAATGGCTCAAAGCTATTGATGCGCTCAACGGTAACCTCACCCTGGCGGACTCTGTAAAATCTCTAGGTATCACCCTAGACCCGAAACTGGACATGACCAAACACATTAAGAACTCCGCAAAGAGAGCCTTCCTTAACTTGAAGATACTTAACAAAATAAAACCCTTCCTCCCGCCCATGGACCTTCATCATGCCACCCAAGCATTGGTGTTGTAGAGACTAGACTACGGGAATGCAGTCCTCTCTGGTACAGAAAAATCTCACCTCGCTCCCCTCAAAACAACTCTCAATGCAGCAGCCACAACGGTCACCGGAGTTAAGAAATTCGATCACATCTCACCCGCACTCAGAGAACTAAAATGGCTCCCAATTGAAATGCGGGCTAGCTTCAGAACAGCCTGCCTCACGCACAAAGCCCTTCACACAGGCAAACCGGAATACCTGGCTGCCAAACTCAAAAAAGCAGGTCAGACCAGGAACCTCAGGAGCTCCAACACTCTACTACTCATCCCGCTGAAAACACGCAAACAAAAAACCGCGGCCAGGTCCTTCGCTGGTAACGCGCCCAAAATCTGGAACTCTATTCCCCCCACATCAGAACTATCCCCTCCTTTGCAAAATTCCAAATGCTGCTCAAAGACCTTTTCCTCGATCGTTCCCTAGCGAACCGATAGGATCCGCCGAAGTGCTTTAGCCTGCACATTGCATGACTTTGACTCTGTGTCCTGTGACCTCGACTTCCTACACCTCCCGAACCCCTACCTCGTTCCCTCCTCCCCGAAAGAGGAGCTCCGCCCAAGCAACGGCACTCTTATAAGACACTACAGGACTTCAGTGCCTCTAGGTTACACAACCTGCTGGGACTTTTTTCCCACGTTCTACTCTATTACTGTATTCTGTTACTTTCGCATTACGACTGTTGTAAAGCGCTCCGATACCCTCGGGTCTGGCCAGCGCTATATAAAACTTCATAATAAATAATAAAGTAAACCTTTTCCTCTTCTATCCCTCCACTATCCTTCTCAATCCAAATAACAGACATACATATCCACCGCTCAAATTACTTTCATATTTCACTATACCAATTCACCACTAATTCTTTATGGGTTCTTGAGTAGCGTGCTACTCATTGAAAAAGTGCCTCGATGCCTCGTCAGGGGTAGTAAGCACTATATAAATACAATACGAACCATAATGGGTATAAATGGCTAAAAGGCAAATAAAATAGTTGTGTGGCAACAAGCATCATGAACGTGTAACTGTTTTGTAAGTATGCCATTTATACATAATAATAACTTAATCCAACACATGTAAATTTAAATTTTTCTTAGTTGTAAGTCAAAAGAAAAAGGTATAGATAAACAATGTCCAAAAATGCGTTCGAAAACAAAACGAATGAAGAAAGCAGCACGAGAACTGGAATCAGATTAAGTGTCCTGAAACGCCTTTCTTAATCACAGCGAGATCAGCGGCTGTAAGCTAATAAACTTTCATCAATCTGTGATTGGTCCATGCTCCACAGAAAAAAAAGCAAGTGACGTCTGGCATGTGCTTGCCAATTAGGTAGCAAAAAAGAGTGACATTGGAGCCAACTAATAGCAAGCAATGGGTGGGCTCCAAACCCCTTCATTGTAAACAATTTCCCCTCCCCCCCCCCCGCAAGTGAGAGCGCATGTGGTGTCGCAGGTGAGACCTTAAAACATTGACAAAGGCAATAGGTCTCTCTTAGGTGAGATCTATTGCTTAGCCAATGATTGTAAGAGCAGGTCGAAACGTTTTTAGAAACTCCTACGGTCTGCTCTATTGTGGGTGTTCACATAATTTGTTTTGCATTTCCATAATTACTCCTCTGACACTGGGTGTGGTTCAAAAAGAAGTTTCGGTGACTTGCTCTTGCAGTATTCCTCAATTCCAGGAGTAAGTCAGAAGTACTTCTGACTTATTCCTGAAATTCACGAATAACCCTGGAGTACTACAAGAGTAAGTCATACCTATTCATACACCAGCCATTGTGAACCGGGGCCTCTGTGCTTTTCATGGTTTGGAGCTTTGAACTCTTTTACCTTCTAACTAACTCACATTCTCATGGGTAAGTTTGTGCATGAATTGGGCATCAGCAATTTTGGAGAATATTGAACTCACTCATGATTAGCTTCAGCATTTCAAATTTTGTGAATTGCCATCATGTGAAATTCTAAGCATTTTACCAAGAAAGTAATAACCACAGAGGAATTTATGTGTGGCAGACATTTTTGTCCGAAAAAACAAGTAATGGTGACATAAATAAAATAAAATGTGGTAATGGTTATTTTGTTAAATAATTATTAATGTTTTCTTGCATTTTGAATTGGAGAGTATTACCTAAAACCGTGTGAATTAGACGTAAGTTGCGTATGCACAACCTACAATTATGTCCAGATAATAACGCTATCTCATGAAAAGCTTTGGAATGTGTAATTTTTATTCCTCAAGTTTTCATATACTTGACATGTGCTTTAAAACAGATTGAAATATATAATTTTAGAAGAGACAGTATGGTAATATGCTCAGTGCTGAATATTCTGGAAGATTTTGATTTACCTAAGAAAGCATGACGTGCCATATTAAATGAATGATTTTCTATTTAATTTCTGCAGTATTTATTAAAAAAGGGCAATAAAATAGACTTTACATTCATATTTACAACCCCAATAAAAACTGGTTTAACTTTTTTGGTTGTGTTATTCTTCAAAGAAAACAGTTTTCTGAAGAGGCATTGCCCATGACAGATTAAACTAGCTTTCTTTTGGAAAAAACAAATCTACATTTTAAAATGCTTGAAGATGAAAAGTCGTGCAAGCATTAACAGAAAGCCGCATGCCACAAATTCACCCAGATGTGCAAATGTGTTTACTTTGGGGTGGAGGAGGGGGGCTGAAGGAGTGGGGAGTCTGAGAATAAGACATCAGTCCTGCTGTGACATGGCTGTTCAAACATGCTTGCAAATTGCCCTTCAAAGGTTAATTTCAAAACAGATGTACACTACACTTTCGAGGTGGCTGTAATGTAATATGACAAAAAAACAACATTGACTACTCTATACCTTCTAAAAGAATAAAAGCAAGGAAAGCCTAAATTAACTTGAACCTAACTCTTCACGATACATATTTAGGCAATAAAGATTAAATCCCTTGATATACAAGGAACAGGCATTTATCATACAATCTAACATGTAACTTCCAACAATGACCTTTTTCTTTTAATCAAAATACAAAATTGTGCTAAATATGAAGAGGCAAGCCACGTGCCGTGAGCATGTTTGAAGCTAAAAGATAAAAGGCGTATTTATTTAAGAACCATCATGATTGTCTTTTGTTGTACAGGACATTTGCATGGCTAAGAGGAAATGGCCTTTTTCATTTCTTTTCCCCTTCCTAATCTCGTGAACCTTGGGAGCAAGTACTCTATATCCTGTAATCAGACAATTTGCAAAACATGTTCCTTTAGGCAAAAGCCATGGGAAGAAATGCAAGGCATACCCCTTGTATGCGAGATTAGAAAAACTGCAGTTCGAAATATAAATATAGTCATTACAATGAAAGAAAGGAGCACTGTGCTCCGTTGCATCTTTTTATTGTGATTTCGAGCAACAATGTTTAAGAATAGTTTTCAGCATCTATGGGGTCGATTCCGATCCCGGTCGGAGGCGCACCTAACACCATTCGCCCGGGAAAAAAACCAGGCGAATGCGTGTTTCCCGACCGAGTTGCACATACGTCCGAACGAGCAAGTACGATGCGCATAACTGCCCAAATCCCGACCCAGTCGCACTCACCCAATCCAGCTCCTGTTCCCCGACCGATGCGGATCCGGAAACGCAGAATCGAGTCGCACGGAAGCCCAAATGCAGCCCCGTCCGGCCGGACTAGTACGATGCGCCTTCCGTACGTGCCGAACCCGTCGCTACGCACGGCACGTCAAAGCATCCGGGAGAGGCGCACATAAGCTCCGATTCGCGCCACAAGACGATTCACGGCTACGAGACGAACAAGCCAGCGACGAGGACGAGGCGAAGCAAAGAGAAAGACGAACGAGACGAACCAACCATGAATCCCATCGCGCCGATCCTACCAATACTCTACATCTATTACCGGAACTGGTACGGACGCGTATGGCGCAGAAGGTAAGTCAGACACCCACCACACAAACAAACCACACGTACCCGACATATAACACACACACATAGGGAGGCAGAAATTACTTACACCAGCAACAGCAGCACCATAGGGGCGGGATGGCTATCACCAATGCCACATACACACATAGGGGCCTGGATGCCAACCACCAACACCACCCCTACCCATGGGGGGCCCGATGCCTACCACTACCACCACCCCTACCCATGGGGGGCTGGATGCCTACCACTACTACCACCCCTACCCAGGGGGTGCTAGATGCCTACCACTACTACCACCCCTACCCAGGGGTGCTAGATGCCTACCACTACTACCACCCCTACCCATGGGGGCTGGATGCCTGTCACTACTACCACCCGTACTCAGGGGGGGCTGGATGCCTACCACTACCACCACCCCTACCCATGGGGGGCTGGATGCCTACCACTACTACCACCCCTACCCAGGGGGTGCTAGATGCCTACCACTACCACCACCCCTACCCAGGGGGTGCTAGATGCCTACCACTACTACCACCCCTACCCATGGGGGGCTGGATGCCTGGCACTACTACCACCCCTACCCAGGGGGTGCTAGATGCCTACCACTACTACCACCCCTACCCATGGGGGGCTGGATGCCTGGCACTACTACCACCCCTACCCAGGGGTGCTGGATGCCTACCACTACTACCACCCCTACCCATGGGGGGCTGGATGCCTGTCACTACTACCACCCCTACCCAGGGGGTGCTAGATGCCTACCACTACTACCACCCCTACTCAGGGGGGCTGGATGCCTACCACTACCACCACCCCTACCCATGGGGGCTGGATGCCTACCACTACTACCACCCCTACCCATGGGGGGCTGGATGCCTATCACTACTACCACCCCTACCCATGGGGGCTGGATGCCTACCACCAACACCACCCCCACTCATAGGATGGACAATGCATGACACAACCAGCACACTACAACCTAAGGAATGCAAGAAAAAGACATCCCCCCAACACCATGACAAGCGTATGTAGACTGTGTCAAATGCCTACAACACTGAACATGACTCTGAACATACAATGTGACCCCCTATCACATGTGTCACACATAAATGTGTGTGGCCTCCACAATGCAAGCAGACCATGACCACTGTGGCAATGGGGTCCAACCCCATCATCACAGTGACCAAAAGGTAAGTGTGGGGTCCATAGCTGAAGCACATTTTGAACATTGTGGCAATGGGGTCCAACCCCCATCATCACAGTGACCAAAAGGTAAGTGTGGGGTCCATAGCTGAAGCACATCTTGAACATTGTGGCAATGGGGTCTAAACCCCCATAATCACAGTGACCAAAAGGTAAGTGTGGGGTCCATAGCTGAAGCACATTTTGAACATTGTGGCAATGGGGTCTAAGCCCCCATCATCACAGTGACCATAATGTAAGTGTGGGGTCCATAGCTGAAGCACATTTTGAACATTGTGGCAATGGGGTCTAAACCCCCATCATCACAGTGACCAAAGGGTAAGTGTTGACATTGAAAAAGCTGCAACTGCCAAACTGCATGGATGATTCCTGGTCACAGAACAACAAACACATCAGTGGCAAAGTAGTGCTTGTGTACCATAGCAACATAGATTGGGGGAGGCAAACAGTGCAGTGCAAATAAGACATACCTTTGGCCATGTGCAGACAAACATCACCCATGGGGGCTGACACTGTCAACATTCATCAATGACACAATGACAGAAGTGACCATCATAATGCAGACCCACATATTTGCACCAATGGGCACACAAATGTAGATATCCTGTGGAGACTGTAGATGTGAGGTGAACAAATACCATACCATGGCAGCAATGGGACACACAAACAATGATCATTGTGCTGACTGATGACCTAGGAGTCCCAGGGACAGCAGGGGAAATCCACCAAACAACATACAGCCAATGGCACACTAAAGATATGCCAATGCAGTGGTGCAGATGCACAAACACAAACAGGCAGCCCCACACTGCACATCAAACACAACAGGTGAGGGGGGTGCCAGTGTCCCCAGGCAACCACACAACACATGATGAGGCCTGAATACCAATTACACAGATGCGCATACAGTGCCACACAAAAGTAACTCATGGATCCAAATCCCCTATGTGGGCAATCAGGCATTGTTAGATGAGAGGGAGCACAAATCACACATGTCACACAAGCATGTAGGAACAGCAACTGACACAGCAAGACACAGACACACCACAGCACTACCCCCAGGGTCCCCACAATGTGGTGACCCTGGGCTGCATGACAATCCCACTGTGATGACAAAGCTAGATGTCGTTCACACTGTGAACCACAGTCATGTGTCCTGATCAACAAACTACCATCACACCTACACAAGCACAAATCAATCAGCACGGCCAGTAAGCCAAGGCCAACATGGAGGCAGGGGTCTAGCTGGGCAACAACTCTCATCTGCACACACTCAACACCACACACCTCGACCTCCAACAATGTGCAGCAGTGAAGCTCACATACACTGGTGACATTGCACATGCACCCATGACAATCCCAGGGGGGTGGTGGGAACTAAGGTGCAGAAACACATCACACATGGCCACTCAACAAGACTCCTGAATGTCTGACACACTGCACACTATGCTGTACATGGACATGACGGCAATACCACACCAACCAATGGGATCCCAGCCACAGTCCCACACCAATGAAGAAGCCAAGGTCACCCACAAAGAACACACATAGACAACTACCAACATTGCAGCCCTGACCCTGAGGAGTGCCAGCAGTCACACACACAACGTGTCACAATCACTGAAAGCTAACACAAACTGGAAATTACATGACAGGTGTAAACAACAAGTGCCAAGGGGAATCCTGACTGTGTCCCATCTGCGTTTGCCCACAAACTCAGCCCTGACAGCAAACACACCTATGGGTGACACCCTGATGACCAGTAATGTGCCATGCACCCACATTACAGAGAACCCAGGGAGAAGACTTTGGGGGAACATAGGTAAACTCAGCAAGCATCACAAACAGGAACATCACCAGGGATCCCAGCATGCACAGCAAAATGGAAGTGAACACACACAGACATGCTCACACAACACACACCTTGGGCTCAGGCAATGTCACAGGATTACACATTGCCATGAGGGGACTCCACTCCTGTGTGAGGAAAGCTGTGCCATATGTTGCCTCAGTAGGGCTCCATCATGTCAGCAGAACACTTGGTCACACAGTCAACAATTAGCACGAAATGAAGGCTCCCGTCATATCAGCCTGGTCATGGGAGTGTCAACGAAATCATCAGCACAGATCCAACACACATGTATAGCAAGTTGCACTGACAACACAGATGAGTCCTTCCCCATTGATGCCCAAACTTGCCTGTCCAGTGGAGATGGCCACACGGTCAGGGAAGTAGACTAATTGAAAAATGGCAAGCACAACAGATGTGCAGGGGTGTAAGCCACAGATGTGATATTGCAAATGTAAGTAGGAAATCCCATTGCCAAATATTGAAAACATGACACCCTCACATGCTGCTAAGGATGACATGGATACACTACAGGATAGGACACATTATCCGTGGACCACATGGGTTCCTGCACAGTATCACTTCATTTTCATGATACCAAAAATCACCATCAATGCAGCAAGGGCACGGTTAGCATCATCAACATCATGTACATCAGAAGCAAAACCACTAGAGAACAGAAAGTAGATGGTGGTATTTGGTTGTCATCCGGACATCCTTCTCCCTCCAGCCCAGTTATCCCACCATGAAGCATGCCACCCTTGCAGTGGGTGCAGGTTGACTCTCAGGATGTCAGTCAGTGGTGTCCTGCTGTTGGTTGGTGGCCAGTTCCCAGCATGGCCTTGTGCTCCCCACAACAGAGCACCAGTGTCAGACATCTTTGAAGTGGCTTTTGACTCCCTGTGAGGTGTGCATGCTTCAGTGTGAGCCTGCTGGGCCATGTGGGGGGGGATGTTGAGCTGTGACTACCACTCCCATCATGCTATTGCCTCCACCCCCCTTCCCAGCATGCCCATACTTCCTTCCTTTTGAGTGTACTTCACTGTGTGTGGGTGTGACAGCAATGGCAAGATGGCTCACAGTGGTGTCCTGCTGTTGGTTGGTGGCCAGTTCCCAGCATGGCCTTGTGCTCCCCACAACAGAGCACCAGTGTCAGACATCTTTGATGGGGCTTTCCACTCTCTGTGAGGTGTGCATGCTTCAGTGTGAGCTTGCTGGGCCATGTGGGGGGATGTTGAGCTGTGACTACCACTCCCATCATGCTATTGCCTCCACTCCCCTTCCCAGCATGCCCATACTTCCTTCCTTCTGACTCTGCTTCCCTGTGGGGTAGTGTGCCTGTGCTGAATGGATGGCTGACAGTGTTGTCCTGGCGTTTGTTTGGCTACAAGTCCCATGTGTGTCACTGTGCTTCCCACAGCATGACCCAGGGTGGTGGTTCTTTGTGGGATAATTAATTTTAGTGTGAGGCAATGCATTTTCCCAGGTGAGTTGTGTGTAGTTTGTGTTAGGGGTGTGTGTGGGAAGAGCTGCTGGTAACTATGGTCATAGCTGTCAGTCCTCCTTCCCACCCAGCCAGATATCCCACCATGGAATGTGCTTCTATTGCAGGGAGTGCAAGTTGTCTTTCAGGATGTCAGTCAGTGTTGTCCTGCTGTTTGTTGGTGCCCAGTTCCCAGCAGGGCCTTATGCTCCCCACAGCAGTAGCCAGTGTCAGCCATCTTGTCAGTTGTTTTCCACTCCCTGTGATGTGAGCATGGTTCAGAGTGGTGTTGATGGGCGTATTGTGATGGTGGGCAATATCTGTGACTACAACTCCCATGATGCTATTGGCTACACTGACTTGACCAGCATACACAGAATTCTTTCCTTTCTGTGGGATTCCCTGTGTGGTGGTGTTGTAGTGGTGGCTACATATCTGACAGTGTTTGTTGATTAGATTTGTGCCACTGCCTAGCTTTATTTGTTGTAGGGTTTGTACATGTCATGACACAGTTACATATCACTATGAGATGGCATGTATTGTGTTAATCTGACTGACATACACATCTTGGGATGATTCTGGTTTTGTTGCTGTGGATTTGCTAAGGGTGCATGGTTTGACTATCCCCTTGACAGTGATGTGTGTGTATTGTCACACAATATTGGGTATATTGGTTGTGTACTCACCAGGCTCTGGGATGTTTTCTAGTCCATATACGCTCACTGGTGGTAGGATGGCCCGCACCTTCTCCTCCCAGGGCCTGAGGTATAGTGGTTTGGCAGGAGGGCCACTGCCGGTGTGTTGGCTCAAGATGTAATCCTTCTTCAGTAGGTCCCTGGCCCTAATGCGCACATCATACCACCTGTTCTGGATGTCTTCCTTTGTGCGCAAACATGGTGATTGTGTGTTCACCCTGTCGACGATCCTCGCCCACATCTTGTTTTTCTGCGACATGGGGGTCTGTTGGACCAGTGTACCAAACAGCTGTGGCTCTACCCTGAGGATCTCATCTTCCAGGACTTCCAATTCACTATCTAGGAACTTTGGATTCTTCTTGGGGGGCATGGTGATGGGTGGTGGTGGTGAGTGATGTGTGTGTTGGTGTGCAAGTGAGGGTGTGTGAGTGTGTGTTTTGCTGGGTGTATGTGAGGGTGCTATTTGTTGAGGTGCTGATGGTGTGTGGCTTGTGTGATGGATGAGCTGTGAGTGTGTGTGTGGTTGCTGTCTGTTGGTGTTCTGTGCAGGCAGGTAATTTGAATTTGCAAAGGATCATGGTAGGGATTTGTGTCCTTTATATGGGTGGAGTTGTGGGTGTGTCTTTGTTCCCTGTTTCCCCCCCCAGTATTTATTGGCTTTGTAATTGCTTGTTTGGCCTTTTTTTGTGTGTTTTTCCCTTTGTACTTTTTGTGCATGTAGGAGACGTTCTTCTGACCGAGTAGGACCCTGCAGTTGTCTCGTGCGAGCTTCTCCGAGTCGTTCACGCTGTGTTTGTGCTGTTTTAGGTGCTGCGTACGCGTCGGTCGCGGTGTATTGGGTTGCTTCGGCTCGCTGTTTTGTATGCGTGTCGGTCGTACGGCTTGAGCTCCGTGCGACTCGGTCGTGTTTTCCACGCAATGCATCGTACTGCGCGGCTCGGAGTTCGCGGATACGTTTCGTTCGGGTTCCTTCCTGGTGCGTGTCGGTCGGTTCCATTCGCGCAGTTTTCCGGCCGGATAGCTTTTTTCCGCGCAGTTCGTTCGTTCGTATTGTGTTCCGTACGAGTCGGTCGGATTTTGCACGCATTTCATCGTACTTTGCGGGTCAGGCTGCACCGGTACGTGTCGGTCGGTAAAAATTCCGGATACGAGTCGGTCGGTACGTTTTCCGGCCCGAATCGGAATCGGCCCCTCAGTGTTTACCGTGAATGATTACACTATTAATGTTTCATTGAGTTGTGTCGGCAGATGGTTTGGCTGTTTTAACCTGTGCTGCTGGTCAGCTATTTATCTTAAGGTTTTTCAGATCCCACTTTGTATTAGCTAGATTGCTTAGGGAATCCACATATCAATGTATATAACCTGGATCCACTCTTAGACAAAGACCGTCTCTCTATTCCTCAAGTGAATAAAGGGGGTCATTAGGATGGCGTGCGGATGATCCGCACGCCATCCCAACTAGATTTACCCCAGCCATATTATTATGGCGGGGGTATCGCGGCGGACGCAAAGTGCGTCCGCCGCTTTTCCGCCGGTGAGCAATCGTTCCGATTGCCGGCTGGGCGGAGCAGGGGCGTAATATAGTGGCAGTGCCTAGAAGGCACCGCCATCCATATTATGATGCTGGGTTCCACAGACCTTTCCATGGCGAAAGGCTGGCGGGGAATTGCTTTGGGGGCCTGTAGCGGGCCCCCGGGGGGTGGGGGACTGCACTTGGGGGGTACCTATGGTACCCCCCTTCATTGCCATGCACAAGGTGACAGGCACCGCGCGGTGCTTGCCACGTTGTGCATGGCAATGCACAACATGCCTCTTTGGCATTGCGGCGGGTGCTGCTTACAGCAGCACCCGCCGCAATGTCAGTGATGCGGAATGCGACCGCCAGGGTGGCGGTCGCATCCTAATTGGCGGTGCGGGACCGCCGCGCCGCTGGCGGCCGGTCTCAACACCGCTAGGGTGGCGGGTGGCCTGAAGTCCGCACGCCATCCTAATTACCCCCATAGTCAGGAAGAACACACACCTTCCTTTTTTCTGCTTTGCCACCAGAAAGACTGCCCTTTTTCTCAGTAGGATGACTATCCACCTGTATTAAACTTGGGTAAAGGACTTTTTAAGCAGTAAACAAAGGGGCCAAATGAGGCTGCTTGCCACTTATTTGGGTTAAAACATAGCAACCATATCATATCTGGCATATCAGCGTCCACTGGTTTCTGTCCAAAAGGTTTTGCGCGTATGGTTTTGGTAAAAATGCAAACGTGCCTCTCACATCATTATATTATAAGCCCACTTCAAGCTGGATTTAGAGTTAAAACTTCCACGATAGATCAGGTCTTTAGGTTTGTCCTAATTTTCTGGAAGACTGTATTGACTGGCAGGGGAAACTTTTGTTGCCTTTGTCAATCTAAAAGCTGCTTTTGACCTGGTCCCACGCTTGAGGCTGTGAAAGCGATGGGGATGCACCAAGATATTCTGGGGCCAATAACGATGATGGGCGGAAATTTTCTGCCCAACACGTCTCGGAATCGGGACCAACCGACTCGCGGTCCTTGTGCATATACTCATACAGAAGATGACATTGTGCCTGTGCACACCCGTACACATGCGTGTACACACAGACACACATTGCTGACCCTGCACACAGACATATACCCGCTAATATACATGGCACAAATTAACCTCATGTACACTTATGCATACACACACAGAACGGCACTGTGTGCCTCTGTACAAATGTACAGTAAAGTAACCCTGTTCATGAACTTGTCCAGTGCAGTGAAACTAGTGAAGCGTTCATTTGACATGCACTTAGACATTTTGATTAGAAATGTCGGACCTAAGGACATGAAACAATTGCAGCAACCGTGTACCACATTTCCAATCGCACAGCTAATCAAAAATGATCACAAACTCCTCTTATTAAATAATCCTTGTTTATTCCGTGTGTTCCGTAATTAATCAAACTTTTCTTATACTGTACATGATAAGGCTATCCGTCATCCCAATTTTTTCAAATGAAACAGTTATGCCTTCCAGGCCTTTTACTGCATCACGTGGGTAACTCAATTCATGTAAAACAGTTATAATTGTCGTAATGTCCCAATGCATTTCGGGCTTGTTTTTGCCCTTCGTCAGGGGTAACTGTTAGATTCAAATAAAAACCTCTATTAGTGTTCCATATGTAAAAAGCTGCAATGTTATTGTACAGAAATCATACAATCATTAAGTTAAATTTCGAGGTAATAATAAATTACATGACTTAATTATTCTACGTCAAAAAAAGTAACTCAACTTCAGAACCAGCTCAGAAACAATACATAATTTGTGCTGCAACCTTGTTGGGTATTTGCTGAACGCGGTAACCTCCCCACATCCATCCTCGATCTCGTACCTGCCAATATGACCACGTTACTAAACAAATCCACAATCGCCCATTCTTTCTATATTAGCTTCCACTTAAATTTGTGTGTACCTACGCCTAAGTGCGTGTCTCAAACCCCAACTACATAAACAAACTGCTGACTACTATCACCTCCCACGATCCCATTCTCAACCTCGTACCTGCTTTTACTCCATTTTAAATACTAGTCGATCTCACAACTGCTTTTGTTGTAAACGAATCTTCAAACAGGTATTCCAACGCTTAATTCCTCCCTGTGCTCACAATTTAAGCTCTTCCCCAGGCATGGTTTCCTCCAATCATTAAACCAGCTAATTGGTTTAATCTGTGTTCCATTTGAAAACTCCATATCCCACATCATGAATATCGTAATTAAGCCTGGGCGTAGTTCGCGAAGTAGCGCTACGCGAAGCTACGCAAAGTGCAGTCCGCACTACGCGAGCTACGCGTAGCACTACGCGAACTGCGTAGTGCACTGTTCGCAATGATTGCACAGTGCCGGATGCTTGTCCGCACTGTGCAATCATTGAAAACGGCATCTTGCACAGTGCAAGCTGTCTTTTACTGCCGCTCGAGTAGATTTTTACTCGAGCGGCAGCTTCTCAACGCGGACTGGTAGTTTCTCATCGCGAGCGGTCGCGAGCATACGCGACCACTCGCAATGAGAAACCTGACCTCCCCGCGTTGAGAATCTCGCCGGGATGTCATTTTGCTTGCTCGCGGTCGCCAACTTGACGTTGAGGACCGCGAGCAAGCAAAAAATGACCGCTGCACTACGCTACGCGTGTTTGCACTGTGCTACGTGCAATTCGCGTTGTGCGAAGTAGCGCAAACTTCGCAAACTACGCGAGCGTAGCGTAGTGCTTTGCCCAGGGTTCATCGTAATGGACCTAAGGACATGTCAGCACACAGACATGCAGGCAGTAAGGGAGGCCACACACATTCCATAAAATAACTGTGTTCAAGCAAGAAAGGAAATGTAAAATAAATATTAGTTTATTAGAAACTAATACACATTTCCATAAAAAAAAAAAACGACATCCTTCTCACAATGCAAATTTGGAAACGTAGAAAACCTGTGGAAAAAAAACACAATCCCTCCCGCACAGACATGCAGTAATATTTTTTCAAAACACACTTACACATACTAATAATTAGTTAACACAGTACTCTAAAGTTAATTAAATATATATACCAAAATGTAACACTAAACTACCAACGCACTAACAGCATTACACATACGCTAAACTACAAAGAGAAGACAGAAGTCCTCATCCTCAGTACCACCCCTTCTGCATGGGACAGCACCTGGTGGCCATCCGCCCTCGGAAGCCCACCTACCCCCTCAGACCACGCCAAGAACCTCAGCATCGTACTCAACTCATCACTCACCATGAACCGACAGGTCAACGCCGTCACCTCCAGCTGCTTCAACACCTTCCGCATCCTCCGCAAGGCCTTCAAGTGGATCCCCCCTGAGTCAAGGAAAACAGTCACCCACGCACTCATCACCAGCAGACTGGACTTTGGAAACGCACTCTACGCCAGCATCAACAAGTCCCTACTCCGCAAACTCCAGGCAATACAGAACACCGCCGCCAGACTCGTCCTTGGCATGCCACGACACGAACACATCAGCCAACACCTACGAAGTCTCCACTGGCTCCTTGTGGAGAAAAGAGTCACTTTCAAAATCCTCACTCACGCCTACAAATGCCTACACAATGGCGGGCCCAAATACCTCAACGACAGAATGAACTTCCACGTACCCAAAAGAAACCTCCGATCTTCCAACCTTGCACTGGCCGAAACCCCTCACATCCACAGAGCCAGAGCAGGCGGACGATCCTTCTCTCACATTGCAGCCATGACCTGGAACGAGTTACCGCCAGACATCAGACGCGCCCCCTCCCTGAACACCTTCAGGAAGACCCTCAAGACCTGGCTCTTCGGCTAAACAGATCTGCGGATCCCCCCCCCCCCCTCAGCGCCTTGAGACCCTCACGGGTGAGTAGCGCGCTTACAATTCCCTGATGGATTGATCAATTGATTGATTGACAAACGAGACCTCACAACAAACATAAAATACAAACCTTATATACTTCATAAACTACCTAACTACCTTCGCCCTACTCCTAAATTAAGTCTAAAAGTAATTAAAATAAACTTACCTTAACCGATGCGACGCAGCTTCCAACCTCGAGCTTCTCCCTTCAGAAATGACCAAAAAAGAACACCAATAGCCTAGAAAATAGAACTTACTTTAAAAAAATGGCCGCCTAATTGAACTAAAAGAAATACTTTTCCACAATAAATACAATGTAAATTAGAAATGTTAAACAAAAAAATGTTTCAAAAACTACTAATGAATATTACTAATGTAAAAAATATTTTTTGTATTGTGTTAAAAATTGTACAATGTATAATAATAAATATTTCAACACAGATAATACTTTTTATTATACATTAAAAAAAAATGTAATAATTTATTACTATAAGAACAATTTTTTTAGTGCTTGCCAAAAATGGGGAAAGTTGTATTAATGTTAAACATAATGTATTTTTATAAAATGCTTTCTTAAATTAATAATAATATTATTTTCTTATACAAATTAAATAATATTATACAAAATATAATTTTATTTTGTGTCAATTATGTGAATAATTTTTTTTTAAAAGAAAGAATTTTTTTTACAAAATATATATTAACAATAATGTAAACTGTATATAATTATGTAATGCATATTGACAATATAAAAGAAATTTATAACTGTTACAAAATAAATATATATTAAATAAATGTATATAAAACAGTGAACAACTGCATCTTATGTTTCTAAAAAATATACATAGTTTCCAACTTCTACATTATATAAAAATAAAAAATGTATTATCATTTTGCTTTATAACAATATATATGAAAGATTGTAAATAAAATAAAAATCACTAAATTTCTTTGCTTGAATCTTTCAATAAAAATAAAGAAATAAAAAAATATAAATATTGTTATTTATTTACTTTCTGTTATTGTTCTTATACTATATTTGCAAGAAAATAATTGTCTTACATTTAATAGCTGTTATAAATTGAAATTTTAATAAACAAATATTACATACTATTACCACTTCAACATACATCATTTTCATAAACTTGCTCCAAAATAAAAAAATATATTTTACTATTCTCATTCCAAACTACATTAACTCAGAAAAAGCACTGCTCACGAAACATATACAAAATTATATTCCAACTCCAAACTATATTAACTCAGGGAAAGTGCTGGACAATAAACATATAAAATATACTATTCCCACTCCAAACTGCAATAACTCAGGGAAGGTGCTGGACAGTAAACATATATAATTTAATATTCCCACTCCAAACTACATTCACTGAGGGAACGTTCTGGACACTAAAAATATATAATTAACTATTCCTTCTCCAAACTACATTAAATAAGGGAAGGTGCTGGAATGTAAACATATATAATTTACTATTCCCACTCCAAACTATAATAACTCAGGGAAAGTGTTGGACACTAAACATATAAAATATACTATTCCCACTCCAAACTACATTAAAACACAGAAGGTGCTGGACAGTAAACATATATAATTTAATATACCCACTCCAGACTACATTAATTGAAGGAAAGTTCTGGACACTAAACATATATAATTAACTATTCCTTCTCCATACTACATTAAAACAGAGAAGATGCTGGAAAATAAACATATATAATTTACTATTCCCACTCCAAGCTATATCAACTCAGGGAAGGCGCTGGACAATAAACATATAAAATATACTATTCCCACTCCAAACTGCATAAAAGCGGGTAAGGAGCTGCACACTAAACAAATATAATATACTATTCCCACTCCAAACTACAATAGCATAGGGAAGGTGCTGGATGCTGGGTTGTATATTGGTTCTCCAGTTTTGAAGAATAAGTGACCTAGGGGGCCCATTACGATACCCGGCGTAAAAAAATCCGCCAGGCATGGAAGCGGCAAAAATCCGCCCGCACACACCGTCTGAACACCGACCACGCCATTACGATTACACAAACCGAAAACCGCCATCGGCGGAAAAATCACACAAAATACCGCCCGCCATCGTCCGAGTCGGAGTCAAACCGCCCGCCACGGACGGAAACACGCACGACAACACAAAACCGCCCGCCCTCACGGCCGACACACCGCACGTGAAATTACGATCGCACCGCCATGAGCGCGTGAAAACTACAAATATACCGCCCGCCAGCGCAAACAACGCCGATGAGAATCGACACGGCAGAAGCCATGGCGCCCACGTACCTGCACAGAAACCATCCGCTCACAAAACCAATAGCACACAACATGGCCAACAAGTCCACACAGCAAGGCACGCACAAATACACAAGCACAGTACACATCCCGAAAACACCCCCGGACAAACAAAAACTACAAAGGCCAGAACCCCAGACACAACACACCTGAAAACAACAGACCATGAGGACACACCCACATAGGTAAGTACAAAAGCAGCACTCCCACAGACCACAACCCCTTGCAACATTGCAAACCAGAGAGGAGAGGAGAGGACACAGTGACACAGCAAGGACAGCAGCACACCACAGAAACGCACACATCACAACCACCACCACCACCACCACCACCACCAAACACCTGCACCACAAACCCCCTGCACATTACACAACACACACCGCACCAGCACCACAAACACCATGGCACCACAAAGAATGCCCAAGTTCACGCCCATTGAGCTGACGGTCATGGTCGACGAGATCATCAAGGTGTACCCACAAATCTATGGGAACATGGTCCAGCACACACCACTAGCCACCAGAAACAGAATGTGGAACCGGATCGTAGACCAGGTCAATGCAGTCGGGACCCTGCCCAGGAACAGAGGAGAAATAAACAAACGTTGGAATGACGTCAAGAGCCTGGTCAAGAAGAAGGAGGGCAAAAACAGAGAGCTGGCTGCCGTCACTGGCGGAGGGAATCCCGCGCTCTTCAAGACCTTCAAAGCGTGGGTGGAGAAGGTGCGAGTCATAATACATCCGGAGATCCTCACCGGATTAGCAGAGGGAGTGGAGGCTGGTAAGTACAAACTAATGTATACCAGCACACCGCTATGTACTCACATGCACTACCACCATGCCACAGCTCCCAGGGACAAACACCCCCATGTCCAGCACACAATACACAACACATCACACACACATGCAACAGACACCACCACACACAGCCCAAACCGAACAACTGTAAGATACGTGGGGACATGTGTACACTCAGCCAGCCACGTAACCACCAACAGGTCCCCAAATATGCCAGAAGCGCCACAACGAGCACCCACCACACCCATGTGTCTGCCACAGCTGCACTAACCGACAAGTAACAGGTAAGTGGCAGGAACACAAAGTGCAGTGGGTGGGACGGTGGACAGCCCAAGTACAACACACACCAGGCCCCTAGTCCCACAGCACAGTAAGGAGGAGCATCCCCACACCCCACAGCCACGTGTCAGCCACCGCAGTGCACAACGACAGCCGAAAGGCAGACATCACGGTCCACAGCAATCGGTGTCAGTGGGTGTCCAGCCACCCCCACGACCCACAACACCCCCCACCCCCACAGACCTGCAACATGGAGCACCCCCCGCTTAGAGCCATGTGGCATCCAGTACAGTGCACGCACGAACAACTTGCAGGTGGGAAACTGGACAGGGCTGGATTACTGGAGGCATGAGGACCGGAACACGACCAACACATGGGACATGTCACGTAGCAGACGAACACGCAGCACCGCCCACCGTCACGAACAAGTGAACAATATGCACACGGACATGAACAACAGACTCACACCCCACATGACCCATCACAGACATAGCAACACCCAAGGAGCCACGTCTGCATGCACAAGCCACACTGAATATAGTACCACACGGCAGCCACTGTGCAACTCATCACACACAACCGAAACACCATTGAAGTCCTGTCCATGTAGCCCCTACTGCCTGTCAACCACACACCCCACAACTACGCCTATGTAAGACAAACAACACTAGACGCAACAGAGCGGAACAACATAAATGCACACGAACACCACTGAACCCATCAAACACACAGACACACCATGCACATACAACATACCATCCATCCCATCCGTCAGCCCCAGTCTCATGAAAGGCATGTCATCCGCACAGCTGCCACACATACAGCAGTCACGCTAAGATACATGCCCATGACCAACCATGTGCCAGAAGTCAATGAAGCGCACGACACACTGTGAGCAACAACACACAACATGGGCCACACCCCCCGAGCACTGCAGTGATGCACATGGCACAGGGCAGCACGCACACCAAGGAGATGGGACAACTGCAATACGTTGGCTGGCACACAACCATCACTCACTCATAACGATGCGTCCAATGCCATGTCCAGTAATCACAACAGACAGCAAATATGCAGGCCATGTCAAGCATGCACACACCTCAAACCATGCACTGTCATGCTGCCACAACACATGTCACGTTCGGCACCCATGGCTCACAGCATGTACCCCAAAAGCATATTCCCTCCCAAATGCGAATCTGGGGCATGGCCCCCATGTTGCCATATGCGTTCCTAAGCGTTCCATTTGAACCCCAAAAGCATATTCCCTCCCAAATGCGAATCTGGGGCATGGCCCCCATGTTGCCATATGCGTTCCTAAGCGTTCCATTTGAACCCCAAAAGCATATCCCCTCCCAAATGCGAATCTGGGGCATGGCCCCCATGTTGCCATATGCGTTCCTAAGCGTTCCATCTGAACCCCAAAAGCATATCCCCTCCCAAATGCGAATCTGGGGCATGGCCCCCATGTTGCCATATGCGTTCCTAAGCGTTCCATTAGAACCCCAAAAGCATATTCCCTCCCAAATGCGAATCTGGGGCATGGCCCCCATGTTGCCATATGCGTTCCTAAGCGTTCCATTTGAACCCCAAAAGCAAAGTACAAACCAGACCCAGGATGGGCCAGGAGCCCGCATACACCAGAGTCACAATAAGTAGGGGCACAGCAACACACCCATCGGCATGGCCAATCCGTCCCATGCCACATGTGCACAGCACACAGTCCCATTGCCAAGCACACACAACTACAAATGCTACAGCCACACACACGCCTCCGGGAAACCCATGTACGAGATTGCACGAACTGTTAATGTCAGACGACAAATACATACTTCGCCAGGTGCAACACAATAACAAATCTCATTCTCTCCACAGGTGACGAACTGCTGGATGCTGGGGATGGAGCCAGCAGCCAGCACAGCCAGCCTACAAGCCCCCAACGAGGACACACGGATCTGGAGGATCTGTCCTCCTCTTCGGACACGGACCACCAAGCAGGCCCATCTGGTGTGGCAGGGCCCAGCCGCTCCCCAGGACCCCTCCTACCCACCAACCCATCATCCAGGGCTGCTGAACATTCCCAGCCCCCTGCTGCCACTGTCGTTGCGGCCACACCCACGGTCATTGCGGCCACTACCACTGCCGCAACCGCCACCATCGCCGCACCGACCACCACCGCCGCCACCACCACCACGTCTTCGCTGGCACCAGCCCCAGCGCAGGTGGTGGCCCGGCCGACTGGATCCACCCTGGGAGCCACAGCGAGGACCGTGGTGAGCAATGTGGCTAGTGGGCAGGCCGGTGGCAGCAGGACTGGTAGGAGGAGCAGGGTCAGGGAAACGCCAGCCTCCCTGGGAGCCATGCCCTGCCTCAAATGGCCAGAGTCCTTGGGGCCTATGAAGAGGCCCAAGGACAATGGGTCAGGTCTGCTTCAGACACGCGTGAGGTGCTGGGGGTGCTGAGGTCCATGGACGCCCGTATGGGCCAACTCGTGGACCTCATGGGCCAGCTGGTGGTGGCGGTGAGGTCACAGCCAGGGACAGCAGCTCCCCTCCGCCACCACCTGCCGGGGCGCAGGGTCGAGCAGCAGTGTCCAGTTCCCCTGCGTCCACAGCCAGTGAGCACACCTCAACCACCAGCATGTCGCAAGCAGGCACCCCCCTCGCAAACGTGGAAGGGGCCGTCCGAAGTGGAAACAGATCTCCCGGGAGGACTTCGCACGCTCCAAACGCAAGTGAGGCAGCCAGCCAGCCTTCCTTGACCACCCACTGCATTGACTTGGACTACGATCCCACTCCACACAGCCATCTGGATGGCATGTGTGTGTTGGACTATGGACATAGAACCAGTGGGTACACCCTGAGCATCACGCAGCCATGACCGACAGCTCATTGTCACTGCATGCACCACTTTTGTCATCACCTTACACACAATCACATGTCACAGTTTGAAATAAATGCACCTCTTACACTAACTGCTGTTTGTGCCCTGTGTTTTATTTGTACGGAATACAACGGCCACCTTGGGCGGAAAGGCACCTGATGCGTGGCATGGCAATGGAATCCGGAGGGCCTGTAGGGACCTAGGGGTGGGAGACAGAACAGGAGCACATTCAATGAGTGTGTCACACACCCATCACACAGTACATGTCAACAACTACAAGCAATGTACACACATCGCACAGAGCAATAGGGCACAATGCCACAGCCACCAACAGTGGCATACTACCCTGGCCATGGAGCGTTGACACACAGCACGCAGTGAACAAACGGCCACCCTGACACAGCACACACACACCTGCACAGATACAGCCACATCAGCCGTCGTACATGGACACTCACCGTCAAGTGAAGTAGCGGGCGATGAGCTGCTGCCGCACATTACCAGCTTCCTCCTCTCCGCTGTCCTCCTCACTTGAGCTGTCCTGGTCTGCGGGCTGGGGCCCTGGTTGATCTCCGTCATCCACGATGAGGGGGATCTGCTTCCGAATGGCCAGATTGTGCAGCATGCAGCACGCCACCACTATCCGGCACACCTTCTGTGGGGAGTACGCCAGCGCACCCCCGGTGCGGTCCAGACACCTGAACCGGGACTTGAGGAGGCCAAAGGTACGCTCGACCACACGTCTGGTCCTCCCATGTGACTCATTGTAGCGATCGTCTGCTGGGGTGCGAGGATTCCTCAATGGACTGAGCAGCCATGCCCCATTCGGGTACGCAGAGTCACCTGGGTGTGAGGGACACAGAGAACCGTTGCTATTCCAACTGGACAGGGGACAGCATCGCACAACCAGCACGCTACACCACTCCACATACTCACCGACAATACAGCCACGATCCTGTTGCATATTGGACATCAGTCGTGGCAAGATGCTGTTGCGCATAATGTGTGCGTCATGGGCCGAGCCTGGGAACTTTGCAGACACGTGGGTGATCACCATGTCCGCAAGGCACACCACTTGCACATTCAGGGAGTGCGTGTGCTTCCTGTTGCGGTACAGGTGCTCAGTGGCCTGTGGTGGAACAAGGCCGACATGTGTGCAGTCAATGGCTCCAACGACGTGTGGGATTCTGCCAAGGGCATAGAATGCACCCTTCACTGCCGCCAATTCACGAGCCCTGGGGAAGCGGATGTACCTGTTTCGGTACAGCATCATGGCTGCCAGTACATCCCTCAGCACCTTGCTGAACATGGGCTGGGACATCCCTCCTCCAATGCCCACTGTGTGCTGGAATGACCCAGTGGCGAAGAAATGCATGGCGGCCATCACCTTAGCCGTGGGGGTGACAGCAGTCGGATACACCCTGCGGGGACGGAGATGGGGTTCTAACATGGCACACAGTCGATGCAGGGTTGGCCTGTCCAGCCGAAACTTCCTAATAACCTCTGTATCGTCCATGTCCGCCAGCAATTGGTATGGGCGGTCAATGTTCGGTCTCCGCCTAGGGACAATGGCAGAGGACACATGTCAAAGCAACACGACACATAGCAATTTCGCATACACATCACTGACATGACTGAGCAAGCACATGAGCCACAGCCCAGCTGTCAAGCTGGGATGGCACGGCCACAATACACTTACACAGGTCTCCCAACAATGGCAATGGCTAGTGATACAATCCACTGCCATGTGCATGCACATGGGGATCTAGGCCCCAATGACTTGCGGGGCGTGCTGATGGGGACTGACTGCATATCCGTAAAGCGGCAACGCCACGGCAACATGAATGTCTGCTGAGCATGGAACTGCTTCCGCGGCTGGATGAGTATGGCACACGACGACGTCGATGTGGGCACAGGCTGAGCGGCCAAAACAAGTGGGACCTGTGGCACGAGGGGATATGAGACAGTAGTAGGTGTCAGCACTGCACCCTATGTACAGCACTGTACGGATCACACCTCCCGAAACATTGACAGGTGTCCACATTGACAGCCCCATGCCAAGACGGCTGTGTGCTTGCAGTCACACGTCACAGGTGAGAGGTTACATTGCACGTGCCAGGTGGCAGACGTACATAGTGGGAGCTGGCATGTGTGTGCATGTGTCTCCTGTTCAGGATCCACCAGATGGGCGCTGACTCTGTACTGACCATTGGACACAGCATGTTCCGTGGAAGGCTTGTGTGTGTGGGATGGTGGCACTGGATGTGCCTCCGTTGGTTGGGGGGCCATGCACAGGGCGGGTACGTCGATGATTGCGCATTGTTGGTCACGGTGGGTGCACCAACTAAGATGTGTTGCCCTGTGTTAAATTCCTATGTCCGCATGATGATGGACTGTAGATGTGGGCAGACTACACATTGGTCGATGTGCTGTCTATATGCATGTGCCTTCACACCAGGCACAGCTGCCCCTGCACATGTGACCCCTGCTGGACTCGCTGCTGGGTCTGTGGAGCTGATGCACCTTCTGCGCGTGGGGCGGACAGCTCTCCTCACTTCCCTCATTGCGCATGTCATGACTTTGCCGCAGGTGACATGGATCATGGAGGGCCCACATGTACGCGTGGGTAGGCTACACATGATTGTTCACTGGTCGCCACCCCCAGTCAGTGTTTCGAATGGGAAGGTTGTCGTGCTGGTGGTATGTTCGATGTGGCGGATGGGCGGGCCTAGGTGCGGGCTTACATTCCGGACATGGGGGACATGGGGGGGTAGTTGGATTGGCGACTAGTTGCAGTACACACGGGACACGTCTCTTCCTTACCACATCTGGGTCATCCCTTGTACTAACTGACAGTGATACAGTCATCTTCGCCCCAGCCCTCATGTCCTCCCCTCGCTCCCCCAATATGCATGCTCACCTGCGAGGCTAGCGCTTGCACAGGCAGCCCCAAGCTCGCACCAGAGAGGGCAAGGAGTGTATGTGTGGGTCCAGTTGCACGAGTGGGCTGTCTCAGGGTATGATGTGTGGCGGGACGCCGTCCACCTGCGTGGTGCCCCAAATGGAGACCCGGCCTGCATGGACTATGCATCACAGTCTTCGCCTTCCGGATCCGCCACCTGCGACACCCAGTGGCTGTGGCTGCCCTTGCGGCCAGGCCGCGTCCGTCTGTGGCTGATGGCCCACACATTCACTCTTTGGCCTCTCTGGGGAGGGCTCGGGGTGGTGGCGCACGCGCTTGCACTTAGTCGCAATGGCATGTGGCGTGGTTGGTATGATGGGCAATGGATGGGATGGTGCGAGCCACCTCCCGTGACGTCAGTGCTGCTCGTGCTGTGGTGCGTCCCCCTACACTTCCATTTGACTTGTGCCATGCTAGACGTTGAGGTTCTATTGCCTGCGTGATATGACCAGGAGGAGCGCGAGGAGACCTCTCACACACCATGCTCCACTGCCATCCCGTGCCCTGTATCGCCTGTGCGGATTGACTATGTTGGGGTTACACCTGGTCGACTGGGGCTGTGTGTGCCTTGTCAAGGGGCATGGCGGGCGCACAACAGGATCCAGCTTGTCCACAGAGGGTGGGCTGAGGTGCGCCTGGTACCGCTTTGTACGTGTGCCCGGCTGCTGTGCACACACGTGTTCACTCCCCCGACAGGTGTCCTCTCACAATGCCCAGGGAAGCGGTGGTGTACTGTTCATGACCCCTCCCAACACGGCGTGCTCCAACTTGGCATGTGCGCATCTACCCGTCACACCCACCCACCTGAGCACTGCGTCCATACGACTTCACACGACACATGTGTGTCTTCCACAGTTGTGCTACTCATTTGCGTTGACATCCAATACCAGTGGACTACATGGTCATGTCACGACTGCCGTGTACTTCACATACTCTCATCCTCTCTCATTCGTACTTGTGAAATGAGTCAGCGGAGACAGTTTTGGTTTCAAACATTATATTGAGTCTTCTGTCCTCTGTGATGCAGTATAGTGGACACTACTGGCAGCGGAATACATGTTGAGGATATACTGAGCATGATTGCAAATGGGATAGGGTGTGGGGTTACATGTGATTGGCTGTTGCATGTGGGATGTGGGCTTCAGAGTGACATCTGCTTGGCCAAGGCTGTGCTAATGTACATTTACGTATTGCTGCGGAGCTGCGGACTTTGACACAGACGGTATACATGTAGCCTACCAGACCGCTTGGCATCATGGGCACAGTCCATCTCAGTTCCATGTGACAGGTTTGCTGCGGTTGTTCCTCATGCACGCGTGCATGTGAGATGACATCAGGGCATGTGCTTGCGTGCATGCAGCGGCGTGCCACTTGTTGTTGCACTGTGGTGGTTACTGGACATGTCACAGTCACTGGGGTCGTGTTGTTGTTGTATGCACTTGTCGTCCATGCAAAGGTCCTGGTATGGGATTCCCGGGGCGGGGGTGGGAGGGGTGCAGCACCCACAGACTCCAGGCGACCTATTCATGTCCACTGAGCGGTGTGTGTGTCCATGTGCGCTGGATCCATGTCGTGTCCTGGTTGTTCGTGCAGTTCCGTCCATGTGGGTGCGATACACAGAGCCCATGCCACTGCCTCCCACGATGCATGCGGTGTTCCTGGATGTGATGGGGAACAGTGTGCATGTCCCGGTCATATCCGATGTCATGGCGATGTCGTTGATGGTGTGGTTACAGTTGCCGGTCGTTTGGTATGGCTGTTGTGGTGGTGACTGGCCAGTCCGTGCGGAAGCTAAGCATGGGTGCGGGGTTGGACATCATAGGTCAATCGGGGAACCTGCGTTGTGGTCCGACGAATTTACAGGTTGTCAGGTATGCGATGCCGTCCAGCAGGGCTTCCATGTCATTGGTGGTGTACATGTTTGCCAGCCAATGTAGCGGATGGTGGCTGTCAAGGTGTTGTTCGTAAGTTGTCCCTTGGAGGACCATGATGGGGCATACTGGGTGACATTCGATGTAGCTGTTCTCGATGATCCGTCGTGTGGAGGCACAGTGGTCCCATCTCAGTGCGGGTGCGATGTTGGCCACATACGCCATGCCCCCATAGGCAGAGCAGGCCCTGTCGTGTGCGTCCAGAGGGAGGAGTAGTGGTAGCAGGTCCGCCTTCAGACATGCCGGGTTGGAGAGGCATATCTCCACGGGATGCTGGTAGGGACACCTCCGACAGTAGAAGACGGGCATGACGCAGCTGAACAATGTGATGCGGTAAGTCAGTCGGTAACTTACGTTCAGCAGGGACAGGAGATCGCATCCCAATATATGAAACAGGTTGGTTTTGTACAGCTTGAGCTGTTCGGCGTAGTTGGGTAGGTGTGTTGCGGTTGCCATTTCGCAGCGGTGCGTTGTGGTGGCGTGCTCCGGCTGTGTGTGCAGTCTGCAATGTGCACGCTCCGAGGTTGCTGTGAGCTCTGTGTAGTCGTAGGGAGACAGGACTTGTGTTCTGTTGGCTTGTTTGGAGGACACGGGCCCCCATCCCACATGCTTCTCAGACAGTTCAAGGTCAGTGATGTGTGACTCCTTCCAATTAACTTGCATGTGGCCGACATGGGGGAGTGTTTTCTTCTTTCTTCCCCGTCCGTTGTGTGCTTCTGTGATATGCGCTATCTGCCCTGTGGTCGGTCTCCTCGGCATGCCTGTGTTGGTCTATTCTTGGACAATGGCTGTATTCAGCGGCTTCTGTCGTAGGGCTGTGGTTTCGGAGTTGGAATGGAAGGTCATTCAGTGCTGTCTGCTCTCCCTTGTGTGGGCGGCAGGCTGCCTTTCCGCTCTGCGTTGGGCCTTGTGTGTGAATGTTATTCTTGGGCCACCTGTTGTCGGTCCCCGGGCTCTTTGGTGTTCCGTTTTATATGTCTTGTTCATATGTGCAGGGTGGCATGGGTGTTTCAGTGTGGTACTGGCGTTCCTCTTCCCGAAGGGGCCCTGCTTCTCCTAGTTGGTGTTGCCGCCGCTGTGTGCTACGCCATGTTTGTTACACTGGGGTGTGTCCTGCTGTTGCGTGTCTTCACTGACATGTGTGCGTCGGTTGTGTGGCGTTGGGTGTTGTCCGTGAATTGGGCGTTGGGGACATGTCTGTGGCAGGCCTGTCACGTGTCATGTGCGTTCGGGGTGGGGCTGATGTGTGTGCTGCTTGGTTGTGTCCCTGTGTCTGTGTGCGACGCATGCATGGCGCTGCGGTTGGCCTCTGCGTTGTGCGCATGTGTGGCGGCGTCATCGCCGCTTTGGGGCCGTGACGGGGTTGTTGGTTCCTAGTCCCAGGTGGTGTGTACACATGTGTTACGCGATGTTACGATTTGGCCTGTGTGTCATATGTGGATGCAATGGTGGATGTGTAGTGTACACGCGCTGGTGGGGGGTTGTCCGCTTTTCCGCCCTTGCACTGTGTGCGCTGTTTGCGTGCACTTGTTGTGTGTGCCTACCTGCGTCTCCGCGGTACGTTGCGTCCTTGGTGGTGCATCAGCAGGAGCATGGGGAGGGCCTGCAGTGCTGGATTCATGCTCAGGGAGCCGCTTCTTCGTTGTCCGTGCTCGGCGTCCGTGTTACCGCTTCGGTTTGTCGTACGGTATCTCTTGGCCGTGGGAGCCGTTTGTTTGCGGCATCGTAATTTATGCGCCGGGCGGGACGTGTTTCGTCGGACGGTGTGTGTCAGTTGAGCTGCGCCGCTACGTGTACGGGCGCACTTTGATGGCGGACGGTGTTGCTGGCTTGCCGGCGGTGTTTGGCCTACTTTTCGCATCGTAATTGGGCGGGCGTGTGGACTGCTGCGTGCCGGCGGTAACTGGTGGTTTTTGCATCCGCCAGCACGGCGGTTGTGCTTCCGCCCGCCATCGTAATGAGCCCCCTAGTAACTGCAATAGCAATTAATATTAAGTACTGCTGGTGTTTTGTAAAACATTTCACTTCTCCTGAAGAACCGAATAGCACCAACATAGCTGATGGCTCAATTGACAAGGACAAAATCAGAGAGATCTCAGCAAAGACCCCTTCCCAGAATTGCTGTAGCCTGTTACATTCGTAAAATATATGCACCCATCCACCATCACCCTCTTTGTTACATCGGAAGCATTGATTCGGGCTTGTTTGGAACATTTTAGACAATCTCTGGGGTGTATAATATAATAACCATCTGGATAAGAAGTTCATTCTTTTGTAATTAGCGCCTCTGAGTGCTTTATTCGATAACTCGCTAAGCTGTTTCCATTCTTTGACATTGAACTTGCAGCCAGTCTCTGAATACATTTTTTGGAGCTCTTTTGTCAAAAGCACTGGTTTAATAAAATGTCCAGGACTTGTAGATTAGAGGAGGCTTATGCAAAACATATAGGAGCAATTGCAAGATTCAGAGGTATTTGGCAGAATTTTTCATCTAATGGGGTTACAGATGAAAGCTGATTATAAGATCTAGGCGCTTTTCTTTAGAAGGAAAAATTTATTTCGCTTGACTAACAAATTAGCACAATGCACTTTAAAGAAAATACGATATTCGCGTATCCGTTAAAAAAAATATTTACACATTGCACTTTGCACTTTTTAAATGCTTAGAGATATTTCTGCGGCCAGATATGTATGCACTTTACTCAAGAATGTTTTCCATGGTGATTTCGCTATTTTAGACCGACAGTATGTAATGAATACATTTTAGGGAGTATGATTGAGTATCAGCCATATTACAACGGGGGATTACTGAGATTACTGAGAATTATGTTTTACTGACACTTTAGCACAATACACTTTAAAGAAAATACAATATTCGTGTATCCGTTAAAAAAATATTTGCACTTTGCACTTTGCACTTTTTTAAATGTTTATAGATATTTCTGCAGCTAGATATGTATGCACTTTATATAAGAGTGTTTTCCATTGTGATTTCGCTATTTTAGACCGACAGTATGTAATGAATAAAGTTTAGGGAGTATGATTGAATATCAGCCATAGTATAACTGGGGATTACTGAGAATTATGTTTTATATTCTACAGATAAGACTTAACATGAATGTATTACAGAATGGGTTTTAGAATTGTCGTTAATCATGACCTATCAATTTCTCTGTCCTGTTATTATTTTGTAGTTATTTATTACCATCGTTTTCTTGATGTTCTTCTTGTTTTGTGTATTTTTCCTGTTCGAATAAAATAAAATACAATTTAAAAAAAAAAAAAACATAGTGAAGGTGCTGGTCACTAAACATATATCATGTATTATTCCAACTTCAAACAACATTAACACATGGAAGGTGTTGGACATTAAACTCATATAATGTAATATTCCCACTGCAAACTACATTAACACATAAAACATTCTACACACTACACATATATACTATACTATTTCCACTTCTAAAAACATACCAAGAAAAGATTTATGCTAAATGTTGTTAATTATTTATAAATAATATATTTTTTTATTTTGACAATATAATATAATACAATATACCAAATTTAGGGGCCCATTATGATAACGGACGGATCGCCACCGCCCGTATGGCGGTGGCGATCCACCCGCTATTTCCCTCCGCCCGCCACACATTTTCCCCCCGCCATATTACTATGGCGGACGGAACCCCGGCGGACGGAAAGACGGAAAAGACGGAAAAGGGGCATTATATGGTGGCGGTGTCTGCAAGACACCGCCATCCATATTATGATGCTGGCGGAGGTGTGCCTTTCCATGGCGGCGTTGCCGCCATGGAAAGGCATACAGTAATTGCTATTGGGGGCCCGTTGCAGGCCCCCGGAGGGTTGGGGGTGGGGGGTGCACATGGGGGGTACCTATGGTACCCCCTGCATTTCAATGTACAACGTGGCAGGCACCGCGCGGTGCCTGTCACGTTGTGTATTGAAATGCACAACTTGCATTTTTGGCATTGCGGCGGGCGGTGCTTTCAGCACCGCCCGCCACAATGTCAGGAATGCGGGATGCGCCCGCCAGTGTGGCGGGCGCATCCTAATGGCATCTGCGGGACCACCGCATGCATTGCGGGTGGTCCCATTTCCCGGGGGCATGGCGGGCGGACAAAGTCCGGCCGCAATGCTAATGACCCCCAAAATATGTTTTTAAATGTAATATTTTACTTACAAAATTGTTTATTAAATAATAAAAATCCCAGAAAAAAATTAAAATTATTTTTGCTAACATTAATAATTATAAACACAAACATTCCACCTCCTCAAAGATTTACATTTTTTAAATAAAATTTCTGAAATTAAAAATAATTATTACACATTTTCCACAAAAAACACCACACTTATCCCATCTAAACACAACACACAACACAAAATATTTTTTTTTAAACCACTACTCTATTAAAACAACATCTAACCACTTAGGGGCTCATTAGGATGTTGTGACGTTCGCCAACGCCGAGCCGGCGGTGGCAACCGCCACGACATCGTAACTGAGTGAAACCCCCGCCATATTACAATGGCGGGGGTTTCGCGGCGGACGCAAGTGCGTCCGCCGCTTCCGCCGGCTGGCAATCTTCCGATTGCCGGCCGGGCAGAATCGCCCCCTAATATGGTGGCGGTGCCTAGCACGCACCGCCATCCATATTAGGATGGTGTGATGTGAAGGCATTTCCATGGCGGCTTCGCCGCCATGGAAAGGCTGGTGGGAATTGCTTTGGGGGCCTGTTGCGGGCACCCGGGGGTGTGGGGGGCTGCACTTGGGGGGTACCTATGGTACCCCCCCTCATTGCCATGCACAAGGTGGCAGGCACCGCGCGGTGCCTGCCACGTTGTGCATGGCAATGCACAACATGTATTTTTGGCATTGCCGCAATGTTAACAATACGGAATGCAACCGCCAGGGTGGCGGTCGCATCTTAATTGGTGGTGCGGGACCGCTGCACCGCTGGCAGCCGGTCCCAACACTGCTAGGTTGGCGGGCGGACTGAAGTCCGCCCGCCATCCTAATGAGGCCCTAAATGTTTTTTGATTTTTTATTTAAAATGTAAATTTTTTAAAAATGTTGTTTAATTTTTAATAACCACTCCACAAACTTATCTGCAATAACCACAAAATCCCACTATTAATGTAGCTTTAAAAAAATATATTTTTATTTATTTTTTACATTTATCAAATTTTTATAAAATTTTCCACCCCATCATCTATAAACACATCCCACTATTCTTCAAAAAAATATATATTTTTTCATTTTTTTTATAAATTTAAATTATTTTTAATAATATTTTAAAACACTCCCCACCCTTATCCCCTATAAACCCAACATCCCGCTCCAAAAAATATTTTTAAATTTCTTAATTATTACTTAAATCTTTCCAAAAATTAAATACAAAACATTTTAAAACACTACCCACCCTTATCCCCTATAAACCCAACATCCCGCTCCGAAAACAATTTTTCAGTATAACATGTCCAATTTATTAAAAAATATAATTATTTTTCGAAATATATACTATTAAAAAAAACTATATTACATTTAAAAAATCGATATTTGTTTCAACGATATTTCCTACATCGATACTTTTAACAACGTTATTTTAAACAACAAACAAAATTGATATTCTTGACATTGATATTACATACCACAATATTTTTAACTGTCGATTTTAAAAACACAATATTATGATACAACATTATTTTAAACTCGATATTATGTCTACTTACCTAAACTAGGCAACATACTGTTTAGCATACACACTGATGCAGCTAGGGATGCTGAACTGTGAAAGTGCCATAAAACCATACATTCAGTCATTCCACTTACTACTATGCATTCTTGGTGAATGGGGGGGGAATCAGCTGTTGAAATATGCACCCTGGTTCCCAGAGGGTAGACCAATGAAAAACATTGCAGAGAGCGAAAGGTGCACTCTAGATTAATCTGTGACACTTACCTATTGTAAAGGAGATTGAGGCACATCAGCACTATATCAGATGAGGTAACTGCCTTTGAGGTGGCCTCATATGGGCTGAAGGGTAGAAGTGACACTTTGGGTAGTTTTAAATAATGAAATAAAGAGCATGGTCAAAATTCAGAAAAAGAGGCACTAGGTGTTTGTACATGACATCTCAGGCTCTTGGCCAGTGTATTAGTCAAGGCGCACAGGGTCAACTATACCAGTCAGTTACTTATACTCAGAGTGGTGGGGAAATAGGAATGTATGATGATACAACGAGTACCATCACAACGCGGTATGTCACATCGCGGTCTTGACAACGCAAGTCGTTACATCGACTTGCGCTGGAGGGTGCTGGATTTAGGAATAGTGTGAATTACTATTCCAACTCCAGTCTACGTACAGTAGGGAAGGTGTTGGAATAGTAATTCACACTATTCCTTAGTCTAGAGCGCCCTCCAGTGCAAGTCGATGTAACGACTTGCGTTGTGAAAACCACGATGAAACCATACCGCGTTGAAATGGTTTCATGGTAAAGGATGTTTCCCGGGAAATAGACCTTACAGCCAGAAACAATCCCAGTCACGATGGCACATGCCAAAAGCAACCAAGGAACAAACATAATATAATGCGATATCCCAGTCCTTTGTGGTGAAGACCAAAATGCATCTATTGTGCTAAAAAGCAATGTTCCTGAATCAGCCCTTAATAACCTCATGGATAAATTGAATTGAATACTAATTAGTATACAAGACACCAGTTATGTGTTGGAACACAAAAAAGATACCATAGCAATGAAATTGGGCCTCCAGAGAGCTGACCAATAGAACCTTATTTGAAGAGTGCCAGGAATGTAAGGCTGTAGTGCAAGATCTGCAAATGCAAACAGCAGAACTCCTTGAATTAGTTAGGTACTTAGAATTTAGAGCAGAAGACTCCAAATCATGCTTGAGGAGAAACAACATGCACATTGTTGGTCTGCCGTAGAAAGATGAGGGCACAAATAGGGACCACATGGCCTGTCTACATTCTTCACAGTTGCGAATCACAGCAACACCTCTTACCCCTCTAGTGAAGTCTCACTCAGTGATCACCCAATTATTGAACTAAATAGACCTTGTCACCTGTTGTGGTGTTCAAGACAATAAGGGCCATACCAAGCAGGGAACATCAAGGTATTCATCTTCCTTGACTAAAATGCAGCTGTGCCGTCCAGATGAAGCTCCTTCCTTGAGATGAAGGGTAAACTAAGGAAGATGAGAGCTAGGTACATGCTCAGTTTCCAAACAAAATTTAAGATAATCGCTGAATGCAATACACACTTCTTCTCAGAACCCAATGAGGCTTGGGATTAGCTGAAACAGCAGACAACAGCAGGATATTAAGGAGAATAGCAAATTCAGTGACAACTCTCTACAAGAGTAAAATTAGACAAAGCTGCTAAGAAATTCACGGACAGGCAATAACTGAAAAGAATGACAGTGGTGATGATAAACAAAAAGACTCCAGAGAAGGAAAAAGCAAGGGAAACTGATGCCTAAAATGTGTATCATCAAGTGAAGAAGATGAATTAGAACCTAAACAGCTTAAGCTGCTGTACGTAACACCGATAAATGTAGACAACATAATTGGACCCTTTAAACTGATGAGGCACTTGAAAGAACTCATTGGGCATCTGCCAACCGAACTGAGGATGCCTTGACTGGGTTCTGCTGTAAACGAAAGAGAAAGTTAACCTGGAATGCTTCTTCTACTGCAGGTTGTGGTACACACTTTGGAATCTCTCGCCCCCCCTAATTTTCGATGCCTCCATCAGAGGCTTATCATGCTGAAACACAAGTCATTCAATTTAGACACAAACAAGGATGCGAGTAAAAGAGCATCTGAATTCTGAGATCCCAATATGTGCAGCTTCCTCCTTAAGTACTGTTTATCCATAGGATGGGAAGCACTAATTTCATGTTTCTATTTTTATTCCTATTGTTTGTTGGTGTGTGCTGTAAGTAACCTTGTTTGGCTGTCACCTATGGTGGTTGTTTAAGGGGACGTTTTGAGAGCAAGCATTAACTGGTCCAATGCAATGAGACAGTGTGGGGTTTGGAGACTAATTAGCCAAGGGTGAAGTCCAGGTATCAGTGAGATAATCTGGCAATTAGACAGGGAGACCACAAGTGGACAGGATTTTACATGTCTGACACATACCTGATCTATCGCATGGTACTCCCTTCTCAAATGGAATCTAAGAGGTTTGGTAATCCTCAAAGTATACAATATACACATACCTGCACAGACATAAGATAGATTTTGCCGTACTCCAAAAGCAAAACAGAGGGAGGTCTTAGTTAATTCATCAAAGACTCAATATATTCTGTATACTTCTACCTAATGCAACATTTACATGTTTTGAATGCATGAAAGTAGCTATTTCCACAGCCCCATGTCTGTTCTGTGGTGCAACCACATGAATGACCTCTCCTACCTAATGAGTGGCAATAAACAGTCTGTAAAAGGCAGAGGTAGTGTGATGCCTGTCATAAAATGGGACCACTCCTGGTTAGTGCCTTCAAGCTGGTGTTGGAGCATCGGTGCAGACAATGTGGCTTCCTGCCATAGCTACTTTGAATACTCTGTTGTGGTTGGCCTACATGAATTCTTCCTTACTGCCCTTTCGGTTGTACCCCATGTTTCCCCACTTTGCAAGCTAGTGTGCATGTGGTACTAGGAAATCTAATCATAGAAGACCAGTGCTGCATCTTTTTCATTGGGTTTCATTAAGCGGCAGACCAACACATGCTCAATCGTAATAGGGTTCCAATTAAACTGATAACACTCAGTTTCTATGAGTTAGACCCTCAGATTCTTCTAAAGACCAACACACTTAGACACATTGACCCAACTCTGAGCAGGCCTTTGAGTATCACAGCTGAAACTTTCCACTTCCGAAATGTTCCAACAAGACAAGCATGCTCCGAACTGCAACCAAAGGACAAGGTAAGAGTGCTGCGAGAGCAAATAAGTGCTAGATGCCATGCGTACAAAGGATAAGTCTCAATGAAAATGATCTGCTGCATCCATTTTAAATTAGTATGCCTTACCTACAAAGAAGTGAACAAGACAATGGGAATGTATTTGCCTTTTATGTCAGAGTATGCCAGGACCCTGATTTGTCTTATAGATCAGATTACAGCAGGACTCTCCATTCCGAACTGGATACTCCTCTGCTATGGATTATATAATGGCCTTATAAAAGAGTTATTTAATGTGCTTTAAATCAGGATTTCTCCGCCGCCATGGCGCACAGCTCATTTGTATCTGTCAGCCAGCCTGTCTTTGTATTCTCTCTGCCATTATGAATATGATACATCAAAGGCACAGAGGAGAATAAAGTTTGTTTATAAGTATTTTGGATTATTTTCTGTAAATCTTTTTATGATATTTTTTTAATTTTGTGCGTTTCTCTTTAAATAAACTAAAATTAATAAACAGAGTTTGTTTGGCAAAGAAGAACTGCAAGGACTAGGAGGCCTTCCATTTTCTTGTCAACTTTTATTACTAGACAGCACATAGCTCCTTCCTTAAATTTTGCTTTTTCAGTACTACTGAAACATTATGCATAGCCAAGTCCTTTTTTGAAGCTTTTATGGAAAATTAGAAGTAAGGATGGGTATTAGATAAAGTATGTTAAGACCATATAGATGAATATTTTCATAGTTGAATAAGAAATTCAAAATTCATACATTAAATATTCCCTATTTCTGTCTGAATCCAGTCTTGATAATCTCAGTATCCTCAAAACACCTATTATTTAACAGTATATGTGATATAGTCTGAGTATTCATGTCAAAAACCTGTATATGTTGTGGGGGCTATTCACAAAGGTAAACTTACATGTGAGTAAAGGTACATGTGTATGTTTACTATTACACGTTTGAGGAATTTACTACTTTTGGCTATCCATCATTTACAAGTGTAAACGTACTCAAAATTGCAAACATACATGTCTCCACCCCACAGTTTAGTGGGTAAAGTCTGAAAACTTAACTTACGACCATAAAGTTACTACTGGCAAGTTTACAACCCTATTTTACATTCTGCACACTTTGTGTGATCTCTGCTCTGAAGGCAGAGACCTCCGCGTACTTTGAGAACTTCTGTACTCGAATCAGGGACCTCCACACAATTGCCAGGACCTCCACAACAATCGACCTAGAAATACATAGGGAAATTATATACACCAGACACCAAAATCATCCTACAAACCTGACACCAATTTCCTTCCACACCAGCGGATCTGCTTTTTTTCTCTGTGCCTTGCTGACATCCAGGCATAAATACTCAAGGGGGACCCAGAAAAACACTAAGGGGCCGATTACGATGGCGGAAGGACCATCACCGCCAGCCCGGCGGTGGCGGTCCTTCCCACATCGAACCGCGATTTTCCCACCGCCAGATTACGATGGCGGTGGGATCCAAACCACGACCGCGGCAGACGCAAAGACCGTCCGCCACGGAACCGCCACAGGCAATTGTTCCGATTGCCTGGCGGAGCGGTCTGCATCCATAAAATGGTGGCGGTGCCTAGCAGGCACCGTCCGCCAAATTAGGATGCTGTCTTCAGCCAGCCTTTCCGTGGCGGATAAACCGCCATTGAAAGGCTGGTGGAGATTGGTTTCAGGGGCCCGTTGCGGGCCCCCCTTGTGTCTGGGGTGGTGTTTGTGCACTGGGGGGGTACCCATGGTACCCCCCTACATTTCACTGCACCAAGTGGCAGGCACCGTGTGGTGCCTACCACGTAGTGCAGTGAAATGCACAACATGCATTTTAAACATTGGGGCGGGTGCTGCAGTCAGCAGCACCCGCCGCAATGTTAAAGTGCAAAATGCGACCGCCATAGTGGTGGTCGCATCCTAATTGGGTGTGCGGGACCGCCGCATGTATTGCGGACGGTCCCGGTCACCACCACGATGGCAGAAGGACTCCAGTCCGTCCGCCATCGTAATCGCCCCCTAAGAACCTGGAATAGTCAAAATGTGCTCAGTACAGTCTTGAAGAGTGATATACACAAGTGAATAAGGTGATCAGTATGCATATCATATAATCAAGAGAAACACAGCATGTAAAATTATGGTACAGAATATTGTGGGTCCCCTGTGTTTCTATCCTGTGTAAGATAAAGGGATTATCATTAGGACTCTAGGGTACAGGGAGCCCTAGATAGAGATGGAAAATAGAGCGGAGAGGAAAGAGAAGAGTATAAAAAATGCTCAGTATAGTAAAGTATGTTGTACAATAAGCAGTCTGACCGCAGCATTTTACTTACATTATGTTGAGATCACGGACACTAAAAATAAATAGGGAAACTGGTAGGTGAAATTGATAGAGGCAAGGATAATTGCAAAAGAGCTGGTCTCACCTAGCAAGGCAATGAAGGCATTATCCTCTGCTTTGAAGGACTTCTTGGAGGCCTGAGGAGGAGTAAGCAGGGTGGAAGAAGGAATGGCTAAAAAGGAATTAGCATAAGTTGAAAACACAGCAAAGAAATCTCAAGTGAGTGAGCAGAGACTACAGCCTGGAAAGAAGGCATGCTGGCAATTGGTCCTGAGTGGGAAAAAGATAGGGCAGCCCTCTCAGTGGGGATTGCAGGATAAGGAGGTCTAGCCTACAACATCTGAAGTGGAGAGGATCATAAGAACTTGAGTTCCCTACCATAGTCGCGACACGGCTTTGAGTGTGGAGATGGTGCCTGTGGATCTTCAAGGAGGCAGGTTAAACAATGTAGAGCTGCAGTCTGACGGACTGCGATCAAACCATAGAAACCAAACCAGTGGACATTTCTTAGTTTGGAGTAGGTAGTAGCTATAGGAAATGGCCTGGTGGAGGTTCAGGATAAAGATGGCCATCTTAGAGTGGGGCTTGCTTGGAAGGTTGAGAGGAAATTACTGTGCAGGGAGAAAATATAGAAAAAATTATTTTTTAAAATGAGTAAAAAATAAATAAGCAAGCCGGAAGTGCTATGAGCTGAAGCAATTATAATTATGATTCCTGATAGATATAATGACCCTTGGACACGGCCAGGAGTTGTGGAAAAAAGATAGCGGAAGGCCAAATTGAGGTAGGGAATGTGAGCTGCCATATTTGAATGGAGCCAGTCGGGGTTGTCCAGGAGATGATACAGACAGTCCAATCTTCTTGTCTATTGAGTCTAGTTTTCATCATTTCCAATCAAAGTATCCATTTCAGTTATTCCTTGTTTAGAAATTGCTCAATGTCTCCTCTTCTCAGGAAATGATTTGATGGAAATAACTTAACATCGAAGATCATCTTCTGTATGCCCATGGCTGGTAAGTGTCCAAATAATGGGACAGTGAAGACCTTATATCTGACGCAACGTATATGTTGGCAAATCTGAAACTTAACTTTCTTAGTCATTTGGCCGATATAGAGCAGTTTGTATGGGGATGTAATGGCATAGATCACATTAATTGTATTGCAATTAGAAAAGTTCTTCAGTAGCGTTTCTGTGGTCCCATGGGTGAATACTTTGGAGTCAATTGTGAGAGGACATACACTGCAGCGTTCGCGCTAGTAATGCCTAATGATTGGTGGTCTGGGCATGTGGGGAAGTATCAGAGGGGACAGCTGTGTGAACCAGATGGTTTTATAGAATTTTCCCTTTTTTAAGACAAACGTAAATGGTTCTAAGGTAAGGACCCCAGCTGCTAGTACTTTCCTGTGTTTTTTTTTTACATTGTTAAACATAATTAGAAGGTAGTGAAAAAGTAGTCCCACACACAAGTCATTGTGATGTATCTTTTGTATGGGGTATCAATAGGGTCTTACTTGGGCAGTACCACACCCTTACATAGAATGTTTAAAAAGCGTTTGTGGTAACTTCTTCGTAGTAGCTTATTGTTAAGTATGTCGGCCTCCTTGAAAAAGTATGTTTTAGATTTGGTGTTGTAGGAAAGTGTTCTTTTGTGTGGTCACCCCCATCTTCCTGCTCCAAGGCTTATGACAATAACTCTGAATGTGCACTAAAGACTACTGCCCAAGCCCCAGTGCCAGTGCTCTTTCCCTAAAACTGTTATGTTTAAATGACAACCCCAAATGACAAGGACATTTGCCCTCTTGTAGGTCCCTGGTAAGTGGTACCTGTGGTACCCAGGGCATGGGTGGTAAAGGGGCCCAAAGGGGCATGGGTGGTGAGTGACCCAAGGAAACTAAAGACAGCAGGTCTGCCTTTGCAGACTGCAGGAACAATGTTAACTTCTCCATTTCGACTTTGTCAACACCATGTGAGGCAAAGCCCATACACTGCCTTTAATATATGTCAGTAACCCCCAAGGAAGGTCTCTTGAGCCCAGGAGACAGGGTGATTTATATTCAAGGTGTGGACATATAAGTCCAACTTATATTTCCCTATAGTGTCCTTTACGATTAAAGTACACTATAAGTGATAGGCGGTCCATAGGATAACATGGGCTTGCACACAGGCAGACCCAGGACTGCTAGCTCCATTATGGTACCACCTAAACTGTTGAGTTTGGTATTAAAGAACGTGCCTTCAAGTCAATGACAAGCTGGCCTGCACCCAGACGGCTACCTTAGAGGTTGCCCACCTGGTTGCCCAGCTTCTCTGTGCTCTGGCTGACAGCCTGCACTTGCTGCCACCAAGACAGGATTCTGACATCCTGCCAGGCAGTGTGAACACTCCCAGGAGTCAACAACAAAGGCCTTGGCAGGATGGAGGTCACACCTCCTCCCTCCGAGGAAAGCTAGTGAATTGGCACATCAAGGTGGCAAGCTTCAAAGGCTGCACCACCTCTGATATGCATAAGGGCTGACCCCCATGGAAGACACAGCTCTCAGCCTGCCCCAGGAAATTAGTGATACAGTAGCTGGACAACCCCCAAAAGGGCTGGCCACACCTCCAGAATGAGCAGCCTCGTCTGTCCAGCTGAAGAAGACTTCTGGCAACTTGAAAAGTGGTAGAAATTATAGTTTTTGGTAGAAAAGGTACCCACACCCCCTGATGTATTCACCTCAAGGGCGGATTAGCTGTAGGGACAGTATGCCCATTGGCTACTTGGTCCCACACCCCTGGTGTCAAATTTCTCTTGACTCATGTAAATTACTTATCGTCCATGTTGGTTCTCTGAAATGATTAACACATGTCCCTTTAGTAAAACTTGACTGCTCTTTGTCACTCTACCAGAACTGAGCTAAGGATTTATTAGTGTGAATCCAAGGACCATCTTTGGGGTATTGTGATAATAGTACATGGTCAGCCTAACCAGCTTCACCACATAATATTCCACTTTCCTACATGAGTTCTGCCAAATTCTTAGGAATTGACTGATTGGCAGCGAGTTCCTTGGGGAGCGTGGGTGATAGCTTTAATATGCCATGCCAGGAGGGTGTTTCTTTCAGTCAATTTATGAAATAGAATGGAGTTTAAATGGTCATTCTCTACTGTTATGCTTAACTCAAAAGATTTCACTGCTATGACTCTACATGCTAAATTTAAGTTCATTACAATTTTGGTTAAGCCAACTCTCAAAATGGGTAAGGAATGAGTTTGAGCTTTGCCAAATAAGGAATATATAGTCTATATACCTTATCCAAAATAAAATGTTGTTTCTAATAGGATTTAACAGTGCCAAAATGATGGTGGATTCAGGATTATCTATAAACAGAATAGCAAAGTTGGGATTGAGTACCACTCCCATTGAAGTACCTTTGATCTGGAGAAAACGGTCTTTGTCAAACTGGAACACATTCTGTGTTAGTGCAAGGTTAAGTAAGGAAATAATAAACAGGGTTGTACTTGATGTGGTCTTGCCCTTGCGTTAGAGAGGTTGAAAATTACACTGACACCATCAGCTTGTGATATGTTGGTATACAGCGATTCAATATCTAGTTATGTTATTTTATGTTACGTGGGTATTTATAGGAGCGCACATTCACCGAGCGGTCTCTTGGCGCTGAAAATCTGAAACAGAGAGAGATCAAACAGGGAGACATCTAGTTATAAGCCAAGGTGAACAGCCATGTCTTAAGCTGTTTCCTGAAACGCACGTAATCAACCTCAAGCCTGAGGGAGATAGGTAGTGAGTGCCAGAGCTTCGGACCCAGAAAGGAGAACCGAGTCCCTCAAATGCGTTTGCGTCTGAATTTGGGCACTGCCAAAAGATTCAGATGCATAGATCTCAAAGTACGCTGGGGTAGGTACTTACTGATTCGCAAGGAAATGTAACTAGGACCAGTTCCCTGATAAGCTCTGAAAAGAATGCATCCGGTTTTAAACATAGCTCTCTGCTCCACTGGGAGCCAGTGGAGATCTTTGAGCAGCGGACTAATATGGCACCGTCTATCCTTAAGATAGATGATTCTCGCTGCTTGGTTTTGGATCATCTGTAGACGATGTTTCTGATTTTGTGGAAGGCCAAAATAAAGCGCATTTCCATAATCAATTTTAGATAGAATGAGAGCAATCACGATTTGGATACTGGCCTCTTTGCTGAAGAAACGTCTAATCTTACGCAGCTTGCGGAGTTGAACAAAGCAAGCGGATGTAACTGAGCCAATTTGGGCCCTCATAGAAAGATCTGAGTCAATATGGAAACCCAGACTCTTTATTACTGGTTTGGGAAGTGGAACCGCACCTAACTCAGGGGGCCAGTAAGAGGGTGTCCAGTGTGTGAGTTTATTACTGGGTATGATTATCTCAGTCTTTTCCGAGTTTAATTTTCATTGGTTATTGTTCATCCAATTCTTGACATACATCATAGAGTTCCTAACAAAGTCTTTGGATTCAATTGAGTTCTCCAGGGTAAAAATTAGCTGCATGTCGTCAGCATAATTAAAAATCTTTACCCCCATCTGCCGGAGACTGGAAATAAGGGGACGTATGTATACATTAAAAAGGATCGGCGAAAGAGAGGAGCCCTGCGGGACACCACAACTCATTTCTACAGTATTGGACTTGTATCTAGTGTAACCAGTGGAGAGTCATAGTGATTGAAAGGGATGGCTTTTTATCAAATTCATGAAGTGCTTGCATGTTAATTACTAAGCATGTGATTTTCCTAGTAAGCCCTAATACTATGAGAAAATATAACTCTTTAATAATATGTTACTGTTTAAGGGATAGATTCATGTATTTTTTAAAGGTAACCATGGGTAAGAAATATATTCTTTATTAATACCCTGTTTTTAACTTCAAAATCCTGAGAAATTTAATATAAATGATTTATTGATTTAAAAACCTTTAACCCCTTGTTGGTATAATTTTACTGTATACTACATAATTCATACATTGACTACCACACATTTATTCCTATCAGTTTGCATACTTTATGAGTCATATATTAAATACAATGCATTTTGTTATCCCTTTCCACAATTTTACTCAATATTTCACTAGTCCATGAGTCTCAATATTTCAAGTGTGACTACCACTTTTAAATCAAAACAAAAGTTAAAATTTCTGAACCTTCTGTAACTGTCTTTTAGTGAGTGACCCTGTTTGTTGGTCAGCTTTGCTCATACGTCACTGTAGCTCAAAATACTAAGGGGCACATTAGGATGGCGGTCGGAAAACCTCCCCGACCGCCATGGTAGCGGGAAAAGACCGCCCGCAAGGCCCGCGACATAACCGCCGGTCGCATTATGATGCTCCTTGCTCGAAATCCGACCGCGGCGGTCGGATCGCGGGCTTTAACATTGCGGCGGTTGCTGCTGCACGCAGCACAGCCGCGATGTCCAAAGGAGCATATCCTGCATTTCCCTGCACTGCGTGGCAGGCACTGCACAGTGCCTGCCACCTGGTACAGGGAAATGTAGGGGGGGACCATGTGTACCCCCCAGTGCACCCCCCCACCCCAACACATTGGGGGCCGCAACGGGCCCCCGGAAGACATTCACCGCCTGCCTTTCATGGCGGTTTGTCCGCTGAGGAAAGGCAGGCTACCGCCGGCATCATAATCGTGCCGGCGGAGCCAGATCGGTACCGCCACCATTATCCCGGTCCTTCTCCATCCGCAAGGTAGGAGTGCGGATGGCAACCGGCGGTGAAGCGGCAGTCAGAATTTCCCACCCCTGCGGTCACCACCGCCATCCTAATCTGACCAGCGGTTTTCTGGCTTGCGATCGCGGGCGGATGTCCACCGCCGGTCCGGCGGTCGCCACCGCCGGTGGACATCCACCCGCCATCCTAATAAGCCCCTTAGTTTCCAGCTTTTACATGGACCAAAAGACATATCCGTTGGTGTATTTTGGCATCTTTGCATTATTTAAAAGGCCTCATCTGGACTGTCTCAGGACCTTGTTGTTTAGTATTTAGCACATACATAGCCACATCTGTAACTCACCAATCTTGAATGTCCAAAGGACCTATCGTAAAAAAATTAAAAGCTAAAAATGGGTCTATATATCTCATAGTCTATCCATGTTTGTCACTTGGAACCTGCATTCATACTTGTGCATTCGTTTGTTTTTCCAGTACCTAGTATTCCATATCATGTTTAATGGAATACAGGAACCAGGGGTGATTAAATGTCTGTATTAACATGCATTGTTTTGACTATTCTGCATACCTTACCTCCATTTCAGGTGGAAGAAACTGGCAGTAGAGACTGCAACATCACTTCCTTCCCTTTTGGTCTTAGTTATTGTCTCATATGTGTGTAGGCAACTCACTGAAAGTTACGGTGCATTTGCAAAATTAATCTTGTTTGCACTCTTATCTATTCTTAAATTGGGTCTCCATCTTAAAGTGGTATAAACAAAGGGACTAGTTTTTTGGAAGGATGCTGTTTTTGTGGTTGCGTCCTGCGTGGTGATGTGAGTCTCAGACTAATGGTTTTCATCTTTAATTGGTGGGGAGAGAAGTGTAACATGGATTCCAGCACATATTACCATTACTGTTTTCCTATCCCCAAAACTAAACATCTTCTTATATGATCATGGGTCATTAAACTCTTTTAGTTCTCTAGCCCCATCATTGTTATTTGTTGTTTGTTCATTAAGGACTATGTTTGATGACCTATATTTCTCCAAATGAAAAGCCACAGATAGACCCTTTCTAGTGACCAAGTATTAATCTAATTCATTAATTTCAAAATAATTAAAAACATGAGTGATATCTTGTATTCCCACAGTGGATCAGTATATACATATTTTACATGATATATACAAACACATACCAATGTACCCACAAAGCACATTGATCTTTATTTTGAATATATTTCTCTGGGTACAATAGCCATAATATCCAACATGTTGCATGAAAGATTATATATTGCTTATCAATTGTTATGGTGTTGATTAACTGACTCTAGAGAGACTGTACATTAAAAATAGTTTAAGTAGATCATGTCATCTTCTGTGTTAATGCCATTATTTAATGTATCAAATATCTGTAAATATATTGGGCCTCCAGCCTCTTAAGTGTTTTCTATGTCCACTTCTCTTATATTAGGTTTCACCTTTGTCATCACTGTCCAATGTATTTGTGTTTATGTGTGGCTCATTGTGTTATAGTGATTCACCAGTGGAGCTGAGGCCAAATTACAGTTTATTTGAGGTCTGTGCTGGTATATATGTTTTTTTACTTGTTAAGTGATCATGCCTATATATATATGTTTGGGGCGACCACTTTGGAGTAGCTTATTGGTACGTTTGTTGGCCTCCTTGAAAAAGTCTGTTTTAAGTGTACATTTTCACCAAATTCTCAGGAATTTACTGTATAGCAGCGAGTCCCTTAAGGAGCATGGGTAATAGCTTGAGTATAGGAAACACAAGGAGATGATGGACGGAGCGCTGAAACTTTTCAGACACTCACCCCCAGTCACAGATCTAGGTTGAATCCATCATCATTCTTTAGCTCTCTTTGCCACCTCAGTTCGGACCCAGCTATATGCAAATCAGTCTTGACCCTGTGTCTCATGGGAACAGTCCAGCCCGAACTGCCAAGCCAGATCTTCCCTGAACCGGAAACAAGCATCCTGGGACCGGTTTCAGGGTAGCACCCCTCATCAGCCAGGCTATATTATATCCAGTGGCAAAGTGAGCAAGGGACTCACGTCTGGGCATACCCTGCCAACTTAGGGCGAACAAAGCAAACACAAGGAGATGATGGACGGAGCGTTGAAACTTTTCAGACACTCAGCCCCAGTCACAGATCTGGGTTGAATCCATCATCGCTCTTTAGCTCTCTTTGCCACCTCAGTTTAGACCCAGCTATATGCAAATCAGTCTTGACCCTGTGTCTCATGGGAACAGTCCAGCCCGAACTGCCAAGCCAGATCTTCCCTGAACCGGAAACAAGCATCCTGGGACCGGTTTCAGGGTAGCACCCCTCATCAGCCAGGCTATATTGTATCCAGTGGCAAAGTGAGCAAGGGACTCACGTCTGGGCATACCCTGCCAACTTAGGGCGAACAAAGCAAACACAAGGAGATGATGGACGGAGCGCTGAAACTTTTCAGACACTCAGCCCCAGTCACAGATCTGGGTTGAATCCATCATCGCTCTTTAGCTCTCTTTGCCACCTCAGTTCAGACCCAGCTATATGCAAATCAGTCTTGACCCGGTGCCTCATGGGAACAGTCCAGCCCGAACTGCCAAGCCAGATCTTCCCTGAACCAGAAACAAGCATCCTGGGAACGGTTTCAGGGTAGCACCCCTCATCAGCCAGGCTAGCTTGAATCCATAGCTTAAGTATGCCAGGAGGATGTTTCTTTCAGTCATTTTACAAAATTGAGTGGTGTATAAATGGTTGTTCTCTACTCTTATGCTTAAGTTAAGGAAGGAGATTTCACTGCTATGACTCTGCATGGTAAATCTAAGGCGATTACAGTTTTCATTAAGCCAACTCTGAAATTGGGTAACCCTCAAACCTATCATCTACCAAATATCACTGTTCAGAAAGACTAATCAGCAGCACCTTTACAAGCAAACTACCTTTTTGAATGTCTAATAGAGCCCTGTTTCCATTCACCTCACTTCAGTGTCCAGGTCTTCTCTGTCCAGCTTTGGGTACATCAGAAATACATTTCCATTGTCTAGGAAAATTACCCCACCTTCATCTTGTGTAAAAGCCAGTCCTGGGGTATCCAAAATGGATCCCACAAGTTTCCGTTACTCTGGTTCACTCATATATACACCATGAATGTACCATGCAGCTACACACATATGTACATGACATACACACAGGAAATCAGTGCCAGAGAAGTGCATGGAAGTGGAACAGTGACACATAAAAATATTTAGTCACAACTATGGAATATATAGTCATAACTGTGGATGCACACAATATAGTGGGCTGGCGCCATCACTATATGTGCTAAACATATGACAGGGACAGAATAGAAGCATACTGTCTGACAATAAGAGCATGCTTAGTCAACTCCTTCAGGTCACAGGACAAATCCAAGTCCTAACTCATGTGAGAGGACAGGCCTAGGCCTCTGCCAACACTATAAATAAGTGTGACACTAGGGCCAAAATCTAAAACCAGGATACCAGATACTCATAGTGGGGCACTCAGGACAGGGGACTACAACTGTACACCATGCAGGGGTCTCTCCCATCCTAACGCAATATCATGTTGGTTGTTCTCATGTGTATTACACTTTCACAGCCTCTGCTCTAGGCATCTAATATTTCCTAAAACCCAAAAATCTTCTTGTCACAGTTCATGTTCAAGAGCCCATTCTCTTCTGATCAGTCAGCTAAAATCTGGTTTAATGTCATATCGAAAAAGGTTTTTCTTTTTCAAGAGCTTGAAACATTTTAGGGATTCTACAAAATAAAAGACATTTGCCAGCAGGCTGGTTTCTGTGAAAGGCTAAAAGGATTTAGAATCCACACATTTGACCCGAGCTGGCTGTCCCAGCTCAGCTGTAGTTTTTACCATGGTAGGAATGGTGCCAAATACCTGCAGCCATTCCACTGCTGACACCAGCCTATCTTTGTAAACAATAAAACAAACACAGGAATAAAGTTATTGCCACCCTGCTCAATTGAAAACTTCTGACAAACCTAGTATGTTTTCCTGTGTAGGGGCATTTTATCACTAGACCCCTTGCAGGTGATCTCCATAGTTTTAAAGATGTTAAAGCAACAGAGCACCCTAATCTTCTGAAGATAGGAATTCAGCCAAAGGTGAACCCTTTTATCTTGTGTGAATACTCTTCTCATGTCCAGGCCATGACACAAATGTTTGTTGGTGGGAGCAAATTGATAGTCATGGATACAGGCCTTTTAACCTGCACTCCTGCTTTGGGAGGCTACCTGTTAAATCTATGCAGACCCTCATGACTGGGGCATCTGAATCCCATGAGGGTGAGAGGTATACGTGTGTTTTGTCTAAATGTGAAGGAGGGGTTTTGTTAGCCTTCATTATGGGCCCTTGTTTATGTGTCTAGCCTCCCAAGCTTGTGACTTCCCATAGAGACAGCCATAGATTTTACTAGTAGGGTTTTGCAGACCATTTTACCCTGGGGTTTCGCGTGTCTGAGTCATATCAACAGATTCAAAGGACCATAGCAGTGATATTTGTGTTCACCCCATCTGAAATGAAATATGTTTGTAAGGTCCATTGCTGACCTGCAAGATGCAACAGTTGTACAAAGCAAATGGCCAAAGATATGACCTCTTCAATCACCAGAGTAAAGGGATGTATTACTAGCTGCCCACCCCTCATTCTGGCCAGCATTTTCAAGAGAGAAAAAGGATAGCCAAGACTGTCTGGAAGAGGTTCAGATTTCCTGGTGGCATTATGAGATGTCTGCCATCACCTTAGAGTCAAATATATTTAGGTCATTATGGAATGTTGGTTACCATAGGGGTTAGAATTATGTCAGGGAAGAAGTCGTTGAATGTGCTTTTAGTCCTTCTAGTTCTCACTTGTTACACCATCCCCGAGGACCTGAGCTGGGCAGTCTGGCTAGGGCTCTCACTAATGCACACGTAGGCTGGCACAAATACATTTTGCCTTTATTATTTTAATATTTAAAGCAGTTTTTTGGACATAAATAAGCTGTGGAGCATGTTTCTCAACATCAGCACAGCATCACTTCTATGTACCCAATTCCAACAAGTCGACTAAACATCTCAATGGCAAATAGTTATCAAAAGCGTCTCCACTCCGATGAACTCTTAAGCCAAAGGCACAGAGAAGGAAAACAAGAGGGAAGGAGACAGGCAAATGATAGATTAAATATCAAATAATTGTGGTAGGGAATATCGAAGACAGAATATCAAAGGTTTACAGTATCATGACCAGAATATCGAGGAACAAAATATCATAGAGGTAAGTGCACAGAGGGAGGTATGGTTATACTGTTCTTGACTCCACATGTACATACCTTGAAGATATATATTGGGAAATATGACTGTCCTCTTGTAGGAGTAAAGACCAGACTTCAAAACTGAGGAGGAATGACCTGCTGTTTCTTGCACCTAGTGCGGAGGAGGCAGGATGCCTTATGATCTGAGAAATTTCTCAAACTCAAAAGAACTGATATGGTCCTGCAGCTGCAGGTGCTGTTTTAAGGATAAGCCACCTAAGGTCAAAGAGCCATCCCAGCATTACAGTGATGCTGCACACTGCGCACCAGGCCCAAAAAGACTCAAATCAAAGCCAAGATTATCTTTGTTGCCTCTGTCCGCAATACCCTATGAGAGATACCCCTATTGTTCAAGGCTTCATCAGTGTGCAGTGAGGTAAGAGCTCTTTAAGACGAAGCGCTAATTTTGTATAGGGTGCAAGAAGCGTTCTTCCCCCTCGCAGGCTACCATTCCATCCCATTTTCTATGTGATCACAGGGCCATGAATCTTTTCATACTTTTCCACTACCAAGCCACTTGCTGATGGCCTGACTGCAAAGTGCATAACATTTGACATCCATCGCCTTCTACATGCTGTCTACCAGCATGCCCCACCTCCAGATTTTGCTTTTCATGTTCTCAGACCATAATCAGCCCTCCATCAGATTATCATTACAAGAGCCTGCCGATCTCCAGAAGTGTGCCCTGAACGTGGTTACGAGCCCCACTCTGCCGGAACCCAATTTAGCAGAAGCAGATATTTCCAATCTCCTTTCGTCACTGCCAAAGGGACACATAGAACACATGGAAGCATGACTTACCCGAAAATAAATAGCAAAAGTCAGAGTAGTTAGAAATCTGGGTTGAAATGTTATAACTATGAAGTCATTACATTAACCATAAACAATTGAATCTAATGTGAATAATAGTCTCAGCTCTTTTTTTAAAAAGGTTATCAGTGATTGGACAATACAATTAGGGCCTGATTACGAGTTTGCCGGTGTGGCAGCGGGACCGCCCTGTGTGTGCACCAGTGTGCGAACCGCCCATCAGATTACGAGTTTTCTTGTGTCTGGCAGGCGGTTCTTTGTCTTAGGCACCACAATGGGAACATGAAAGTCAGTACCTGCATGGCATGGACTGCTGCAGTCCATGTTGTGCAGGTACTGGGGTGCATGCACACGGGGGGACACCGTGTGCCCCCCTATATGCTCTCCATGTCCCTGAGGTAACAGGTGGCCCTGTAGGGCCCCCTTTGTTTCCTCTTCACCACGGTTTTCATGGAGGTGGAACCGCTATGCAAACCGAGAAGAAACTTGTTATATACTTGGTGCAACTGCAATGGTCCTGCCAAGCATATTGCGGCCTCAAGACCTCTGTGCCACCACCAGGAATTTCTGATTCCTGGTGGTTGTGGCGGTCCCAGGGCAGTCTGACTGCCCGAGTAATAATAGGGCAGTCGGAAGACCGCTACTGCCGCACACCTGTGAGTCTGGTGGTCCATGGACCGCCATACTCGTAATCAGCCCCTTAGTGAGCAATATTTTTGTGATAACTATATTCAGTTTTTTAAATGTACCCCACCGTCTCAGAGTAAGTCTTTTTTCTTCCACCTCAGTAGACCTTGAAAGTTAAATATTATAAAGGAGGAGCTTAACTTCAGTGAGCTTGGATTAGCAAAAGGTTTGGCTACACGTCATTAGTATTTCCCACATATGACAAGGATTGCCTGAGTTTCCCAGGTGCATGTAACATCATTTAAAATTACTTATTATGATCCCTCAAACAGAATACAGTGAGTTTAGTTTAGATTGACAGTGCACTGGAACGCCTAGAAAAATGTATTTGCTAACACAGACACTTGTAGGTTAGGTGTGTTATTGCAAATGTGTTTCGTGTATTTTTTCAGAGGGAAAAAATTAATTTGTACTTCCCTGTCCCCTACAATCCCTCTGAAAAGATAACAAAAATGTCTTCCTTTGCAATTGTTGTAGTCTTAGGGGCATGCCTCTTTACCTAGAGCCAAAAGGCAGCCATGATTGGGGTCAGTTGACGGCAATGACTGATCCAGTGGATGCTTTGGGCTCCATAACACTGCCCCTGCTGAACTAATACATCTAAGCTGTGCTTCCCTCCCCTTTCTCCCATGAGCAGAATTGACTCCTGCCCTTGTCAGGAGCACGTACGTCTCTGGCCAATTTCAGGGTGGGAACATATTTGCAAAAAGTCTGAGAATGGCCATAAAGTTGCTAGTTTGAGGTTCTTCAATAAATGTGATTTCTGTCTGAGACTGGAACCAATGCATCATCAGAATTCATTGATTCTAAAGCTTCCCATCACTTTCACACTAAAACCGTGGACCTTATTTAGACTTTGGAAGACGGGATAACCTGTCACAAACATGGTGGATATTCCATCTTCGCATTACACATGCATTGTAGCCTTTGGCACTTGTGATGTAATGGACAGATAGGCATCCCGTTTTGACGTATCCTGTCCGTCAAACTCTAAACAAGGCCATGTGTTTTTACACAACGACTAAATTCAAATATCATGATTTTTTTTTTATTTGTTGGTCCTTTTTCTTCTTGAGTTCATTTGAATCCTACTGTAGATATAGAACAGCATATCTCTCTTAAATTTATTAGTAATGCTTTAGAAAGCTTAGTAAAGAGATTATTTGAAGTGACCTCAACAACTGACTCACTTTCTTAAATACTAACAAGTTAAAATATATTTATGAAAGGGTTGCATAAAATATATTTATGAAAGGTTGTAAAAGATCCATCTGTCAATGCAATCAACTGTCAACTGTCAGAACAGTAAAAACTGACAGTTATTTTGAATCCATGATGGATTGAAAATCTGTTGTGATAGCTGTCATGCTGACGAAGAGATCAGTTGTTAGTTTTGTTCCTCCTGTCGGGATAAAGGCTTTCCCTGCTTGTGTCGTGTTCCATCAACTTTAAAATATTTTCATCAACGTTTCCTTACTGCAGATTAGGAATTCTACCAACTTTCTGGCATTTGAATGGTCTTTCCAAAAGTATTGGGAAGATATTCTCAAGAACGTGTGATAATTAACGCAAAATTAGCTTAACGCAACTTTGCACATCGCAGTCCATCGCGGGAAAATAACACTGTGTTAACGTTGTATCCTCAACCCGGCGGCACCATGCGATAGTCTCACGATAGCGTGCCAAATGACTGCGTTAAAATCAACGCGACGCTGAAAAAATGCGAAACACGAACAAAGTTGCGAAGCCCCAAATCGCGATACAAAAATCAGCGATAACCAGCGACAGGCCTGCAATTCCCACGCGTCATGCGGGAAAATGCACTATAAAAGCAGAAAAATAAAAAAGACAAGAAAAAATAAACTCCGTAGCGCCATGGATGCACCCGGACCGAGTGCAGAGGACAACACGAACCCCACAAGCCCCACAGACGACCAGCAAGGAACCTCGGGGTCAGGGAAGGCCAAGGAGAAGAGGAAGAGGAAGACGGGGTTCAGTCCGCAGGAAAACAGGATCATCGTCACGGAGGTGATAGAACACTACAAACAACTGTTCGTCACCTCCACTGTGTCATTGGCAACACAAACGGAAATATGGCAGTCGATCGTGAACAACGTGAATGCAGTCGGAGTGTTGAGGAGGTCAATGGAGGAGGTCAAGAGGCGCTGGCATGATGTGAATAGTCAAACCAAGCAGAAACTCGCTGCCAACCGGAAGGCAGCAACGGCGACTGGAGGTGGGAGTCCTGCGCCACAGGAGGAGCTGGATGAGCTAGAGGAAATGGTGGCCACAGTCATCAGTGTGGAGACGGTGCAAGGAGTTGGGGGTCCAGACACAGCTCGATATGACCTGACCCAACAGCAACAGGGTGAGTAACGACCAGGGACTGGGGGGACGGGGGGAGATGGGCACAATGGCACAGATGCACAATTATGTGTAGCACACTGCACACCCACAATGATTGTGGAACATGTCCCTGATACCCTTGGCACACTGCAGCACACATAGAAACACCAAGTAGGCCCGTCCACTATGTGCACAAAGGGGCTCCCCTCCCTATCACCAATCTCACAACCTACCCATGCACATGTGCTGAATCCAGCAAAGCAGCGGCTCTGTGAGCCACACTGACAATGCAAGTGACACTGCATGACCAATAGCATGGCTGCAGTCAAAATACATGACATGGTGCACGACATGACACTGAGGTGGCCCAGTGTGGATCACATCCTCAAAGGAGCAGGTCACACTCTGACACATCCACGTGCACATACAACCCCTGACGTCAACAACACATCTGCATACAAACAATGCACAAGAGTACAAAAACCGTCCAAGAGCACAAATGACCCAAGTCGCCAACATCTCAGCACCTTAGAAGCACACAAGTCAAAGGCACACCGCCTCAAAGGGATAAGGGGCCGCTAAATCAGAGCTGCAGGGGCGACTCTCCCACAATGCAGCACACACACATAGCAATCACAGCACATCAACATTGACGAGAATGCGGTACAAACTGCAACACTTTCACTGCAGAACAGAGGCCACAACTGGTGCCGCTTGTGCGTAGAAACTGGCCAATCACATCTGGCATAGCAGGAAACTGTGAGATGATAATGTACGAGTACAACCTCACATCCGTCATGTAGTCAAAATGTCCACTGTCTCCCATCAAATAGCCAGCTCATCCAAAACAGTCACAATGTACATTGTCATGCAGTTTGTATGTAAACATGTACAATGCGTCAACATATATGGAACACACTGTTAACCTGCATCTCCCCTTTACATTGCAGAGGGACATTCAACACCTCCTGCAGAGCAGACCAGACATCTCTTCAGTGATGATGAGGAGGACCCCCTGGCCATCAGCTCCGACACCCTCCAACGGCTCGTGGACAGGATCCGCACCCCACCTCCAGGAGCATGGAAGGCCCAGCTGCATTGAGGTGACCCCACCCCCTGCACAGCCCACACAGCAGGAAGCACCCACCACCACGGCTGGCTCCCAGCACCTCACGGAAAGACACATGGCATTCCAACGCTGTGTGTCAGACTGCCAGAGGGGGCTGGCTGAACAGGTGCGGGTGGGTTTTGACCTCATGGCAGCCAAACTTGATGCCATACGAGGGTGTATGAGTCCCATCAGGGACCACTTACAGTCCCTAACGGACACCCACAGTCCGTTCCATGCTCTACAACAATCCTTGGCGGACCTCGCTGGAGCCATTACTCGGATACAAGAACTGCCTAGTCAGACAGGCTCCAGCGATGACAGCACAGAGTTGGCACAGATGCGGAGGACAATGGAGAACATGGAGCGGATGCAGGCTGGAAGGATGGCTGCCACGGCTGTACACCAGCGAGATGTAGCTGGGATCTTCCATGCCCTGCAGAACCTCATCTTGCCATTGCTGCCACAGAGCCTGTTCCAGATGACTGCTGCAGGAACTTCGACACACACATCTCCGCCCCTGATGTGTCAGTGGCACACAGTGATGCAACCATACCACCTCCGCCACCTGATGTGTCAGTGGCACACAGTGATGCAGCCATACCACCTCCACCACCTGATGTGTCAGTGGCACACAGTGATGCAGCCATACCACCTCCTCCACCTGATGTGTCAGTGGCACACAGTGATGCAGCCATAACACCACCACACACACCTGACACAGAAGACATAACAGAGGACTAAGATGTGGATGGCAATGACTCTGTGTGAGAGAGGAGGTTGTAGCATTCATCCCGCCATATGGCCTGTTCCTGCTTGGTTCAGCCCTCTGCATCATGCCCGGGAACAACATCTTCCACTGTCCCCAGAAACACTCTGCGACATTCACCTGGACCCCGACATGGACTGCCATATCTGCTCTGGTTACCAATGACACAGCAATCAGGCTGCGGACTGAACACTTCCTCTTCCGATTAAATTGTCATTCCCCAAAGGACTCTGGTTGGCCCTCCACTGGGCTACCATGTAATGTGGGGTTTGCTTGGCCATGTACTGCTCCAGCTCCGACACTCCACAGAATGTGAATAAAACATTCCAAATCACACAGATGTGTCATGTCTATGTTCAATCAAGTATATAAGTATGGATGAATGTAGGGACATTGATTGCACAAAAAGGTACACCCTGGGAAATGACATCAATGCGCATGTTTGACCCTGACCCACATGGCCAATTAGATGACTGGGAAGGTGTGAACTAGCGGTGGCCTCATTGCTCATGAACAACAATCTCGCAACCCCCCAACGTAGCCCCACGTCCATGGATTAAATGGGGCTGTGTGTAAAAATGTCTAATTCGGTAGCAGGCCTAAAGTAGTGACCCCCATCACATGTGACAACAGAACATCTCTTCGCATACCTACTCACACTCAACTGTGTGGACACAGCCTGTTTTGATGGATCACATTGATCCACATGGCAAGAAGTTGGACACCATACTCACATTGCTGAAGACACGTAAGAGCACAGGTCTACCAGCAACTATCCCAACCACAATGTCTGGCTCACAGAGGTGGAGCTGGCAATAGGGACTCACCCCTAAGTGAAATGCATCAGTCAGTCCCTCCCTGTGTACGGACAATGCTCATTGAGGCACACGATTTGTCATTCTAATCAACACTCATCACAGTTGAACACTAGTGAAGTGGCGTAGACTTTATTAGCATGTGAGTGTCAGTACGGGCAAGACAAGGGCCACAACATGCAGACCAATGCTTCAGACACTAACAGGCAGCATGGGAACATGTAGAGGTGCAAGAAATGGGGAGGCAAAAATGAACACCAATCATTACGGATGGCAACGGTCTCAGCCCACCTTGCCTTGCTGGACGAGTCATGTGATGTTTGGCGTATGCTCATTGCCCGTGTCAGGGGACACGACTCACAGCCCATGGGATCTGCATAGTGCTGTACCACCGGACTGCGCAGACTGTCTGCTCTGCTGACAGTGAGCAGGTGAAAGGGTCCAACAAGGTCACATGTAGTACTACATTGCCATGTGTGTACTCTCCCTCCAGAAGTATGTCAGATTTAGGAACCTTGCCAAGCGACGCTGTGCAGCTCCGCCCATGGGACTGCCTCACCTTGCACAGGTGTGTGTCAACATGCGTAGGTGCACGTACATGCATTCTGAGTCCAGGCGAATGCAGCCATGTCCACTGTTGTGGTGGGATATGTGACCATTTCTCCAAGAGGCAACAAGGTGTTGGGACCTGTGCTCTTGGTTACAAGCAGTTGTGGCTGCAGGAACGTGAGTTACTCATCCATGAATGCGGCGCAGCTTCCTGGGCAATCAGCTCCAAGAGTACGTCATTGTCGACTTCAACGAACACGAGGCGTGAGCCAATCCATTAACTGGTCCGGACAGATGTGCTCCGTCCACGCCCGTTTCACCAATGCGCAACACAGCCCAATAGGGGAGCGCTCGATGTAGTCACTGCACACGAGGACTTGTGCAATCTCCCATGCACAACTGCCAGCACATACGCCAAATTTCAAGGCATCCCATGAATGGGTATCACGGTTACACTCCTGGTCGTGGGCCAACAGGGAGCGCACACACAAGTCATAATCCGGTTCAGCTACCGTTGTGTTGGATAGGCAGACATCCATGGGCCACTCGAATATGCATGATCGACAGTGGAACCAGGGCTGGACGCAGGTGATGTCGCAAGACGGAGCTCAGACGGTAACTGATGCGCAACACTGCCAGTGGCAGTGCCCCCAACAAATGCAGCATACGTGCATGGTACAGTTCCACGTGACAGGGGTTGTGCATGTGCCCGGGATGTTCTGCCATTGCGTTGGTGGCTCTCGTAGAACCGGCACTCTTCTGACCTGCGGGAGTTATGTGGATGATATGCCACAGCTCAGAGCAATGAGTCGTATGTGTGTGCAACGTTTGGACGTATGTGTTGTTGTGTACGTAAGTGTCAAGGGCATTCTATGCAAGGGTACCTCGAGCAAGGACTTCTGTGTGTGGGGTGTGGATACGTTGGTCTTTCATTAGCGCTGTGCGTAGTGTGGGAGTTGTCATCATCTGCTATGGTATCTCTCTCAGGGGGTGCCTGCCGCATGCAAGACCAAGGTCGAAGGTGCAGGTGTCCTTCCGCCTTATGTATTGAGACAAAGGAGCTTTCATCCCTAATGTTAGTCTGACTACTGCTTGCATTCTTGAAATGTGATGTGGCTTTCGCGCTGCATTTGGGGCTAGGCCTCAGGCTTATGGTGCACCAACAGCGATACACACACAACAGTTGGCATGTATGTTTCAAGAGCCTTACTTTCACTGTCTCTCTCTCCCTCTCTTTCTCTCTCTTTCTCTCTCTTTCTCTCTCTTTCTATCTCTCCCTCTCTTTCACTCTCTCTCTCTCTCCCTTTCTTTCTCTCTCTCTCTCTGTCCTTTGATGAGCGCATGACACACCTTCTTATCTTGAATTTTGTCTTGCAGGCTGTGACTTACAGATTGTCCAGAGAAGGCCCGCCATGACTCTTCCAAATAGTTGTTTTGAGTTAAATTTGAATGAAATTGATTTGTTTGGAAATTCAGAGATGAATGAATGATTCTCCTTTTCGGACCACACATGAATGTTAATTGTTGTAATTGTGCGACATCAGGCGAATTGTTTTGTTCATGATTTTGTAAAGTTGGTGTGAAATATCTTTGTCCGGGGGGTGATCGGGTAGGGCCCCGGGGAGTACTGGGGGTGGTGGCGGTGGGTGTTGTGGCCCTCTTGGGTGTCCGAGCTGCATGATCAGTAGCTCCATGGCATCTGTTGTTCTTCTGGTGTGGCTGTGTGCTGGGCTCCCATTTCTGGTGCAGGTTGTCGTCCGACTTAACACCAGGTAAGAGCAGGTGTTAAATCCCTGCTGCTAACGTGCCTTATCGCCTGTTTAGTGATCTTATCGCTGATCTGGCTGGTCGTTGGGAATATTGCGAAGTGGTGTTGTCGCGGCTTTTTGCACAGGAACGCCTACTCTGCATCTCATTAGCGTTAGTTGCCGGTGTCATCCGTGGCAATGTTTTTTGCGGCTGCTATCGCAGGAAAACTGGCGATATCGGCTGTTATCACCAGCTTGTAAATGGGGCGATAAATCTATCGCCACTTTGGCTGCGATAAAGTGCCGCTAACTCGGTGATAAGTCCTTGAGAATATGCCCCTTAGTGTTTCTCCACCCACTTTTATGAAGTTGATCAAGATGTACAACATCGAACCGAATACTTTACAAAGTAGTAGCCACCGCAAAAACAACAAATAAACACATTTTAAAATGTATTTTTAAGATACTGAATTTGGTCACATTTAGAAGCGTTGTAAAACTTGATTATAAAATGAAGAAAGTTATGAATTTCTATTCATCCTTTGGGTTTAGTTTAACTAAGCTTGTAGCTAAACCTGTCTACCAAGGAGTAAGAAAGGATGGAATTTAAAAGTTAGACGCGAAGTGCGCTATGTGTTTCTGAAGTATTTAGATACGATGGACGAGAGCCAAGTACTAAGCAGCTGGGCCCTCACTTTATAAATAATGTTAGCTCCCTTTAATTGTGGCACTACTGTCACGTGGAACCAGTCACGCTCCTGTAGAAAAGTCTGGCTGAAAAATCCCACCCGTGGGAGCTTCTGCCCATCCTTGCCACAGAAGGCATGTCTAGACACATCTGAAGTATTTCCCCCTACAAATGTGCTCCAGTCCACTTCTTCAGTGAGACAAAATCCTAGATAAAGACCGCCTGTGCGCAGTGCAATGTGCCCTTTGCGATCCATTGGACTACAAGGAGGAAATGCCTGAGCCTGCATTTTCCCATCTCCCCAGGTGTAGACATACTGATTTATGTAAAGTTTATTCAAATAATTCTTAAGTACTGCTAAGTCATTTTGCAACCACTTCACAATGCATTTTAAATGATTGCACAAACACAAGCATCCTCAAGTGACTTCTTAGGCACACAGCAGAAGGGATATCTATTGAAATTAGGAATCAAGAAGGGTAGAATGTTAGAGCGGGAAGAACATATAGGTTCCCAAGGATAGGCCGTTTGCTTCCTTGACTGAAGTAGATAGCCTCAGCGAAAGGTGCACTAGGTGTTGGTGGGAGAGGAGGAATAAGCCATGATGGTTTCATTAATAGACCACAAATCCTAAGCTTCTTGAGTTGAACACTGCTTAAGCATTCACAAAGCTTATAGGCCAGGTCTTAATGTGCTAACACATACAACCCCCAAGAATAAACAAAATGCTGTTTCAATGTGTTAGCATGTTATAGCCAAATACAGGAGTACCCCTATTTGCTACAAATCTCCTTCTTACATTTTTTTCCAAACAATGCCATAGATAGCAGTAGATTTTCCCACTTGCGATGAATGGTTCTTTAAGAAGGTCTTTAAATTGACCACTGAAGCCAGTTTTGACAGACACTTCATCAGCCCAGGCACCACAGTTAGGATAGCGGATGCAGGAGGGAGGGAGCGAGGGGTTTCAGGGCGGCCTGACCCTAAGTAGCTTCTGTCCTAATCTAAATCAATTTCTATTTTTAAGCCTCCCTGAAGGTTACCTTGGTTGCCAGCACTGTAGGAGCCGGACATCAACCATGAGCTTGACATAGTCACAGGCCACTGACGCAGGGAAGGATAGATGGGGACCACACTCTCTCACACACACTCAGGGACATTTCTCTTGCACTTACACTATTATTATCTACTGGTGGCTGGCTCCATTTCTGCTCTAGTCCTCCACCAATTTCAATGCCACCACTGCACCACAGCGAAAATAAAACCCTTGTCCCCAAAAACCCATGACCTGCTCATAGCCCCACCTGATGCGCGTGGAATGGTGCAGCATACCTATTTGCATGGCTTGAGCTTCACACAACAAGACGTCGGAGAAGCAGTCACAACACTGCCACTGCTTCCTCTTAGAATTACTCTCTCTGCTTCTTTGACAATGGATGACTTTGATTCAGGTTGAGACCCTTGCATGAGCTCCCTGTTGAGAAAAGAAAGAAGATCAGGGCTGTCTGGATTCCTTTGTCCAAAGTCATTAGGAGAATTTTCTTATGTTTGCCACCGGGTTTTCAGTGCATCTGAAAGACATAAATCAAACTGCTGATGATAAAAGAGGTTACATCTTACCACATATTCCTGGGGTTTCCTTGTGGCTTTCTTTTCCAGTATTTTACTCAGGTAAGGAAGAATGAATCCCTCTAAACTTGAGTATTAATAATGCTAGAGATGTTGTGTTCCTAAACGAGTGATATTTAGTAAATATTGAGGCTCTGGGAGTGATATCGATTGATGGCACATCTATATGTGTTCATTCATATTTTATCTTACATTAATGTATATATTAATGGCTAAACACACGTTTGCAGAATCTGACTTGGTCAGGTAATACCGTGTAAAGTGATTGCTGGTACAACTAGCCTGCACCTCCCAATCTGAGATTCAGGGGGACAAACATAAGAAATAATTCCCAATAACACCATTACTGCCTGCTTTCCTCACGAAATATTTTTCAGGTGGTGTCAAACATTTTCTTTCTTGAAGTGGGGTTTTTACTATGTCACTGATGTGTTAAGTTGCATCACCTACGATGGTTTTGCCGCTGTACTTCTAATATGAGCGCACGGCAAAATAGAGAATAATAAAAACATTTGTGTGGGGTTAATTTACTTGATTACATATTTTGCATTTTCAAGTGATCTACCATTAATGCGGTCTAATTTTCGGCAAATGAAGGAATTTTCTTCCAGAAAATGGAGGAGGTAGACAGCTACAGGAATAAAGGCTTCTTGAAATTGTGGCTCAGATAGCCCTAGAAAAACCCTAAATATTGTGGATGAGTCAGTCTGGAAACTTTATGAAATTCGAATTGATTACACCTGTGCTTGTTCTAACGTTTCTACTACAGTCACTAACCAACCTATGTAGGCTTAAGTGGGTATTGTGTTCCCTTCAATAGCTCATTTATGTATTAATTCTTTTATTTATTTGATACTGCATTTTTATAAAGTGCAACTCTACCTAGAGGTCTCAGTGTGCTGCCCAGATATACATTTGAGAGTTGGATTATCTCCCAAAGAAACAATGGGAACAGCACACGAACAACACATAACACTAAAGAAGGATACATGACCTGTGTTTTAGCAAAAAAACGACATCAGAGAAGAGATTGATGCACAAGAGATGGAAAGTCAAGGATTGAGATGGGTTGGTGTATAAGAACGGGTATAGTTTGGGGTAGGATGATAGAAAAGAAGGGTTACAGTCGAGAGATTGACAGGTGAAGTGAAAGTAAATGTATAGAAAATCAGATTGGCTAAATGTAAATAGGTGAACAACGAGAGAGGGAGAGAGGAAAGGGGATCAGTAAGTGGATCATGAAAGAAGTGAGAGCTGCTTTCTTGTCTACATTTAGTATAAAAAGATGGGGTTTTAGATTTTTTCACACCCAAAGTAGATTTTTGAGACATCTCAGCCCTTCAGAAAGCCAGTTCCACAGGGGCGTGGCGACAAAGACTGAGTTGTAGCGGCATAATATTTGAGTTTTTTGTCTCAAATTTGATAATATCTTTGCTTCTGAGGTAGTCCATCACCAGGATTTTTCAAAAAGGATCAGAGGTATTCAGGCTGTTGTGGGCCTAATTCACAAACGGCCTCGCAGTCGGGGCAGGGTCTCGCACTTGTGGCGGGACCTCTGTACAGCAGTTTCACAATGTGGAGGTCCCACCACGAGTGAGGGATAACCCACCGCGACTGCCAAGGCCGTTTGTGAATTAGGCCCAAAGTGCTTTAAAAGTGAAGCCCATCAGCTTGAATTTGCTTTATGCCTGGATGGGGAGATGAGAGTGATGTGGTCAGTTCTTTTTATCTTAAATAGGTATGATGGTAGTGTTATGTTCACCCTACTATTATTGGGGTCACACCCAGTAGATCACCTTAGCCCCAAAAGGAAATGCATCCTTTTCAGAGAAAAGGAGAGCCAACAGTTGTCTCTCATTCCTCTTCTGTTGAGTTACTGTCTATTATACAAGGAGCAATTTAGCACTTAGCACTAACCTGTCAGAGAATCTCCTATCTGTGGGTGATTATAATAGAGCCCTGTCCTTGTACCTCAAATCAGTGTGCACACATAATGGCTGATATTTTACTATCATGTGATTATTATAGAATATTTATCCACAAATCATATGTATCAGATTGATTATGATTATTACCAACAGTTCAGCAGATAATATGTAGTGTTAGGCATAACTTGTGTAATATACTGTAGGGCAATTACACGAAAATATACAGCTAAATTATGCAAGATTACGCAGACTTCCACGAGCCGTGCAAAATGCACCCTCACATTCAAATTGGACCTGATGCATTTTACACTACGAAAAGAAAACTACACAATTGCAGCAGCCAGCAACCACTGAGACTCGCTAACGTCGTTGTTCCTGTGCTCCTGCAGTAGGACCTTTGTACCAAATTACTCATTATTACAGGAACGGGCAAAATCAAGTAATTTCCAGTAATTTTGTGTCAAAAGTAAAACTCAAAATTACTTAAATTACTCTGAAATTACTCTGATTACTCCAGCATAATTAACATTTCCCTCCAGCTTAATATTATGCAGACTAAAGTGAATGTCAGATAGGCCCAATCCTTTCATCACACATTCCTAACCTGTTCATCTGTTTCCTATGCTAAGTGGCCCATTATTGTGAGCCATTCAGTCAACATGGATGTATTTTCAACCCCACACCAGGAAACTGCCACAAAAACAGCCAGGCGCACAAGCTCACAACAAACACACACCTCTCGCAACCAACAAACAAGGTGAATCCACCCTCTACTTACTCACCAAAGACTACCCAGCTGTATAACACACCCTAATATGTCCTTCCACCCCTACGCCCACACAATCCAACACAAACCATAACTCTGTACTACAAGACAACCAAATACGCATTATGCTTATACACCTATAACCCACAAAACATACACCCTCAAAATCACAAACTCCCATCCTTTCCAAACAAAACCCTTCCACTATTTTCTGCCTACTCTTAGCATTGTCTTTGACATCCCTCTGAACCGTTTCTTCCACCAGCTACCATACCACTTTACCACATAAACATCTTCTTCTTCTCACACAAGACCACTGACAACTCTCCACCAATTAGGTAAAATTATCCTCCAACTCAGCTTACAACCATCTTTCAAATCCCAAATTTACCCACACTCACACTACACAGAGATTCTACTCTCACACTCTATATCACGCTTTTTCTCCTCCAATATATGCAACTAGCCAGTCCTTCACACTCAAATCCTACACCTCAAGTCACTACCAAAATACCATTAACACTACCCTGCAAAACCAAACACATACAAAATGTATCTGAATAAAATCTTGCACATTTAAAAATACCCAACCATCCTAACATACCTACATCTATCCACTCTTCTCTGAAAACCAACATAATTAACACATATTTAAACCCATTCCTACCTCACTCTCTCCATGCAACAAACACACCAATCGCTCATCCCACAAACACAAGACAACACTCACTCATACATCAATCATCCATTGCTGAATTCAGAGCCATAAACATGACCTTCATGCTCCACCACGCCTCACCCATACATCTTCCACCTTCAATATACACAAAAGTAAGCAACTGTACAGCAATCTTCATAACCTCACATCCCCTTGTCTATCACACAATAAACCTAGCTTTCAGACACAACTCCACAGCCCAACTCATCAATTGCAACCAGACTTGCCACCACCTACACATGCAGACCCAAAAATGCCTTGTAAGACTTTTGGAGAAACATATTGATAAACAAAAACAACACTTTCTCTATCCTGCATCAGTTCACACCACCAATAGCACACTACCCACAACTTCAAAGGACAACACTCACTCTCCTGCCCCGCAAACTCACACCACCTTCAAAAACATTAATTAAGCTACCTACTGATAAATGTTTATTCCATTTAAAAAACAAGCACCACATATGCAACCTTTTGATAGACACAGAATCTGACTTACATTTGATAACTGAATCATGGCTGGGGGAAGATATGGCATCGGTATTGCATAAAGCTGTTCCACCAGGATATCAATCTATGATACAAAATCACATAGGCAAAAGTGGAGGCAACATAGCCATCATATTTAAAGAAACAACCAATCTCACCAAAGATGAGGATATTTATTTACAAGGTTGTGAGGCCCTCCTTGTTAGATGCAAACCAACTCCAACCTTGTCATGTTACTTTATCCGTCTCTACAGACCACCACCTAGCAATGCAACATTTCGAACATTCCCAGACACATTTCTAGACATAACCTCTAATCTTCTTACAATATACTCGAATCTATGGATCCTTGGTGACCTCAACATATGGTTTAACAACACTAATATCCCCATACACCAGAACCATCCTCACTGGCCTATACACACACAATCTACAACAGCTCATTCCCAATCCCACACAAATTGCAGGGCACACATTGCATATCATCTTCTCTGAACCAAACCTAGTCACATTCCAAATGATTACTTAGGTCAAGTGGTTGGACAACTACCTCGTTGCTGTTCAACACAAAACACCACAACTCACCCCAGCAAAAATAATTTTACCCACAACTAGGGGGCTGATTACGATGGCGGGTGAACTTCAGTCTGTCCGCCATCGTCTCGGGCAGTTGGACCGCCCGCATACAAGGTGGCGGTCCCACAGGGTGTATTACCATGCGGCCACCACCACGGCGGCCGCACTCGCCATACATTACATTGCGGCGGGTGCTGCTGGCTGCAGCACCCACCACAATGTAAAAAATTCCATTTTTACATTTCCCTGCACTACGTGGTAGGCACCATGCGGCGCCTGCCACATGGTGCATGGAACTGTAGGGGGGCATCCCAAAACTAAAGTGCCTGGGTGAAAGGGGGGCCCGCTACTGGCCCCAAAAGTCCATCCCCGCCAGCTTTTCCATGTCTGGTGAACCGCCATGGAAAGGCTGGCGGCATGGACCATCGTAATCCCAACAGCAGTGCCTGGTAGGCACCGCTGCCATTTATGGGAATACGAGGGCCTCCGCAGCACCGGCGGGCTCAAGGAGCCTGTCGGATGCCTGGCAGTCAGAGTTTCCGACAGCCACGGTACCGCCCGCGGCAAATGGCCTCACGATGGCAGTGAGCCCGCCACCGACAGCCTGTCGGTGGCGGGTTCACCGTCATCATAATCAGGCCCTATATATCGACCTTAGAACAAGATGAATTTGGAGGAACTAAAAAAACTGCTTACCTCCAACACAGATCTGATCACAATAAATTCTGTACAAACACTCTATGGCTGGCTCCAGGAAGCTTTTGATCTCTTAGCTCCTCTGAAAACATCTATGCATAACAAAAGAAAGCATGTCCTTGGACCAATGTAGAATTAAAAAAGATCAAAAAACAAATTGCTAGGCTTCAATGCAACTGGCTCAAAACAAACAAACCTCAAGACAAGATATGCCTACATAGACGTAATAGAATATACAAGTCAACAATCAGAAAAGCAAAAAAACTATGCTTTTCCAGCCAAATCAACAATGCAAGGTGTACCAATAAAGAATTTGATAAAATACTTTCAGAATTTCATAATCCAAAATGTACATGACCTACCAATCCATTTCTCAAGAGTTGTGTGACAAACAGGCAAATCATTAAACAACTAAAGAAAACATGTTGGATTGTTACTTAACCAACAAAAAAACACAACAGCCCAAACCTGCTTGCCACAAAACATTCACGGAGAAGGCACATACAAGCTCTACCCTCCTTCAAAGAGCTATCATCAATTGAATTTCAGGATCTTGTCAAAGTGAGCAAGCCAGCCGGCTGCCCCTCTGACCCTTGCCCACCTCAAATATTCAAAAATATTCTTTTAACAACTTCAGCGTCCGTTCTAGTTGGAACACTCATCAACAACTCCCTAACAACAGGAGTTTACCCAGAAGACTTAAAAAAGGCATACATATGCCAATTATTATTAAAATCTAACCTGGACAGTCAAGACCCCGCCAAATACAAACCTAGAGCAAATGGACCTTTTCTGGGCAAACTTATAGAAAGAGAAGTCAATGTCCTGATGTCACAATTCATTAAAGTCAATTTCATACTTTGCAACTTCCAAACTGGATTCCGTCCAGGAATCAGCTCTAATCTGGATCTGGGATGACCTTAAAAACACAGTAGACCAGCATGGGGTTGCTGTCCTTCTTCTCTTGGATCTTTCAGCTGTCTTTGACACAGTGGATCATAAACCACTCATCCAAAGACTTGAGGAAGCTGAGTACTTTCGCAAACGGTCTAAGGGATGTTATTGAGGCAGACCACTTTCACAAAATTGGTTGGCTACGCAATATTGAAGAGGCGCTAGTTGGCATGGGACTGTCTAATCTGTGGGAAACACCATCTAGTACCCAGCTCTCATCTAAAGAAACTATAAAAGGAAGATATTGGAAATCGGTGGGACAAAACATCATACGAACAAGCGATAGGTCCATATTGTCAGGTAGATTTCTAACACTAAAACCTTGCCCCCGATTTGAACATTATTGGGATATAATATCAAAACCCCTTGACCGTAAACTCTATTTCCAATCTAGAGTGGGCACTCGCCCGTTGAAAACCTTCACAGCTAAATGGTCTCCATTGGGAGATAACAAGTGTCCCATCTGCATAGAGCATGCAGAAACCTACATTCATATTTTGTTTGCCTGTCCTGTCTATGCAGCCCCCCGCAAGGTCTGGCTAGCACAAACTTGCAAGAATCTGGGTACCAGACAAAGTAGTGTTGCATTGAGAATTTTGTCTACGGACCCTTCATCTTGTTATGCAATCCCCCTAGCTACATTTCTAAGGTGGATGTGGTGTATAAGATCAAAATTAGTTGTAGACGAAATTAAGCCAGTATGAAAAGATAATGGCTTAAACTGGAAATGATTAATCTCAGCATCACTGCCGCTCGGTTGGGATGCTACCAGTTTGCCCCTCTTGAGCTTTGGTCCTGCTCACCTACTGTAATCTGTATACCACCTTAACTTTGATGCTTGTTACTGTACAATGATATGCCCTGATTTTCAATGATCTTTTTGATGTTTTATGACGAAATTACATTTTATTGCAATGTACTTACCATCCATAATTGTTGTTCGTAGGCGTTTTTACTATATGATTTAATTCTTAACTGTTTTTTGATGAACTGACATTTTATGAATATTGTATATGTATTTAAGATATTTGTAACTTTTTCATATTGTATTCTACCTAACCACGCTTTTATGACAAGTATTGTTGAAATAAAGCTATTCTGAACTGAACTAACAAAAATTATTAAATAAAATCTGAAACTGGAATAAGACTGGCGCGCCTGATATCACCTGCTCATGTTTTAGACCATTATTAATGCTTCATCGGTGCATTCTTTTGACCAGGAGTAGGCCAAAATCTGAACTAATATTTCCTTAGCGCAGCAATGGCTGGTCTTAAGTGAACCTTTTTCAGTGCTAGTAAATGTTTCTGAAGCTTTTTTTCTACTGTCTGTCGTCAGCACCTAGTATGTTTGCTTAAACAATTCAGAGAATTAGTAGTGCTGTTTATAACACAGAAATGTAATCTTAAAAGTATGCCACAGATCTTCCTTCTGCTGTTCGCACTAGACCACCACTGGAGACAGATCCGGTTGATTGCTAGATGTAAGTAATACCAGCAATGACAATGCACGCCTGGTGCTAAAGCTTTGAACAAAATTACTTCCTTTTACACACCACTGACTTAATTATGAGCCGGCGAACATAAAACAGGTCAGACCATTTGTACTCGCGAATTATATTCTCATCAGTAAAAACGCGGGCATTAGTAATGATTTATGAATGCAATGTCATAATTCTTTTTAAGGGAACATATCCTCTTTCAGTAATGTGTGTGGCGTTTGAAGTTCTCATTTGCTGTCTGTGGTGCACTGTCACAGGGCGCGATATGAGAGACTTGTGACAAAAAAAAAACTAGTTCCCACAGTTTACTCAGGGTCTGTAATTTCAGCACACGTTCTCCTGTGTAGGCAGCGGGGATTAAAGCCGCCCTGAAAATAATTCCATTTTGCTAAATGCTTTCTGTCTTCGCGTTGCCTTTCATAATTTGACGACAGAAAGGAAAAGATTTGTGCGGTAAGCACCCGCGGTTTGGCAGCTTCAGGGAGAATGTTCCCAGACGCGGGCCAGCCAGGTGGCTACCCCTCTGCACCGAGCTAACAGCCCAATCTTGATCCAAAGAGAATTGAAGGAAGGGAATTGAACAAAATGTGTGGACTGCCTGCTTCTATTTGTGTCAGATTTTTGTCCTAAAACTTAGGTATCTTTTTAGCACTTTCTATAGTGGTGGGAGCCATAATGTGAACAAAGGTGCCTGGAATTTAAAAAGAAAGGTATTTGGGGAATGATTGCACTTGAGTGGCCTGGTCACAAAAAATTTTTGGATGGCGTTATTTCATATCTTTGGTTTAATTTTAGCTCGGTTTTATAAAAACTGAGGGGTATATTCACAAGAACGTGTGCTAAACATCTCCAAAAAATGTTAACGCAACCTTACACATCGCAGTCCATCTCGGCGGTACCATGCGATAGTCTCCTGAAACCGCGGACAATGTCCGCGATACAACCACCGCGACGGCGATAAAAACACAAACCCCACCACCAAAAAACGTGCGATGAGCCCATTCGCGATAAGGAAATCAGCGATAAGCAGCGCCAGGCCTACCATACACACACGGCAGGCGGGAAAATCACTACAAAAGGGAAAAAAACACACAAACACAAAATGACCAACACCGAAGCACCATGGAGACAGCCGGAGCAGGCGCAGAGGACGAGCGCAACCCCACAAGTACCCCGGACGACCAGCCCGGGACCACGGTGACAGGGAAGGGCAAGGACAAGAAGAAGAGGAAGACAAAGTACAGTCCGCAGGAGAATCGGATCCTGGTCACGGAGGTGATAGAACACCAACAACTGTTCATCGCCTCCAATGTGTCATTGGGCACCAGAAATGGATTATGGCGGGCCATCGTGGACAAGGTGAACACCGTCGGAGAGCACAAGAGGTCAATGGACGAGGTCAAGAGGCGATGGAATGACATCAAGCGCAAGACCAAGGAGAAACTGCAGAGCAACCAGAAGGCAGCAATGCAGACTGGAGGTGGGAGCCCAGCGCGACAGCTGGAGCTGGATGACATAGAGGAGCTGGTGTCGACAGTCATCAGTGTGGAGACCGTGGCAGGAGTCGGGGGACCGGACACTGCTCGACAGGACACAACACCACAGCAACAGGGTGAGTAATCACCAGGTACTGGGGGGACGGGGGGAGATGGCCACAATGGCACACATGCACAATCAAGCAGAGCACAGTGCACACCCACAATGACTCTGGATCATGGCCCTGATCTACACACTGTCAAAATGTACATTGCCATGCTGTCTGAATGTCAACATGTACCATGCGGCCACATACATGAGGACACATTGTAACACAGCATATCCCCTTCACATTGCAGGGGCACCGTCAACGCCACCTGCAGAGCAGTCCCAGCCACTCTTCACTGATGACGAGGAGGACACCACCAGCACCGACACCCAAGCCCTCCAAGACATCATGGAACTCATCCGCCACTCACCTCCAGGACCAGGGCAGCCCAGCTGCATCGAGGAACCCCACCCACTCCACAAACCACCCAGCAGGAGACACCCACAACCCCGGCTGTCACCCAAGACCCCCCAAACAACACATGGCCTTCCAACGCCGTGTGTTGGAGGTACAGAGGGAGATGGCTGAGCAGGTGCGGGTGGGGTTCGACCTCATGGCTACCAAACTCGACGCCATCCATGGGTGTCTGAGTCCCATCAGGGACCACCTCCAGTCCCTAACAGACACCCACACGCCGCTCCATGGTCTCCAACGAGCCCTGGCTGACATTGCTGGAGTCATGACTCGGAGATAAGAGCACCTGCCCGCTCAGAGTGGCTCCAGCGATCTCAGCCAGGAGATGGCAGGCATGCGGAGGCTCATGGAGGACATGGTGCGGATGGAGGCGGAAAGGATGGCAGCCACCGCTGCACATCAGCGAAATGTAGCTGGGCTCTACCATGCCCTGCATGTCCTCATCATGGTATTGCTGCCACAAGGCGTGGCGATGATGAATGCTGCTGCCCCCACACCATCCACATCTCCACCCCCTGGTGTGTCAGTGCCTCCCAGTGCGGCAGGCGTATCCACTCCGGCACCTGATGTGTCACTGCCACACAGTGTGGCCGACAATCCTCCTCCGGCCCCTGATGTGTCAGTGGCACACAGTGCCGCAGCCGGTACTGCAACACCCACAGGTCGGGCAGAGCACACATCCGAGGACGAGGACGTGGATGGGCTTGAGTTCAGAAGGAGGCACTAGCATTCATGTTTGCCAACTGGCCTGTTTCTGCTTGGTGCAGCACATGGCCCCATGACCTGCCACTGACCCCTGATACACTCCGCTGCACTCACCTTGGACCGCGACATGGACTGCCATATCCTGTTTGATGACCAATGACACAGTGACCAGACTGCGGACTGTACCCTTCCTCTTCTGCAGTACTTGTCATCCCCGGATGGACTCTGGCTGGCCCTCCACGGGCCCATATTGTGTGGTGTGCTTGGCATGGCCCTGTACCGCTCCAGCTGCAAAACTCCACTGGATGTGCAATAAACATCCAGAAATGCACTGCTGTGTCATGGCTTTCATCATTCATGTATGAATGTGTGGATGAATGTAGGGACAGTGATTTCCCTCACGTCAATGATGCTCATCTAGTGGGATGCCAGTCACAGTGTGCTACATTGCCTATTGTGTTCCGCTTGCCGTGGACTCTACAACAGGGACACACGCATTAGTCACTCCCTTGTCCGGACATGGACTCAACCACACCTAGAGCCCCGAGTCATTGTTGCAAGCCCTGCGCTGGTCTGGCATACGCCAGGCCAGACCACTCCGCTTATGCTCCGAGGGGGGGCCCACATAGCTACATGTCGCAGGCGTACATGTTGGTGGTATGCAGGTCACTGGTCTAGTTGTCTGCATGTCATGGCCACTCCCTGAGGGCAGGTCTGCACACACACCACACCCATCCGGCACAGGCGTCACAGGCCATGTGACCCCGCAAATATAAGGGGCCGACGATGTCACATTCCCCACTGCCGGTGGTGACTGGATGACGGACGCTCCACGGTTCTCAATCATAAAGGGCCCATGAGTTGTGGCGTTCAGGGCTAGTGGCACCCGAGGCCTTGCGCCCGTCATGGGCCTACCACCATGTGGCGCTGACTGGGGTTGCACAGGGTTAGTGGCATCCGAGGCCTTGCACCCATCACTGGCCTACCACCACGTGGCGCTGACTGGGGTTGCACAGGGTTAGTGGCACCGGAATAGCTGAGCGGGTGTGCAGCCTGCGATGATGACGTGTGCACTGATGTGGTCTCTGCCATTGATGCCTCAGGACTCAGCGTCATGTGTGGGACCTGCTGGGCCGCGGGGAGGGTCCGCATGATGTGGACCATGCCATGGTGGCGGGACCGGGGCCTGGAGCTTGCACGGGCACGTGGTGTGCCCACTGGTGGACACACCGTTGGCGGCAGGTGAGCAGTGGGCCTGGGGTGCGCAAGTGCGGACAGCCAGCGCTGGCCAGCGGGAGGGGGTGGGGTGCGGCTGCATGTGTGCGCAGGGACGGACAGGCGTTGTTGCCATGTGCTGTGTGATGGACTCTGCCATGATTGACTCTGGCCTCGATTACAGATTGCAGACCTGGTGGCTTGCAGTGTATACCGGCACGTGGTTGGAGACACACCGGTGGCAGCAGGTGAACAGTGGGGCCTGGGTGCGCAGGGGCTGCGGTGTCTCTCTCTCTCTCCCTTCCTTCCTTCCCTCTCTCTCTCACTCTCTCTCCTTTCCTTCCCTCTCTCTCACTCTCTCTCCTTTCCTTTCCTTCCTTCCCTCTCTCTCACTCTCTCTCCTTTCCTTCCCTCTCTCTCACTCTCTCTCTCCCTTCCTTTCCTTCTCTCTCTTTCTCTCTCTGCCTTTCTTTCATTCTCTGTTTCTCTGTGTCTCGCTCCTTTGATGTGCGCATGGCACGCGTTCTGATTTTGTGCTTTATTTTCCAGGCTGTGACATCGAGATTGTCCCGGACGGACCCGACAGGAGTCTTCCGCATTGGTGTTTTGTGTTGTATTTCAATAAAGTTTTTGGTTGTTACTTCAGTGCTGTGTGACTGTTTCTCATTCTTCTGGCCACACATGTGTGTTATTTTTTGTCAATGTGCGTCATCATGCGCTTTTTGTGGCTCTTGTGTCGTGCACGGTATGTGTATGTCCGGGGGGGGGGGCGGGGGCTGGGGGCAGGGGCTGGGGGTGTTGTGGCCCTCATGGGTATCGGAGCTGCATGATCATTGTCTCCATGGCATCTGTGGGTCTTCAGGTGTGGCTCTTGGCTGGGCTCCCTTTCATGCTGTAGGTAGTCGTCCTGCTTAACACCAGCAAAAGGCAGGTGTTAAATCCCTGGTGCTACCGCGGCTTATCGCCTGTTTTTGGTTCGCATCGCAGATCTGGCAGTTCGTTGTGAAAGTGGTGTTGTGGTTTTTTCGTGTGCTTTTGCACAGGAACGCCTACTCTGCATCTCATTAGGGTTAGTTGGTGGTGTCCACCGTGGTGTTAAATTTTGGGGCAGTTGTCGCGGGAATACTGGCGATGTCTGCAGTTTGCACCCACTTGTGAAGCGGGTGTTCAATCTATCTCCACCTTTGGTGAGTTAAGGTGGAGATAAATCAAAGATAAGTCCTTGTGAATATCCCCCTCATTTGCTGGGGTGGTGAGGTGTGACAATAATTACTTTATGTCACATTTTGTTGTGGTGTTGATGCCTTGTATTTTGTGTGGTTGTGTTTTTTTTATTTTTTTGCTCTATGGTAGTTGTTTTGCATTAAATTTTGACCGTTTCATTGCTTTGTGACATGTCATGTTTTTGCTGTGTTATTTTTCTTTGTTATGTTTGTGCTGTTTTGTGTTGTGCTATGGAGTTACTTCTGAGGCATCAACAAATACTAATACATTTCCAGCCAAAATATCACATTCCTTTACCTAATGCAGTAAAATCCTGCTGCTCTAGGTCTTCAATTGTTGCCTCAATCTGACAGTACATTAAAACTAGAGTACATTTGCTTCTATTCCTCACAAAAGTAAGCAGAATAGACTTGCTGTACTAATCTGCTGATTGAACGTCTACATGATGTACATCAGCAACTGAAGCACACCTTGATAAAATAATGCTAAGGCACATTTGTTCTGAAAAGCAAAGAAATTGGCACAACATTCTCGTTGATATAGTCTATGCCTTTGTGGATAAATTCTAATGAGCCCCTGCCTCTAGAATTCAGCATTGATCCTATTGCCTCTCGTAATCATTCACTGAACTGGCAAGTCTTGGCCATCAGCTAAATGTGTATTCAAATAAGGCAATATTGGTCACAACTCCCAGGAGCTCTGATGGATACTCTAATTTCCGTTTTGTTAGGAAGTTCTTCCACTTCTACAAACATACCAGCATGTATAGCTAATACGATATAAAATACTTCCATGTTTAGACTACTATACTAACATCTAATCACACCATCACAAAAATTAAAATATAAAAGTCTAGAGGATACAAAGCAGAGAAGCAAATTTTGCTTTATCCTTGATAGATTTGGCAATAAAGCACCCGCTCTGGAAACCATCTAATATCTTCCATAGACCACACTAAAGGCACTCTATGGAAATCAACACAAGTACCTCTGGCAGATTGTTGTAGTCCTGAGGTCCTTCCCTGATAATCCAACAAACAGTGAGATGGAAAACATAACAGAAGGTCACAGAAGGCAGGCAATAGTAGCCCAGATCTGGGGAAAATTTGACCACCCGCTTAGAATCCAATCAAATTATTTGAGATAAAGGACATCCTCAAAAACTACACTCTCCACAAAAGTGTTCTACAAAGATTCTTCAGATGTTGATCTCTGCCGCCCCACCAGAATTAATCACAATGAAACTGTTGAACAGGCATTTGGAAGTGCTGGTATGAGCCCCAATGTACCCCCATATAGTCCTAGGTATCTGCACAACCTTTTATTTATATCCATCCTACCTTCCTCTACATAACGGTTCTGGCACTGACCTTTTACCTAGTTATGTGCCAAATAAATGTTGAGTGGTTTTCTTCAAAAACTAGCCTTATTTATTATGCATGAGGATTCTTAGTAACATATCTTAATCTCCTGCCTAGGACATGCACCGCAGGATTACCATCTTCTGTATAATAACCCAGTACAAAAGTCACCGCTATCGTCATCCTTGAACGACAGACCCACAGAACCATTGCACATCTAGGTAGAACCCCTGAGGGTAAATTTTGGGTATAAAAGAATCACATTTTCAGTGGGCAACCAGAGGAGAAGCTTCCATGCTGACACGAGACGCTGAAGTCCCTGCACGCAGAAACTCCAGCACGCAGTGGTCTGACATCCCTTGCGGGGTGTCCGACTTGAGACCAAGACGGAGTCCTTTGTTCTCTCCCATCAGGTAATGGAGTTGGCTCTTTCGTAGGGGATTCTTGGCTTCACACCTACATACATGCTAGGTACACTTAGGTACACTTAGATAGGGTTTGCATTGCAGGAGTACGCTCAATTAGTGCCATGTATCAATATGCCTGCATATATTTACTGTTTTAGCACCATGGTAGAATTCTACCTTTTATTTACTCTGTCAGTGCTTGTAATCTTATATATCTGTTTCTGTCTAATGATTGTCGCTGCAAACATGTTTTATACTAAAATGACGCTGGTTCAATAAATGCTTATTGAAAAAGTCTCCATCGTTTATTCTGTGTATCTCTCTGAGATTAAGTGGGCACGTTTGACTGAGCGAAAAGTGCTGTACTGTTTCCACGATCCCTGAATGATCAAGGGTTGTCATGTTCAATAGTTGTCAGAAACTATTCGCTCCTTGGTAAGGTTAGGGAGCTTATGGTGACACTGTGAGCTAGCTGTCCTAAAGGCTAACATATCCTTCGGGGGTGTCTGGAATCAGTCTGGACACCAATCCCTTAGTTTATGTTATCTGAACGTGCAGATCCTATGTATTATTAGGAACTATACAACATGGCGCCCACCGTTGGTTCCGCTCCTATTTAACGGTCAAATCTGAGTAGTTCAGTTGTGCCTTCTCAGAGACCCCTACTAACATTTACCCAGAGACGTCTGGGGTGGGAAGGGAAAAATCAGCTGCAGCTGAGTAAGTATATCCTATGTATTGGCTGTAGGTTTGTTCAAGCTTGAAGGATTATAGTTCCCTATATTGTGCATAGACCTTATCTCTTTTTGTAATTTCTTCCTCTCATAATGTCTCTGAATGGAGACGCTGGTACAAGTGGTACTGGTGCAGAGAAAGCAGAGCTTGAAGGAGCTCTTAAAATTTCAGAGAATTGCAGAAATGCCCTTACTATAAAATTAGCAAATTATGGCCTCTCATCATTAGGTGGGACTGTTACCTTTGTTATTGAGGCACATGAGGCATACAGGACAGAGGTCAGTGGCGGCTCCCCGAGGGAGTGCTGCGATGGGGCGGGGGAGGGGCAGGGTGGGGAGGTAGTGGAGTCCAACATACAACAGACAGGAGTAAGGTAAGTAATGAAATAAATAAAACAATTTACCTTGCGCGTGCTGCATCGCTGAGTTGGTGATGCAGCGCGCGCAAGGTAAATTGTTTTATTTATTTAATTACTTACCTTACTCCTGTCCGTCGTATGTCGGACTCCACTACCCCCCCACCCTGCCCCTCCCCCGCCCCACTGCCCCGCAGCACTCCCTCGGCGAGCCGCCACTGACAGAGGTGTTCTATTCTTGGGTTAGATTCCCACCTGCAGATGCACAAACACAAGTATTCCATAGTTACATCCCAGATGACATACAGGGTGAATACTGTCCATACGGGGACATAGAAGTCCTGTTAACTTATCAAGAACATATAAATTAGTTTAAAGGTGCCCTCCCCCATACCACAGAAAAAGTGAGACTCGGTCCGCTCAGCACAGATGGAGCGACTTGGCCGGTCCTGGCTGCTTACACACTGCATCCAGAGATTGATACATTGCCAGCAGCAGACTTACATCCACTTCACAAAGAGATAATAAAGCTATATAGAAATCTTTTACAGTTCGTGATGCGTACACTTACAATTCAACCTTCAAGGATCACTCCTGCAGGTCAGTTACAAGGGACTGCAACAAAAATTACCCCACAAATGCTGAACGCAATTATGGGAAGAATGCCCAATAAACGTGCGCAAATGCCATTCTGGATAACACAGAAAATGGCACAGCTTGAGGCAGTTTTTCACACACAGGCCTGCAAGAAAAACACAGAATACTGAAAATTTGCTTGCCAATGGGAATAACTCCCCCAATAGAGGATTGTACCACATGGGGTACAGTTTTTGCTGCCGTTTATACCAGAACTCATGGTACCCCCTCAATAGCAGTGATACCAGTAGTATTTAAACAAATACAGAATCAGTACGGGGCAGAACCTGCCCTGGATTTGGGGATGAAATTGATAGGCAATTTTGCCCAGGTATCCACAATTATGTTAGCTAACATAAAAGGGAAGGCAGCAGCGCTGGCTATACGCCAACGGCTTAGGGAATGCACTCCTGCACAACAAGAGCGAGAACTACCTAAAATTATTGAATATACCTATGCTTCGCTGGGTAGAGATAACTTAGGAGCTAGACCTGTGAAACCCCAATTAATGAGTAATCCAGAAAAGAACAACTTAAAGCAAGCCGCCGTTTCTTCTAAAAAGAAAAGGGATAATAAACAATAAAAAAATAAGCAGATTCCATCAGATTCACTGGGTGGGTCTCCTCAACAGGAACCCTTTGAAAAACGATATAACCTTAGAAACCGTGACAATATTAAAAAAACTGACAGGTATCAGGATACTGATACACGTTCCTCTCGTTCCTTTCACGGTTCATCCAAAAACTCTGAGAGGAAAGGACAGTCAGAACACAGATCAGAAGAGCGAGTCAAGACAAGAGACACACATCGCACTTCAGACTACATTATCAAAAAAGAAGATAAACCCAAAAGCAAACCTCAATTTAAAAAGAAGAAAGTAGCTGGCCTTAAACTAAGAAATGCCCAGGTTACTGAGTACTCAACTACTGAACAGGGAATGGGCTCTGACGATGGTAGACAGCGCAGCAGAAGTAAAAATACCTCGCCAGAACCTGATGTAATTTCTGGTGACAGCAGCGTTGAATGAACAGATCACGGTGGAAACACCTGATACAAGGGTAAGTGCCCCACATCAGTTATACGAAATTATGCTCCAAATGGAGGGGGACATACCCAGAAAAGTGAAAGGTCTCTTTTGGGAGAACCTGACTTTTGGATACGATATCATTTTGGCTGAAAGAGATTGGCCACCTGAGTTCGTCATGGATTGCCCAAAGGGGGATGGGGTAATTTTACCGGCTTTCTCCAACCTCATTCCAGAATCACTAAAACACACATAAACACAGGAGTGTGCGGTAGCACTAGCTCCTGCATTATACCGCAATCATGAAGGGTAGGATGCTGAGTCACCTCACCATGAACTCCCAGTTAAAACTACTCCTACATCTTTCATCGGGTACTGCACCCGATGAAACATGACACAAAGAAACAGGTAAGGGAGATCTTAGATCAACTTGAATACCAAGGTGTGATCGAAAATTGCACCTCCTCTATGAATAATCCTTTGTTTCCCGTAATGAAACCCGACAATTCATACCGTCTAGTGTTAGACTACAGGCATTTGAACTCATGCACGAAAACATTCTCAGTACAAAATGCACACAGTGCCACATTAATGAATAACATTGTGCGGAAGAAATATAAAATGACACTCGATATCTCAAATGGATTCTTTTGCCAAAATGTAGTGCTTGACAGCAGTTATTTGACAGCATTTTCAGCCCTTGGCTCTCAACGCCAATTCTGTAGAGTGCCCCAAGGGTATAAGAATAGCCCCAGGTTGTTCTCAGCTAGAGTGACAGAGTTACTTCAAAATTGTGATGAGGAGGCATTGTCCTATGTAGATGATATTTATCTGATGGTTGATAAATTATTGGATCATTTGCACAGGGTGAACAACATAATCTTGGGTTTGCCACTAAGGGCTACAAATTTCACTTTAAAAAATAAAAAATTGCCCACCTCAATGTCCTATTTTTAGGATATGAGCTTTCAAGTGAAGGAAAAATCCTGGCAGCTAATTTTTTAGAAGAATGTGCGCTAATCCAACCTCCAAAGACTCTGAAAAACTTACAATCCATTTTAGGACTCCTAAATTTTGGCAGAACATACATTTTAGATTATGCAGAAAAAGTAAAACCTTTCTATGACCTAATCAGACCTGATTTTTCAATTCGACATTGGATTCACTAACACACAGAGATTCTCAGTTCCTTAAAAGCAGACATGATAGCTTCAAAACACTTACACACATGTGAACACTACGAACTTGGTGATCCATGTAATAGCGGATCAATCAGGATTCACGTACCTAACCATCAATGAAGGCGAAACGGTACCCATTACATGCAAATCTCATTTGTATACAAACACTGATATGTATTTTGCCTCCAAAGAAAAAATACTGACAGCAGTACAGACTGCTGTAGTGAGAGAAAGAGCACTAGCACAGGGGAAATGAATAATAATAATAATTGTCGTGACTCTGGTACCAATCTTAGTGGTTGTTACCAAGGGAAGTGTTCCAAATGCAAAAGCACTGCATCCACGATGGATACAATGGGGCCAGTTCTCTCACTGCAACAGATGTAGATTACAAATTTGATTCTACATTAAAAACACAAGCATTCCTGCAGTGCAAACAAGAATATCCTCTCCCGAATTAAATAATGCCTCCAGATCAGTATGAACAGATAATTTACACAGACGGATCTGCCCAGCCGGCCGTAGGAATTACAGTACAATAAACAAATGGTTGCAATAGTAACAATCTTACGAAGCATAAACAAATAACCGCATTCACAAAACAAAAATTACTATAAAACTGCAATGGATGCAATTTTATTGTCAAAATTATAGGCAATTAATGCAATAAATTTTAAAGCATTGATCATTCAAGGCAACACAGTTGCTCATGTATCTAGAGACATCGGTATATTTACAATAAGAGTGCTCTTGGTGTGGGGAAGGTAGGTAGGATTTGTGTTCAGGTAGGTAAGTGAGGGTGATGGACAGGGAAGAGGTGATGTGTCATAGAAACATCAATTTCACATAGTGAGCCCTTTCCGGCCTATCACAGGTCAACTGTTCCAGAGTATACACATAGCAGTGGGGGACGCCCAATAATCAAGATTCATTCGTCATTGCTTGTGTGATAGTATTTAGTCAATGTTTCGACCCCTGAAGAAATGTAGGGTGAGTTCAGTCCTCAAGATGGCGTCTTCATCAGGACAACCAAAAAAGAGCACTTTGTATAACAGCGCGTGTACTCAGGCTGTACAATCAAGGTTGATGGGCCCTACCGAGCTCTGAATTCTGGGAACCAATGCGGCCAACAATGCGCGCATCACCATCCGTGTATGTAGACTGTAGGTAACCACTTCCCTCACAGTCGTAGCATTAATCTCACACGTGCAGCGCCAGCGGATGAATGGACAGCGTAGTATGTGCGATTGTAAAGGGACGTATGTGGGACGGCATGTTCCGTCCTAGTAATATGCAGATGCAGTCTCTAGGAGTTTGCACGGCACAGCTGGCAAAACTAAAAGCCCTGATACTGGCACTAAAAAATACGGATCGTGAATTACCCACACTTATTGTGTGCGATTTATTTTACTGTGTCCAGTCATACAATGAATATCTTCACTATTGGGGCCAGAATGGGTTTAGAGATTCCAAAGGCTGCACAATAAAACACAAGTTGCTTTGGGAACAAGTGGCAGAGCTGAAAAATGGCTTGCAACGGGCTCATGTAATTCACACATTGAGTCATCAGCGTGTTGGCATGCACGTTTAAGGGAATTCACTGGCTGATGAAGCCGCCAAGGTGACAGTGAGAACTGCTGCCCTTGCTGCAATCACTCATTCTAGTACAAGGATAGACGGACAGATAATGACAGCTGTGAATGCTACGCACAACAACAGCTCAGCCTTGCCAAAAAGCTTTCCACTCAAGTACTCCAACAAGTTAGATGCGCAAAACATTCCGTATGCTCAAATTCCAGGATTTGGGGGATAGAGTTATACCAAATATGGATCGCAGATTAGGATTAATGCTAGCTGCACACAAGGGTCTGGGTTCAGCACACGCAGGTATTACTGCAACGATTTCACTACTGAAACAAGGTTATTGGTGGCCAGGTCTTATCAAACGTCCACCACAAACATCATTACTGATATCAGACAGACCCCTTGCATGTGTCTATTTGGACCACTGCAGCCCCTTACAATCTGATGGGGTTTACAGGTATATCCTGGTGACAGTGGATTCATGCTCTAGATTCCTGTGGGTTTGGCCACAGCGCTTGGCTGACGCTCAAACTGTTATAAAAAATTTGCAAGTCTTCATAGGGACATACACAATTGGCACATTACATTCTGACCGTGGCCCTGCATTTAGCTCATGGGTTTACAAAGAAGCCATGGGAAGTTTGGGTGTTGCATTGTGCTACTCCTCTCTGTATCATCCCAAGACAAATTCGATTGTGGAAAGGAAAAACCGGGACTTAAAGCAATCCTTAACAGATAGGGTATTAGGCTCGGGTGGCAGTTGGGTCAATCACCTATATGGAGTCCAGAGGGCACTTAATAACATGCCAAGAAGTTCCCTGGGGGGGCCGTACTCCATTCGAAGTCCTGTTCGGGATTAGAATGTGGGTGCCTGACCTCAACTGTGGCAGCACAGTGGCGGATAAAAATCCTTTTGACATCAATGATCGTGTGGCTGTTTTACAGGAACTCAATGAATTCTTGGCACAACAAAGCAAAGTCCAAGTAAAACGCACCACCAGTGGGGAAGTTAAAGCTGTATCGGCAAGACCTGCCTGGGTCCCGAAGATTGGGGACCTGGTCAGAGAAAAGATTGTGGACAAGAAAAAATTTGGGCCATCTTACAGAGCACCTTTACCTGTCATGGCTGTCGAAGGAACAAGAACAGTACTTCTTCCGCCACTTGCCGGCAAGAAAGAAAAGAGATTCATCTCAATTGATCTGATCAAACCACACTATGTGGCCGATACTCAATAGAAGGCTGCGTGGGCTCCTGGGTAGCCTCCGATCTCCTCTCGCTACCATACAGGAAGTTCAGACAGAAAGATTGATAACCTATGAAGATTCTACTCTCCGAAATAAAGGATTTAGAAACAACGGAATAGAACTTGTACCTGTTGAAATTGAAAGACAGCAAAATACAGACGAAACACAGATCTCAATTTTGGCCTAATACCGACATCTATGTGAATATGTCTCAAAACAAGTTAACTGCCAGTTCTACAACACCTGCTGAGCTACCAAAGATAGATGGAACTGCGTCTGGCTATTTCATTGATTTTTATACTTTCTCTCTGGATCCAAGTGTACCAGAGTTACTGCCACTGCCTATTTCCCACAAACAACACATTTGTGATTTCTACCTATGGCTGTAAAAGACTTACCTTGTATCTCCCTGGCTACAGCTCTGATTTGCTATAGGTCTACTGTTCCTAGTCCTTTTGATAGGTGTAGTGACTGTCTTTTTCCTGCTCCTAAATGGACATTATCTCCCAGAACGCTCCGTAGTACAGAATGTGAACTTGGTCCTGAAACCGCATGCATCATCACACCGTGAACAAAGAGACCTGTCCTTAGTGAACATTACAGCAGTTCCAGTTCCTGAAGGAATAGTTTGGTACAGGGTTTCTTATGATGTATATGGTCCAACTGAACTTTTAAAAATACCACACCTGTTTAAAATTTCTTTAAGTGATATCATCACCTCCAGTACTTTCTCTTATGATTAGGACTTTGAAACTGTAAATACTGTGCTGCCTGATTTAGAACAATCTACTTCATTTTCGAGTAATGAATGGTATGATGATACATCTGATTTTGACACCATGTATTGTTTATGGTCATCATTTCTTGCACAAAGCTAGTATCCCACATAATGTTTTCTCTTACCATCAATGGGAACATTGCCCAACACCGCCAAAAGGTAGTTCAACAACATTTGCACAAAAGTTTGCTAATTTTTCTGGGTTTAACACTTCAGATCCGAGATCTTATTATTATAAGCTTGCGCCTACACCTGCAAAGAAAAATGTGCTCACCAATACGAAACAGATATACTCTGCTTCCTGTATTTCCCAACTGTCTCTACAGGGTTTCGAGTATCGGAGGGACACCATAGACACAAAATCTGTCTGGGGGACTGAAGATTGGCACGTTCAGGGAATTGAGGCCTTATTTAGAGCATGCCTCATACCACAGCAAATTATCTTCCTGAACGACACAGTGCGACAGACTTCCTGTCTTGGTCTAGCCAAGATCAAGGACTTGAACACACCTTGGATTCCCTCACTTTCACACTTTGAGGGTTGGCAAAATTATACGCGAAATAGTGAGGATACGTTGGATGCCATACTACACAATGGTTCTTATAATTCATCAGACCCCAATTGGACGGGATGGTTGGTTTGGCCTATCTACACAAATAGGTGTCAGTCAAGATTCAGGAGTACCACCAAAGGGTTTAGTATCCATAGGCCTGACCAACGCTACGTACGAGAACACTTGGGGGTGCTGACATCTCACAGTGTTGGGAAATTATGCCTAGACTGGCTAAGTACCTCAACACTGTCCCAGGTGAAACAACACTTGTCCTTACTCTCAGATGACATGGATATCAGGGATTTTTTGTTAGGTCCCTAGAAACCACGTCAGAACCACTTCCTTTACGCCATTTACAACGAGGTTTGGAAAATGCCTCAACAAGTAGCTGCTGAGAGACTATGTGAGATTGACAGGGTTAACCTAGAAAATGCTTTGGCTGTGGTCGACAATGGCATGACCACACTGACATCCAGGATTTATTCACTGGGCAACATTGTGTCTTCTGCAATAGATATAATAGAACAGGATTTGTCTATTCTTCAACACGGGCAATCACAATTGCGATCCATTCTTTTATTGAGCTGGACGCTGCAATCACTGCGCTCTGGTCACGTGCCCTGGCGATATATCAACAGTACATCTTTGTTTTCTGCATACAATCTAACAGAAAGACAGACAACAATGGCACAAAGAGATGCAAAATATACAATGCTGCACATTGAAAAATTAGACCAATTACCTTTTACTGTGGCTGGGTCACCCTCCACAGAATGGTTAATCCATGGCCATATTACACTGCCAGTCATGACATTCCAATTTCAGTACTGTCTACAGTATCACCAGGTAGGCAGGTATGAAGCGTTGGGAGAGGGGTACATACATGACTCTAGGGAATTACCGTACAGATTAAGATGCAGAAATGGGGACACTGACGTTTTTCTCAGCAGTTTAGACTGTGAGAGTTCTTTAAGTGGTTCTCTAAATTGTCAGGATATTTTGCTTCACGGAGCCTGAAATGCTTTGATTGCAAACCTATCATGTCACTTGAAAGGATCCCCGGCTGCCGTGATTTATCCGGTGTTCAAACAACTCTCGAATGGGAGTTATTTGATGTTGAATGATCAAGGTTGTTGTGGGATGGTACCAGGCATCGCATATCTGGTCACAGTAAGTTCCAGGATTACTTGTTGTATACAAGCATTGCTTCCACCGATCCACACAGTTAGGGAGGCACACTATGGCCTTCATTGAATGTTTCCCTTATACAGTTTGATTCTCTGAGCAGACTGAAAGCCATGCTGTTACAGAAGGATGTGGCCTTAACCTCAGCCAGAGAAACTTTTGATCTCCAGGTTACAAGGTCTTCGACTGAGATACAGGCGCTAGTTCGAACAAACTTCCCTCTTCATTTTGTAGAAATGGTACATTCTATCTTTAACATGTCTGATACGAGTGGGATTGAGCACCTATTTAAGAGCATAGGTTCTGGACTATTGAGCACCTTTCAGACAATCTTCAGAGTTATTCCATCATTTATACACTCCATATTGGGAAGCGTTTTTGGAGGGCTTCCGCTGGTCCTACTACTTGTAGTGGGTATCCTTGTTTTAATTTTCCTGCTACGCGATGGATAGCCCAGTTTCCACAGAAATGGAAAAAACACTCCTGGTGTGACGTTTCCGTGAGTGCATGGTACTCCATCTGGGTGCACCTCGGCTTCAGGAGCTAAAGGTTCCGTGAGCGCATGGTACTCCATCTGAGTGCACCTCGGCTTCAGGAGCTAAGTGAGCATTGGTTCCTTTCATTCAGATCAGTCTGGGTTGACTGCATTTTCCCTGTGCTTCGCTGCCTATTCTGCGGATATGAATGCGTGTTGGACATATATCTGACCCTTCCATCGGTTGCGCCACTGGACATTGATGTACTTCTGGTCATCTTAAAGGTCCACGTGTTACAGTGTCCCCAGTGTATTCCAATGTTGATGACGGCATTCTTAAAGCCTCCATAGGATGCCTCAGCTCCTGTCGGAATGGACACCGGCTCTACCACCAGCACACAGGCTTCAAGTGTTGCCACGGTGGCTGCTGCGGGAGCTGAAGATGATCACCTTTGCTCCATTGACGTGATACAAGAGGTGTTACAGGGACCGTCATCTGTGAATGCAAGCGACAGTGATGTTGCTTCTCCCACACAGGACACATAAACATTTGGCTCACTGTGTGATGGGAACATTTCGGCCTTTTTCCAAAACAAGCCAAATTAGAATTCAAAAACACCGCTTTTTGTTTGTATTTTTCTCTCCTGCTCTCACTTAGCACTATGGCTTTCAATGTGCTCAGTTGGTCTAACAGTATATGGACTATTTAGATGACTTATAGAACTTTTTTAACTTTTGCATCGTTTTTAACAAATACCAAGTTTTTAGAAGTTTTTATACTCGTAATTTAGCAATGTTTTTATGCTTTTTTAAAGCAGGCATATTCTGGCAGTTGTTACTTTTGTTGTCCAGTCGGATGAGGAGTGGCTGTTATGAGCCCCAATGTACCCCAATATAGGCCTAGGTAGCTGCATGACCTTTTAGCTACATTCGTCCTACCTTGACCTACATACCGGTTCTAGCGCTGACCTTTTACCTAGTTATGTGCAGAACAAATGTTGTGTGGTTTACTTAGAAAACTAGCCTTATTTATTATGCATGAGGATTCTTAGTATTATATCTTAATCCCCTGCGTAGGACATGCACAGCAGGATTACCATCTTCTGTATAATAACTCTGTACAAAATTCACTGTTATCATTATCCTTGAACGACAGACCCACAGTACCATTGCACATCTAGGTAGAACCCCTGAGGGTACCTTTCGGGTATAAAAGAATCACATTTTCACTGGGCAATCAGAGGAGAAACTTCCATGCTGACACGAGACGCTAAAGTCCCAGCACCCAGAAACTCCAGCATGCAGTGATCTGACATCCCTTGCGGGGTGTCTGGCTTGAGACCAAGACGGGATTCATCGTTCTCTCCCAACAGGTAATGGGGTTGGCTCTTTCCTAGGGGATTCTTGGCTTTACATCTACATACATGCTAGGTACACTTAGGTACATTTCGAAAGGGTTTGCATTGTAGGAGTATGCTCGATTACTGCCATGTATCGATATGCCTGCATATAGTTACTGTTTTAGCACCATGGTAGAATTCTACCTTTTGTTTACTCTGTCAGTGCTTGTAATCTGATATATCTGTTTCTGTCTAATGATTGTCACTTCAAACATGTTTTATACTAGAATGACGCTGGTTCAATAAATGCTTATTGAAAACGGGCCCATCGTTTATTCTGTGTATCTCTCTGAGACTGAGTGAACATGTTTGACTGAGCGAAAAGTGCTGTACTGTTTCCACGATCCCTGAAGGATCAAGGGTTGTCATGTTTGATAGTTGTCAGAAACTATTCGCTCCATGGTAAGGTTAGGGGGCTTATGGTGACACTGTGAGGTAGCTGGTCTAAAGGCTAACATATCCTTCATGGGTATCTGGAATCAGTCTGGACACCAATCCCTTTGTTTATGTTATCTGAGCGCGCAGATCCTATGTATTATTAGGAAGTACACAACAGTGCTTCATCTCACTATTTCTTGCACAGAGAATGGTGTTCACACATGTTTGTCATTAAATCACCTTACAACATGGATGTAATAAAAATGTTTGTTCCCAAAGCACCCACAAGATAACTCCCAGTAAATGCAATGGAACTACAAATACCGATGTGCTCAAAAGTTGCTAAAAAACAGCATGATAACCACCTTAGAATAACATAAATATGTACACAAACAGATAAATACAAAAATATGTGTGAATATGAGCAGTGTTCCATAATTATTTTTGTAAACTCATTGGACAAAGATGATCCCTAGGCTAGTGGACTGTGTAACGAATAACAATACCTATGTTGATAACAGCGAACCCTGTTACACACTTTAAGTTATATAAATCGTTTTGCACTTAGACTGTAACGTCTTGACTAAAATAGTTGCTAACAGCAGAGCACATGTCTCTCAAACAGTAGCTCGACCAGAGCAATACGGGGTTGTGCATGGTAGGTTACAGGCAATGATTCACACTATGTAAATTATGCTTTGGATTATGCAGACATAATTCAGCAAACCTGCTTTTGCCCATGAAAAAAGGTTTTGAACTGGTGATTCATAATTCTTTGATGTATACTATGAATTGTATGAGTTTTCTGTCACATTTTACCAAGTTGAACCTAGCCCTATATACCAGAGCAATCTCTAGTTTAGTGCAGTGGGCTAAAGATATGTGACTGGCTAGAGGACAAAAGGGCACCAGTCATAGAAGCAGGGCCGTACTGGCCGTAGCGGGCACCGGGCGTTTCCCCGGTGGGCCGCTAGGGTGGGGGCCGGTTTTGGGCCTCTGGGGGCTGTTTTTGTTACCGGGGGTCGGCAATATCGGTCCCCTGTAACAAAATCGGCCGAAACCGGCGCTCGCAAAATGCTCGGCTGCACCCCCCTTCACTCCAGGGGGGGGCCGTCCGAGCAGTTTGCCAGGGCCGGTTTCGGTTGCCAGTCCGGCCCTGCATAGAAGTCCCTGTCAGCGTTATTGTTTGCTTTTGATACATAGCATTTGTCAAGGTTAAGAGGGGGAACACAAATTCTAGAAAGCCATAGTATGAGCTATAAGGCTTTGGAGGATGATTCAGAGCAACTGACTACTGCCCATACTTCAGACTGATGAGACTGGCTGCCTTTGCAGAGATAATGGAAAACTTTAGCTCGTGGATATCAAAAGTGCCCCAAAAGGTACATATTTCTAAACCAATCAAAAGATAACATTGTTTAATGAAAAGTGTGCCATAAACCCAAATTGATAATTAAAAAACCAAGGAAATGCACAGAATGGATTGAAGCAAATAAAGCTGCATTGTTCTATACGAAATGGAAATATTTCCAACGGGTGGAACTGAATGAGATTCAAACAATTTCTGGCAGATAGGTTCCTAGGGCACAACAGAAATTATTCTTCTCCTTCTCAATGATTCTTAATTTCCCAATCTATTTGCCTACACCAATACCAACACATTTTCCAAGATTAATCTAGGAAGAAGTTCAAAGTGGATATGACCTCTGAAGCTTTTGACCCAATGCCAGCTGATGTGCTACAGGAGAGCATTTATGAGATAAAAACTGGTTCTCACCAATCATATTCGAGGAAGTATTTCTTGGCCTGAAAATTGTAGATCACTTGGGTTCAATATTCCAGCTATTCATCCAGATATTCAAATGCTTACTTGCTTGTTTTGTGAAGATAATATAGAAACTATTTTATAAATACATCACAATATTTATCAACGATTCCTGGCTTAACAGTATCAGCTACAAGAAAGGTAATATATCAGACCAAAAATCAAACAGACCTAACAGCTTAAGATGAAGATGCCAAGATTTCTTCTACATAATTAAAAAAAGAATTCAGGACTGAGACGATGACAAGATGACAAAGGCACCCTGATTGCTTATTAAGGTGGATTTAGACACTGATGATCAGATCTTCATCCTACATCATCTGTTGTCAAACGTCTCAAAACAGAAAAAAACACCTGTAGGCTGAACATTTAGACTTATCAGCACTGTATGACCACAAAGACAAGGCAAAACTTTGGTCAACACTAAGAACTACAATGATGAACTCTTACTTAAACCTGTTAAACAAGAAGCTCTCTACGAATACAACTGTGCAGGTGAGGTTCAGACCAACATTTAATTTGAAAACAGAAGTAAAACAAAGGGTGTCTTTTCAACATATCTGTATAAATTACTTCCTTGAAGAAATCATGAAAAAAGGCTTTCAATGTATCAAAAATCTAAAAGATGACAGTTTACCTCTTATTTATTCTGATGATTCCCTGTTATTTGCTCACACCACTAATGTCTTGCTGTGTCTGCTACATCAAACACAAAATTATTGCACAGAGAATGTGTAATAAATTGGGTTATTAGTTGAGAAGGGTAGAAGCCCAGCTCAAATAATAAGCACATTCCTTGTCAGGGTGAACCACAAAACCCACTAAATTAACCTGTGCTTAACCCTCTAGTAGCCTGGCACAAAGCAGTCAGGCTTAACTTAGAGGCAATGTGTAAAGTATTTATGCATCACTTAAACAGTAATAAAGCGAAAACTCAAGAAAAATCCCCAAAACAACTCAGAAAAATAGAGCAATTTGTAACAAATACAATGACACCAAAAAGACAAAAATCCAATCAATAGAACCAGTGATATGACTTTTTAAAGTTTTAGGTGGAAATAGCACCAAAAATCACATAGCACCACTTGTGGTTATCTGGTTGTGCTGGACCAGTGGAAAGTCCAAGTTCAGGCTGACCCCAATGGAACGCGGTTTGCATACACTAACCAGGTGCATCCCACTGTAGGGCTGCCTTCTCAATTCCATACAAACAGTGCCATTTGCTTTGGCGGGGCTGCGAGGATGAGGCTGTTGGTGCGAGGAGCAGGTCTGGAATTGCAGATGGGCGCTGCGGTAGTGTGAAAAGTCAATCGTTACTCGAGATTCTGGTTGGCGTCGACGTGGCCTGTCACTGTCAGTGTGAAGAGTAGGTTTTACTGGAGCTTTACATTGGCAGTCCTTATTGACGGTCAATGTTCAGTGTGAAGAGATCACTTTGCAGTCATGCACAGCAAAAACTTCTGTATCTTCACGTTTTCTTCAGGAGGAGTACACTTTGATGCTAACCGAGGATCTGGGCACAACCTATCTGGGATCATGACTCACTCCAGAAAATTGCCAGCAGTAGGGCTCAGGCAAGTCCAGGCTGGTCCAGTTGGTGCTGGTCAGCTGGGCAGTTGCAGAGTAGCCTCTCTCAGGAAGCTTGTTGTGTCCCTGTAGCTCAAACAGGATGTCAGCCAACTGACCCTGAAAGCCACTTCGGGGGAGCCTGGGTTCAAGACAAGCAGGTCCAATCTTCCTTCTTTAGACAGCAGGGCAGTCCTTCTTCTGAAGCTTCCACATGTCCAGGAGTGTTCTGATGAGAGTTTCTGAAGGTGCCACTTTTATACCTGGTGCCAGCCTTTGTGTGAGGAAAATCCCTGCCTACCCCCAAAGCTGGTTCTGTTCATTCACTCTCCTTCCTTAGTTTGGCTTCAAACTCTCTATGATGACAAAGGCAAGGGAGTCACGTTCCTTTGTGTGTGCCGCAGGCAGGGTCCTTTAACATGTAATCAGGGCAGGTAATAATTTTTCCACAGTCATGCTATCACTAAGACCCTCTCCCTCCACACCTATGCCTCGTTTATCTCAATGTCTGTGTAAAAAATTGAGTTTCTAGTTGTCAGAGCATGCACCCTGTACAAGCAGGAACCACCACTCTAGGCAGGGTAAGCTAGATACACACTAAAAGATAATCTATCCTCACCCTCTGGTGTTTGACACAGAGCAGCTAGGCTTATCTAAAGAGGCAATGTGTAAAGTATTTTTGCAACACACACACACACACAGTAGCACAATCAAAACACCACAAAAATACTCCACACAGGGTTAGAATAGATTATATTTTTATGAGTAAAACAAGACCAAAACAACAACAATCCATTATTATGAATTTTTAAAAAATAAATCAAAACGTAGTGCTCAGAAGCAAGCAGCACTTAGGGGTTACTTGAGGTCACGGTGGACCAGGATAACTCTAAATTTCAGGCTGACCGCGATGGAGGGCAGGCCAGCTACAGGACTCGCACAGGTCCTGTTGAAATAGTACCTTGGATAGAGAAAGCATCGACATCGAAGATCTTGATGCGAGGAACAGAGGTGTCAATGCATTGTTGTCGATCCCATGGATGCAGGCGATGCGTCGGTTCCGATCTGTACAGTTGATGAAGGCTTCCTCGATTAACCTCTTTACAATGCAGGTACTGCGTCGTCATTGAGTCACGCTATCCGTTATCCTCAAGCCGTGCAGTCCGTCAAAGTAATGTAGTCGATCGGCTCCTCTGTCAAATGGCAATGTGTCAGTTTTGATCACCACAAAGTCGTCACTGCGTAGATTTTAATGGTTCTGGACAGCAGCAGTCATCTATCAAGGGCTCCAGACTGGATTGGCACCACTTGGCAGGGCAAGATTCACAGAGGGCATAGCCCAGGTGCTGCTATCGGGTTGAATGAAGTCTTTGAGGGCCCTGAGACTTCAGGACAGGGGGCAAGCCAGCAGTTACTCTGGGTTCAAGTGAGATGGGTCTAGTCCTTGTCCTAAGCAGGGCAGAGATCAGGAGGCAGCAGGACAGCAGGTCTGCACAACAAAGCAGAAAAACTGTTCTTACAGAGCAGCAGTCAAGCAAAGTAGCAATCCTTGTAACACAGCAGTCTTTACTCCTGGTATAGTTCTTCAAAGATCCAGTAGTATACTGTCTTAGCAGGGTTAGAGGCCCAGTACTAATACCCAATTGTGCCTTTTATGGGGGCGGGGTGACTTCAAAGCAGCCCTTGAAGTGCAAAGGTCCCCCTTTCTTCCCAACCCTGACACCAGACTATCAGTAGGGGATAATCAGTCCTTTTTTGTGGGAAACAAGACATTACCTATTCAGGTGTGTCAATTCCCCCTCCCTCTTCCTTCCCAGGAAGAGCAATCAGAATGTGGATGAATGCAGATGAGTTCTCTGTCACACCCACCCTTCCTGTGTTTGTGGCTGGCAAGAAGGAATGCACAACATGTAGCTGACACCCACCCCAGACGTGTATTGGAGACAGGCTGCAAGACACACGGAGCAGTAAGAGCAGAGAAATACCCACTTTCTAAAAGTGACATTTCTAAAATAGTAACGTTAAATCCAGTTTTACCACTAAACAGGATTTATCATTACTATTCCAAAGATATAAAGCATGGTGCAAATACTCCTTTCTGATCAGTAATTACACCTTAAAAGTGTATTAAGGAATTCCTAATGCTAGCCTGTTGGAGGAGTAGGTCTCACAGTAGTGAAAAATGAATTTAGCTGTTTGCTATTACCAGGGCATGTAAAAACCTAATATACATGTTCTACCTTTTACTTACATAGCACCCTGCCCTTATTGCTAACTAGGGCCTTCCTTTGGAGTGACTTATTGTTATATGGTTTATAGGCACATTATCGACATTGCTAAGTTGACATGAGCTTCGCGGCCATGATGTTGCTTTTGCGCACTCTACTACATGACTTTTGCAAGACTTTGTTTGTGTCTTTCACATGGGAACGGGTTGCTTTTCGCGTTCTCTGCCTTTCCTGGAGTTTAGTCTGAACACGATGTGCAAGGTCGATAAACAATGCCCCTTGTTATTCTGTTCTGGTCAGGCCCTAGCACCTAGACATAACATGCTACACACAGCTGCAGTACTGAAGACTCGTGCTTTGATATTACGTTGTTGCATGTTGTTTTAACACACTTGGAGAAAGCCGTTCCATGGAGAAGAGCTCCGCTGTTCCTATGATGTAAACCTCACATCCAGGCTTTAAGGTATGGGGTCTGCTGTCAAAGCCTAGAGATCTTCCTTTATATAACATAAACTTCTTCTAACCAAGGGGAGGGTGGTTAGGCCTAAGGGCTCTTATTCCACAGTCTTCATATAATGACTTCTCCCTTTGTATTCTATGGAATTGTAACAATGCTAACTGTGCTGAGTTTATGCATTTTGCTGCTAGTAGTGGCTCGTATGCTGTATTGTAGAGCACGATAGTTAGAATAAACATTTTGAACTATTTCAGTGACTCTGACAATTCTTATTGTGGACAAGTATGAGTGAGTGAGCGAAAGAGTACGTCTTGCTCCCGCGATTCCTGAGAGAGTCGGGAGTGGTGTGTTCTGGGTTGTCTAATCATTTGTAGATTTGTGATATTTGGAGGAGAACGAATGAGACACTATAGCTAGTCGGTTTGGGATTTTGGGTACTAATGTGGTAGGTTGGTACGCCCCTATTCACTGAGGTCCTGGTTTCCGGCGCATAGTTCTGTGTATGTGCAGAATCCCTGCAACATGGCGCCGCCAACGTTTGGTCTGGTTCTTATCTGCGAAACGCTTGAGTAGTGCTTGTGCTTGTCCACAATACCCTCACTTCTGATTCCGGAGACAGCTGTGACGGTGTAACCTCCTATATTGATGTTTTATAGGTTCTTTCAAGCTTGAAGTTTTAAAAAGGTTTTTTCTCTTACCCGTTATTGCGCTGCCTCACTTTAGGTTGTTGTTCTTTATTCTGCGTGATGGCAATTGCTATTCCGGCTAATAGTCGCACCGCGCTTAAGGCATATTTAGCTCCCTATGGAGTGCCTGATGCGGGTGCAGAGCTTATCTTTGTAGTGGAGGCAAATCCTGCTTACCACTTTGAGGTATTTTACTCATTGTCAGTGAAATTGCTCTCCCACCCTCGCAGCTCCGCCACTAAGTGAGGCCTGCCCCTGCACTCTCGAGTGTTGGTTCGAGGCCCTCCTCCACCCGCAGGTTTTCCCTGCGCCTCATCCCTGGTGGTCCAGTGGACCTCTGTCTCCTTCCCCTCGCTCCGCTTTTACTCCTTTTCACTCGTTTTTTTTCTCTACCCTCTTCTTTCACCTTTCTGCATTTCTCTGCATTTCTGCTGTTTTCTGCGTATTTTTCTGCTTTATTTCTCCGTTCTTACTTTCCCTTTTCCCTTTATTCCTTTCCTCTATTCCCCCCTTTCCCGCCCACTTCCACGCCGCTGCTGCCCTCGCGGCCCCTCCCGCCCAGCACGACCAGCGCGACCAATCCAGCTCCCCTCCCCGCCTCCCAGCTGTCCAGCCCTCTCCGACCCCTACTTAATGGCGGCCGCGCGCAGTGGCCGCGCTGCTGGCACGCCAAAGGGAAGCCCGTCTGCGCCCGTCCGCGACCCGACCGCGACCAGCGCCAGGAACCCTGGACCTCGGCCCGCCAACGCTACAACCCAGCGGCACTCCACGCACTCAACCCAGGCCGCAACAACAACTGCAAGCTGGCTTCGCCGGCTGACACCCACGGACCCTTCAGCTGTCACCGCTGCCATCAAACCTACAGCACCGCCAGGAACATGGTCCCAGCACAACCCGACCGCAAGAACACACCCGAACCGAAGACCCTGCAATGCATCCTCCTCAACGTCCGATCCCTCCACAAACACGCCACCGAAATCTGGGACCTCCTCGACAGCACCACCCCGGACGTAGCGTTCTTCACCGAAACCTGGACCAACAACACCTCGGGACCGGACATTGCCATCGCCATTCCCCAAGGATACAAGATCTCCAGAAAGGACCGCCACACCCGCCCGGGAGGAGGAATCGCCATCGTCCACAAATCCACCCTCCGCCTGAGCACACTCCCCGACGAGCCCACAGACATGAGGGAGCACCTACACTTCAAGATACTGACCAACCATACCACCACCCTCCGAGGAACCCTCATCTACCGACCCCCTGGACCCCGTGGACCGTTCACCAACTCCATCACGGACATCATCTCCCCGCATGCCATCGCCTCCACCAACTACACCCTGCTGGGAGACCTCAACTTCCACATCGACAACCAACTGGACCCCAACACCACATCCCTCCTGGACAACCTCCACAACATTGGACTCCGCCAGATCGTGACCGAACCCACGCACTCAGCAGGACACACCCTTGACCCCCTCTTCACAACAGGAAACTCCATCACCTTCAGCCACACCACCGAACTCCCATGGACCGACCACCGATGCATACACTTCACCTTCAGAACACCCACCATCCACAGACACCAGCACCTGCTCCCACGAAGAAACTGGACCAGAATCACCGACGACCAGCTTACCTCCTCACTCTGCAACTCCACCCCAACCATCGCGGAAAACGACGACCCCATCACAGCAGCCCGAACACTGCACAGATGGATCTCCGACAGCGCCAGCACCATAGCCCCCCTCAAGATAGACAACAACACCCACGCCAAGAAAGCCAGATGGTTCACCACCGAACTCCAAGAGTCCAGACGCACCTGCCGCCGCCTCGAAAAGGCCTGGAGGAACACCAAATCCACAGAATCTCACAACAACTTCAGAGCCGCTACCAACGCCCACCACCAACTCATCAGAAAAACAAGAAAAAAAGCAATTGAAGACAGAATCTCCGCACACACACACAACAGCAAAGAACTCTTCAACATCATCAAGGAGTTCGCCCAACCCACCAGCCAGTCGACTGACATCCCTCCCTCACAAGACCTCTGCGACAAACCCAGCACCTTCTTTCACCACAAGATCAAGACCATCTACGACAACTTCGACGAAGTCAACCAACACACGGAACCCCCACCAACAACCCCCGACACCCTGAAGCCAACGATTGACAGCTGGAAAGCTCTCACCACCGAAGACACACTGAAGATGATGAAGTCAATTCACTCCGGGGCCCCCACGGACCCCTGCCCCCACCACATCTTCAACAGAGCCGCCAATACCATCGCACCCATGCTCCGCCACACCATCAACCGCTCCCTGGCGACCGCCTCATTCCCCGACGACTGGAAACACGCCAAGGTCAACCCCCTCCTGAAGAAACTCTCGGCGGACCCCACCGACCTCAAAAACTACAGACCCATCTCCCTGCTCCCGTTCCCTGCGAAAGTCATCGAGAAAGCCATCAACAGCCAACTCGCCACATTCATCAATGAGCACAACATCCTCGACTCCTCCCAATCCGGCTTCAGGAAAAACCACAGTACGGAAACCGCCCTCCTCGCCACAACAGACGACATCCGCACCCTAGTGGACAAAGGTGAAACAGTAGCCCTCATCCTCCTCGACCTCTCAGTGGCATTCAACACAGTCTCCCACCGCACCCTAATACGCAGACTTCACGACGCAGGGATCCAGGACAAGGCCCTCGACTGGATCAGCTCCTTCCTCTCCGGCAGAACACAGCGGGTCAGACTCCCCCCATTCCTCTCGAACCCTACACCGACCACCTGCGGAGTCCCTCAGGGGTCCTCCCTCAGCCCGACGCTCTTCAACGTCTACATGGCTCCGCTCGCCCCATCGTCAGAACCTACGGACTCAACATTGTGTTATACGCAGACGACACCCAACTCATCCTCTCCCTATCCAACGAACACAACACCGCCAGACAAAACTTTCAAGAAGGCATGGAAGCCGTCGCCAAATGGATGAAAAACAGCTGCCTACAACTAAACACCAACAAGACGGAAGTACTCATCATGGGCCCAAACCCCGATGCCTGGAACGACACCTGGTGGCCCCCCGCCCTCGGAAACCCACCCACCCCCACGGACCACGCACGCAACCTGGGAATCATCCTGGACTCCAACCTCAAAATGGACTGCCAGATCAACTCTGTCTCGTCCTCCTGCTTCCACACCCTCCTCCTCCTACGTAAGACCTTCAAATGGATCTCCCTTGAACACAGAAAGACCGTCACTCACGCCCTGGTCACCAGCAGACTCGACTACGGCAACGCACTCTACGCCGGAATAAACAAAAACCTCACCCGCAAGCTACAGAACATCCAGAACACTGCCGCAAGACTGGTCCTCAACCTGCCAAAACACTGCCACATCTCGCAGCACCTGCGCACACTCCACTGGCTCCCCATCGAGGCAAGAGTCACCTTCAAGATGCTCACCCATGCACACAAGGCCCTCCACGACACCGGACCAGCATACCTGAACAGCCGACTCAATTTCCACGCACCCCAAAGGACCCTACAATCAGCCCAGCTCTCCTACGCCGTGGTCCCACGCACCAGAAAAACCAGATCAGGGGGCCGCTCCTTCTCCTTCCTCGCGGCCCAGGCCTGGAACGCCCTTCCGCTCCACCTCAGACAGACAACATCACTTCCCATCTTCGTAAGAGACCTCAAGACCTGGCTCTTAGACGGACCCCCTCCTTGATGGACTGGAACCTGCACCCACCCCCACCCCCAGCGCCTTGAGACCCTTATGGGTGAGTAGTCGCGCTTAACAAACACCTGATTGATTGATTGATTTCTGGCGGTGGATGGAACAGATGGACTGTTTTACGAATACACTGCCACGGCCATTCCTCACGCTTATCAGCCTTATAGGGCTCTTGAGGTTCCGCTTACAGCTAGGCAACACCAAATTTGGTTTAATGACGCCCTTCCTCACCCGGTATCCCCGGTCCGCTTAGGCCCTTTATCGATAGATGGGGCCACGTGGCCCGTTTTGGCTGGGTATAACCCACACCCACGTTATTTAACTGTTGCAGTAGCAGACCTTCGCGTATTACATACGTCTTTGATACGCGTACATAGAGCTGTTATACAGTATGTCACGCGCAATTTTCAGGTGGGACCACCTGGGGTTGCTGCGCAACCAGCCGGACATGGTGGTGTAACCATCAGTCCTCTTATGGTTAATTCAGTGATGGGCAAGCGTCCACAGAATAAGGATGAGTTACCTTATTGGCTTGCTGAAAAATTTGGACAACTAGAGGCTGTTTTTCCAAATACATCTCCTGTGGAGAAACCCAGGATATTGACTATTAGTTTGCCTAAAGACTTACTTCCCGAGTTAGCTGATTGTAACACCTGGGGTAAGGTGTTTGCAGCGGTATATTCGAAGTGTTTCGGCACTCCTTCCATGACCGTACTCCCTTCCGTGATTAAGCGTGTTCAAGATGAACACGGAGCCGAGGCGGCTGTAGAGTTGGGAATGAGACTGGTGGGGGTGTTCAACGTGGTTGCTGATATGATCCTTGCAAATGTCAAGGGCGATGCGGTAAGCTTTCAAGTGGCAAATCGCTTGGAGGCTGTCCCTGATGTAGACAAACCACGCGAATTGCCGAAGATTATTACAAAGGCTTATAAAACCATTGGCCGCAATAGTCTGGGAGTGAAGCCTTTTACTCAAATACAAACTCAAACACAACAAACGCCCAGACTGATAAAGATGGGCGTCCGTTCTTTTCTAAAAAGAACTGGAAAAATAAGAAACAGGGGCAGCAACAACAGAAGCAAGGTTCGCGTGCTGGTTCGCCGACACCTGAGTCTTCTGAGCGTACTTATGACTTGCGCGATCACGCAAAAATTAAGACTCCTGATAGGTTTCAAGTCCCTGATCAGCGTTCTCCAAATTCTTCACAGCACACATCTGGCTCTCAAGTCGGAGGAGGGGAGCGCCAAGATCGTGGCAAAAGTCAACCTGCGCCACAGGGACGTGATCAGCCTCGACAGCTTGAAGGCAAAGGAAAACAAGAGGATCTACCTCGTTTTAGACCGCCGTTTCAGAAGAAAAAGGTTGCCGCTTTAACAGCGAGATATGACTCAGACGGTGAGGATGCGACTCCTGGATTGGACATGGGCAGTGACTCTGCTCGACAGCGCGGCGGAGGTTACCATAGTGCAGGAGGCCCTGCGTCCCTGTCTGGAGGCGACAGCAACTGATACATACATTACAGTAGAGACAGCTGACACCCGGGTGGCCCCCCCGGATAGACTTTATAACGTTATTTTTCAAATTGAAGGTGTTCTGGAAGAATTTAATGTCCTCATATGACATTCTGTTGGCGGAGGCAGATTGGCCTCCACCCTTTCTGTTGGCAGCTCCTAGGGGGGAAGATGTAATACTTCCGAGTTTTTCACGTTACGTCCCTGAAGAGCATGCCCAGACTTTGGCTGCAGGGTGGGCTTGTGCCCTGGCCCCGGCAGTGTATCGTAATCAGGTGGGTTGGGATGTTGATTCACCAGCTCATGAAATTCCCTTACGTTCTATGCCACGGCCGCAACCGCAATATCCAATCAGGCATGAGGCGAAGGCTCACGTTTGTGACATTCTAACTCAGTTAGAGTATCAGGGTGTGATTGAACCATGTATATCACCAATGAATAATCCTCTCTTTATCGTAACAAAGCCTGATGGTTCATATCGGATTGTATTGGATTACCGAAATTTGAATAGTCATTGCCCCACATTTGTACTGCAAAACACTCACAGCTCAGCGCTGGTGAACAGCCTTGTATGTAAAAAATACAAAACTACCCTAGATATTTCCAATGGTTTCTACAGTCATAATCTCGCACCAGAGAGTCGTGACTTGACAGCATTCACCGCCGTTGGGAATCAGAAAAAATTTACGCGCTTGCCTATGGGGTATAAGAATAGCCCGGGGCATTTGCAGCACGTGTCGTGTCATTGTTACACGACATAGATCCAGATGCATTCTCGTACGTTGATGACATTTATCTAACGGACAATGAACTTATGCCGCATCTCGTCCGAGTCGACAATATTATTTTGTCCTTTGCCGACTATGGATACAAATTTAATTTTGCGAAGTCACATATCGCCCATTTGGCGGTGATCTTTTTGGGCTAGGAGCTCAATAATGAAGGAAAGGGGCTAGCCCCCCATTTCCTAGAGAAATGTGCACATTTGCAACCACCTAATATGCTGAAGAAACTTCAGTCTTTGCTGGGTTTTTTGAACTTCGGGAGAACTTACATTCCCGATTATGCCCAGCGTATCAAACCGCTTTATGCGTTGATACAACCAACCTTCTCTTCTGCCAGCTGGCTTCCGGAACATACCTCTATACTACATTCTTTACAGTCCGACTTGCTTGCGACTAACTACTTGTTGACGCGTGACAACACCACAAACCTGGTGATACGTATTGTGCCCGGAACAGTGGGTTTCACATATTTAACGTTCAATGAGGGTGGCACAGTACCTATTGCTTACAAATCACATTTATACACTTCAGCTGAAATGCAATTTTCTAATATTGAAAAAATCTTGACAGCAGTACAGATGGCGATCCTGAAGGAACACTCTCTGACTCAAGGAAAACGCATTCTTATGGTCACGCCGCTTCCTGCTTTGGAAGCCGTGACTAAGGCAAGTGTGCCAAATTCTAAAGCCTTACATCCACATTGGATACAATGGGCTGCATCATTGACATCGGCTGATGTCACATTTATCTTCGATCCTTCTCTTCAGACACAGGAGTTCTTACAGTATGAACATGTTCATCCTCCTCCTCTGTCCAATCTTCCTTTGGATGAGTACAAATGTATCATCTATACCGATGGCTCGGCTCAACCGGCTGCCGGTTCTAAACATGCTTATTCAACAGCTTGCGCAATTGTGGCCGGCTCAGTAGTAAATGGAGCATTTAAGTCTTGCATTGTGCACACTCAGGCAGTTGGAGACTGTACAGCGCTATTGGCGGAGCTGCGTGCTCTCGTTCTTGCTCTCAAGTTTGCTGATCCGAATGTTGTGGTACTGAAAATTCTGGACCTGTGTCATTAACATCATTGTAACATGACGATTTTGGTATCAGCAGACCGGTAATGACAGGTATGCTATATCTGAGTATTTGCGTCATATTCGAGTGACGGGATCACTCTAATATTAACGATTCCCTTGTGAACCCTCGGGTTCCATTTTGTGTACGGCAGCCATTTTGTGGTTGCCCTCACATAAGGCAATGACTAAAGCCAAAACGCGCCTTAGGGGACACGTACACTTTCAGTGACCTGGGCAAGCTGACTCCACTGTCCAGAGCCAGAACCTGTTCGGCCAGTTTTAGTTCCCAGTGGCCGATCGAGATTAGGGGCCCAGGTGCAGCATGCCATAAACCCTTCATTGCACACATCTATATCTAAATCTTATTCACACCTGTCACTGCTCTTTCTTTATGACCTGCTTTACGAGGAGGAGGTGCCCGGTTTTATTAGGGGTCCAGATTATATCTGTTGCAGGTGTTGGGCCTCACTGGGTATTTGGTTGTGGGCTGGACAAACTGAAAATGGGCTTGTCATCATGAATCTGTTTTTTTGTTGTAAGAAATATGTGAATGACTCACTGTAAAAATAAGGAATGTTTGCCTAAAGCATAATATTCTGTATAAAAGAGATAGCTGGTTTGCATGATAAAGGCAGTCTCCTGAGAACATACACATTGTTGTACTTCTAGGATACCTGTTGCTGGCTGCAGCCAATAAATTGATCTTTGAAGCCACCAAGAAGACTCTGTGTTTCTGTAGTCTGAGACAGGAAGAACTCGAGGTCATTGGGTGTGTTCCCTGGCACCGCTGGGTCCAATAAAACCCAGTATTTCAATTGGCGCCCAACGTGGGGCGATTTCAGCGGTACCGGTCCAAGCCAGAGGTCGTGAGGAGCTTCGTGTAAAATTCTGGAGGAAGGCCAACCACTTCATCGACCCCTGTATGTCGTTCGTGGTCCAAAAGTCTTTGCTGCGAGGTTCCCCACGTCCCGACGGCTACGAAGGACTGCTGCCCTGACTATCGCCCTGTCTTGGACCCTTTTATGATTTGTAGAGCGAGACAATAGACGAGTCTTCTGGTGACGTCATCGATACCTCAGTTAAGTATAAGTGGAGCGTCTCCCAGTCCTTAGTCTTGGTTCTTAGTTTTGGGTATCCCATGGGATCTTTGATTTGTTAGGATCTTTTGATTTGGAACTTGCAAGTACCAAAGCCGAAGGACTCGTGTATTCACGAGACTGTCGTATTCGATAATCCTTTGAAGTTTGAAGCTAGACTAGTGAGCGAAGATGCCTGGTCTTAGCAGACTTGGAAATTTGTTTTATCTTGGTTGTAATAGGGATTCCCGATTGGAGGACTCGTGTCCGGTTCCTCCAATTGGAACTCCAACCTATGAGCTCTACGTGAAGCATGGAGTGGGCCCTATCACGTATAATAACGTATGGGTTAGGTACACAAGGAAAGATGGTGTCCTAAAGTGGCCCCAATATGGTAGTTTTGACACCGAAATTCTGGATAATTTAGAGGTTAGACTTTTTAAGAAGAAAGCCCGGCCGGCGATGTTTGACTCTTTCCGCCTATGGCGAAAAGAAGCCAAACAGAAAGAAATTATGAGAGTAAAGAAGAATAAAAGAGAAAAGGGTATTTCAATAATGCAAGCTGCTATGCAGTATAAGGATGATGAAGAGGAACAAGCGAGTGAACAGCTGCACAGGCAACGTAAATTGGCAATTGATAAATGTTATCCAGTTTTGCCACCTCTTCAGCAAGATACAGTGAAGGAACTTGAGAAGGATCCTTTAATGTCTCATTTGTTGAATTCACCACCTCCTTATGCGCAGAGTGCTACAGCACCTCCGCAACCTTTAGTTGTACAACCCCCAGTTGTTGTACCTCCGGTTCTTCCACAACCACCAGCTGTTTTTCAGTTGGCTCCTACTACTATGGCGCAGCCCCTCAAGGGCTGCCACCTTTACTACCTGTTCCATCTTTACTTCCTATGACTTTGCCCCCTGCATCTATTTCCCTCCACACTATCCCTTCTGACACTGCCTCTGCATTTGCTTTGTCTCCTCCTGTTTTTCCTCCTGTTCATTTGTCAACTTCTCCTTCTGTCCGACAGAGAATGAAAAACACTGTTACTAGTATTTTGTCTCCTTTCTTTGGGTCACCGACTACGACACCCGTTTTAGAGCGTAAACAATTGTGTAGCCAATTGCCCGATTCTAGAGAGAAGGGAGTATTGGATCATTTGGCGCATAAATGGGTCACTGACCCTACAAGATATGAGTTAGAGTCTGTTATGGATGTCTTCCACCAATGGCAAGCACCGAAACAAAGATATGTTTTTGACAAAATGTGCGAAGTTCTTCTTGAAAGATTAAAAGATTGTGATATGGAGGCCAATCCGCCTGAGTTGTGTCATGTACGGTTTGAGTTTTCCAAAGGCACGATTGTGGGTTCCGATATTGAGAAAGCAGTTGCGACATTATTATCATTTAGGAGTGAGGGTATTTCTCGACTGTTGTTTGAGCCAGAACCCTCTGTTAAAAGGAAGGTCAGACAGTATCCCATGAGAGAAGTTCCCCCAGTTTGGAAAGAAGGAGACCTAAATGCTGTTCCACCTATTCAGCCTCATTTTCAACGTGTGTGGGTACATGTTCCATGGAAGCGAACTGAAGTCCTGGCTCTTAAGCAGACTCTACCCGACCCCCGTAAAAACCCTGCAGGTTATTATAAGGAATTATCACAGACTGCAGACTCCTGTGTTATGAATTTAGCTGATATAGACATGTTGTTTGGAAATGTGGTCCCACAGCCTTTATGGAGAGTGATCCGTCACACGGATCATGCGCCGGAGTTAGGGGACACATGGATTAATATCAATGCGGCAAATGACAGACAAGTAGACGGTGCTAAACCAGAGCCTTTAGTAGCAGACCTCCCTGGTAGGATCGTTACTTACATGAAGACTTTGATGCCTGCAATGCGTGTAAATTGGGATAAATTGTCTGCATGCAAGCAGAAGAAGGAGGAAAGTGTATCTGACTTCTTCACTAGGTTTGAAGAGACATTTATCGACCACAGTGGTCAGGATATGAGTACAGAAGGTGGTCAAAGGTTGTTTGTTGACAAGTTTGTGCATAATTTGCTTCCCGAATTGTGTAAAAAATTGAAAGATTCAGAGAGTTCTTGGGCCATTTCCTCTTCAGCACAGATATTGGCTACTGCACAATACTACGAAAATAGAGATAAAGATGAGAAAGATAGAGCAGACAAGAAAACTAAAGAGTTAAAAACAAAGGTTCTTTTACAACAAGCGTATCCGCCTCGTAGTAATCAGCGTGACTATCAGCAACCTCAACAGTATCAGAGGAATTCGCAAAGGTTTGAGTATCCTCAACAACGTGCTCTGATAGGCCCTAACCAATGTTCATATTGTAAGGAAGAAGGTCATTTTAAATATAATTGCCCTATTTTGTTGCAGCGTATGAATGGTATTTCTGGCGCAAGAGGTCGAGGTGTTCCACAAGCACCTAGAGCTAGAGGACGCGGAAATTTCACCCAGAACGCGCGCCCATTTCCTCCTCAAAATTCAATGAATAGTTTTGATCAGCAGAATAACGCGTCTGGTAGGACGACTCAGTACTATGCTGATGACTACTATGCAGAAGGTGAGAGTATGGAAGGTGATGATTGCTAGGACAGCCATAGACAAAGAGAGGGAGTTGTTTCAGTTCCAGTAGATCAGAGTGGACCTTATATTGAGGTGATTACATCAGGTGTGTCAGAGCCTTTTCTGTTGGATACTGGTGCTACAAAGAGTTCTATTATGCACTCTAAATTCCCTGGCGCACCTTTGTCTGGCGAAACTAATGTTTCAGTAGGTTTTTCTGGCGCCCCGGTTAGGAACCCGATTTCTAGCCCTATGTCTCTTTCTGTTGGACCTTGTGAAATCGAAGCACCACTTATTCTAACGACAGGTTGTGGTGAGAACTTGTTAGGATTGGATCTGCTGAAAAGATTGTATGCGACATTGTATTGTTCTCCTTCGGGAGTACAACTCACATTGGGTAAGACAGTGGTTTCACCAATATATTTGTCAAAGGACAAACTTCCAACAGAATTGTCGTTTCTCCCTGATATTCTTTGGGCTACTGGTCCCAATGATGTAGGTCTTTTGGAAATACCGCCATATGTTGTAACGTTGAAAGCCAATGTTAAAATGCCGCGCATTCCCCAATACAAGATCTCTAATGAAGGTGAAAAAGCGTTGCTAGCGATCATTTATGATTTGATTGAGAAAAATGTAATTGAAGAGACGAGGTAATGTTTGCAATAGTCCTGTTTTACCTGTCTTGAAGTGTACTGACTCTTCTCAGCCACCTGTTTACAGGTTTGTGATTGATCTTAGAGAGGTAAACAAGATAGTTGTGCCACAGTTTCCAGTCGTTCCCGATATCACTGCTTTACTGACAATGATTCCAGCCTCAGCCACTTGGTTCTCGGTGATTGACTTGAAGAATGCTTTCTTCAGCATCCCTATTGCCGTAGAGAGCAGGGATATTTTTGGATTCTGTTTAGGAGGCCGAAGCTTCCGATTTCAGAGAGCTCCTCAAGGTTTTTGTGAAAGTCCTTCTATCTATAGTCAGGCTCTGAAGTCTCAGGTTGACACTCTTGTGTTACCTGATGGCGCTACCCTTCTACAGTACGTCGATGATTTGTTAGTTGCTGCAGATACTAAGGAGATTTGTAAAGAAGCCACTTTGTCATTGTTGCGTCATTTGTCTGATTTACACCACAAAGTGTCTCTTTCCAAGTTACAGTATTGTCGACAAGAAGTGACCTATTTAGGTCACCTCTTATCGAAAGAGGGAAGAAGATTGACCCCAGAAAGAATTCAGGCAATTGCAAAATTAAGTGTGCCAATGACACAGAGAGAAGTGCGTGCTTTCTTAGGTATTACATCCTATTGCAGACAATGGATACTGAATTTTTCATTGATGGCTAAACCTTTGGTAGCATTGACCTATAAAGACACGCCGAATCCCCTTCCTTGGTCCGAAGATTGTCAGAAAAGTTTTTCCGAATTGCGTGATGCATTGTGTTCGGCTCCTGTGTTGGGTACCCCGACTACAGCAAGCCCTTTACGCTGTATGTCCATGAGAGAGAAGGATGTGCATTATCAGTGTTAACACAGTCTTTTGGGGACAAGCAACGTCCATGTGCATATTTCTCGTCGATTTTGGACCCGGTAGCTAGAGCGTTGCCGAGTTGTTTGAGAGCCACAGCGGCAGCAGCTGTTTCTATTCGACAGTCTGCTGGTTTGGTGATGAATAATACGCTGGTCGTGATGGTCCCACATGCAGTGGATATTTTGTTAAACAGGACCAAGACACAGCACTTAACTAGTGCTCGATTGTCAGGTTACGAGTTGACACTTTTAGCGAGCCATGTGCACATAAGAAAATGCAACACGCTGAACCCAGCTACATTGTTGCCAATTATAACAAAGACAGATGTTCCGGAACAGCATGATTGCTTTCTTAGGACAGAAGAAGAAACGAAAGGGAGAGTAGATCTTAGGGACACTCCTCTTGTAAAATGTGATGGTACCTTATGGGTGGATGGGTCATGCTTCAAGCTTCCGAATGGTGATACGACTGCGGCATATGCTGTCACGACTTTACATACGATTGTTGAAACTGCACGTATCCCACATAATTCAGCTCAAGCAGCAGAGTTGACTGCACTTATGAGAGCGTGTGTATTATCAAAAGGAATGAAAGTGACCATATATACCGATAGCCAGTATGCGTTTGGTGTGGCCCATAGTTTTGGACGCTTGTGGAAGGAACGTGGGTTCCTCACGTCTCACGGTACGAAAATACAGCATGGTCAATTGGTGAATGAGCTCCTGGAGTCACTTACTTTGCCATTGCAAGTCGCGATTGTGAAATGCAGTGCACATAAGAAGATCACTGACGACGTTGGTCGCGGTAATATGTTTGCTGATGAAGTTGCGAAAGAAACAGCAAGAGATGTGATGAGTCGAATGTATGTTGCGGGCCCTGCAAGATGGATTGGTGACGTTGGAATGTGTGAAGATACGATAGAGAGTGTGAAGTCCATCCAAGCTGAAGCTACGGAGAAGGAATTAAGTACGTGGAGAGAGAGTACGGGTAAATTGGATGCAAATGGTTGTTGGGTTGAATTGTCGGAGCATCAGCGATGGTTGTTACCCGATACATATGTGCTTGCAGTGGTTACAATGCAATACCAAAGGGGATGATGGACGGAGCGTTAGAGCAAATCAAACACTCACCCCCAGTCAACTGATCTGGGTTTAATCCATCATCATTCTTTAGCTCACTCCACCACCCCAGTTCAGACATGGCCATATGCAAATCAGTCTGACCCTGTGCCTCATGGGAACAGTCCAGCCCGAACTGCCAAGCCATGTCTTCCCTGGACCGGAAACAAGCATCCTGGGACCGGTTTCGGGTTCAAAACCCTCATCAGCCAGGCTATCTTGAATCCAGTGGCAAAGTGAGCAAGGGACCCACGTCTGGGCATACCCTGCCAACTTAGGGCGAACAAAGCAATACCAAAGGGGATGATGGACGGAGCGTTAGAGCAAATCAAACACTCACCCCAGTCAACTGATCTGGGTTTAATCCATCATCATTCTTTAGCTCACTCCACCACCCCAGTTCAGACATGGCCATATGCAAATCAGTCTGACCCTGTGCCTCATGGGAACAGTCCAGCCCGAACTGCCAAGCCATGTCTTCCCTGGACCGGAAACAAGCATCCTGGGAATGCCAGAAACCGGTCCTAGGATGCTTGTTTCCGGTCCAGGGAAGACATGGCTTGGCAGTTCGTGCTGGACTGTTCCCATGAGGCACAGGGTCAGACTGATTTGCATATGGCCATGTCTGAACTGGGGTGGTGGAGTGAGCTAAAGAATGATGATGGATTAAACCCAGATCAGTTGACTGGGGGTGAGTGTTTGATTGGCTCAAACGTTCCGTCCATCATCCCCTTTTGTATTGCAGTGGTTACAATGGCACATGGGATGGCCCACATCAGTGAGAAAGGAATCTGTAAGTTATTGGCTCCAGCGTGGCAAAATGCTGGAATTCCCAAATGTGCAGAGAATGTGGTCAAAAATTGTATGGTTTGTTTGAAATACAATCCTGGTAAGGGAACCCCAACTCCAGCTGGTCATTTTGCGCCTCCAACGTATCCGTTCGAGGTTTTGCAGCTAGATTTCATCCACATGGAGAGGTGCAACAATTTGAAATACGTACTCATTGTTGTTTGTGCCTTTTCAAGATGGGTAGAGGCATATCCTCTGAAAGATAATACTGCCTTGTCCACAGCGAAAGCCCTTCTCAAAGAGTTCTTCCCTAGGTTTGGTTTGCCGAGAATGGTGTGGAGTGATAATGGGGGTGAATTTGTGGGTCAAGTGATGAAACGAGTGTGTGAAGGTTTAGGAATCCGGCAGAAATTTCACGCTGCAAATCAACCCCAATCAGCTGGATTAGTTGAGTGCTATAATGGCACTCTTAAACTAAAACTGGCCAAGATACAAGCAAGCTCTGGCCTTAAATGGCCTGATGCGTTGCCATTAGCACTGTTGTCAACTAGGATGACCGTACATTCCCGAGTAGGACTTAGTCCTCATGAGATAGTGTTTGGTCGCCCGGCTAACATATGGGGAGTGCCGAGGCCAACGAAATTCAGCGAGATTGAACACCCTGTACTGCTTGATTACTTGCATGATTTGACGGCTAAATTGCGTGTTTTACACCAACAGGTTCATAATACACTGCCTCAGGCTTCTAAAGATCCAGGGCATGCAATCAATCCCGGATCGTGGGTGTTAATCAAGAACTTTCAGCGGACAAAGAACGATCAGCCCCGCTGGATTGGCCCCTATTTGGTGATTTTGTCCACAAGATCTGCAGTGCGAGTACAAGGGAAGAAAAACTGGATCCACGGCGTACACTGTAAGAGGGTCCCTTTGCCTCTACCATATGACCGGTGGGTCCAGGAGGGAATTGCTGACTCGGAAACTGAAACAGTGCCTCGTTTTCTGCCTTTTAGTGACGCACGCATCACAGGGACAAATTCTGAGCGAGAAAGTGACGATCTTCTCCAAAGAGCAATACCATCACCACTTCGATTGGACACTACTGAGCCTGAACTTTTGTTTTGCGACCAGACATTGCCTGGAAAAAGCCGTTATAACTTGCGACCGAGAGTCATGGACAAATAAAATGAAATTTTGGTCCTCCCATCCGAAAACCTGTTTTTGAACCACCATCCGGGTTCAGCTGTAGGGTCGTGGTGAAAAGACTTGAGTGTGTAGCCTGCGGACACAAGGTCTACGGGTCTGGTTTGTTCTAGGGCGTTCCCTGGGACATTCAGAAACACTCTCAAGTGAAGAAAACCAACCGCCGCGAACAGCACGTTAGAGGATGGAGCCTTTTCAGATGGAGAGACCTGTTGAAAGAATAAGTTTCAAGAGGAAAATATGTGCAACCATGAGCAGAAAATGTTTTCTAATTATGTGTCTTTGTATTTTACTTAGTCTAATGATGTCTTTAGTGGGGTATATCATATTCTCTTTTCAAGTGACATCTGCACCCACTGTACAGCCCATGCCTTCCTCTACTATCTCCTCACATTCTTTTCACCCTCTACCTGAACACGAGTCCGTTAGAAGATTAGAGTTTATGAACAACTCCTTTGTTCAGCTCTTACACCAACACCAGCTAGTAGTGAACAGAACCAACTGTTGGGTGTGTGGCCTTATGCCTCATACTACTGAGAAAGGTATTCCCTACCTAGTGCTACCATTCAGCTACAATGGTTCTGTGTGGGCATACCGAACGATGTTCATCTATGCTCGCGAAATCCACCCCCTACGTTCCGTCAAAGACAACCCAAAGAATAGTGCTCTAGTTAAGGGGATAGTCGACATGATAAGGGGAACTAGTTCCTACGAAACTATCCCGGAAGATGAGACACTAGCGTATATTGGATGGAACGTGACTGGATATGGAGCGAGTCTGAGCGAGAACCAGCAAGCAAAAAGATCCGCTCCAATTTGGATTGTACCCCATCAGGGTCATCTATGTCTGCAAGGTAATGGCAAGAATCCAAGAGCTCAGTTAGGGAAGAGTATCTGCACTGAAACGTATATTTTTGCGTCTCAGACTTCCCCTTTGTTCTTAGCAGCTAGGGGTACCTACTTTATCTGCCATGATAGGGCCTACACGTGGTTGCCCCCTGACTTCTCGGGCACATGCTTCGTTTCATTCCTGTTGCCTCCCACCTACACAGCTGCGGCAGATTACCATAAGATAAGAAGAATTAGGGGTGTCTTCAGCAAGGAAGACACTGCAGGACAAGAAGCGGGAGACTTCTTTAGGGGTTTTCTGCCGTTCTGGGGACCTATGGCTAACAACAGGAATGTGAGGCAATTGACGCGAGTGGTTGAATCCACCATAGTCGAAACTGTCGGTGCCCTTAATAATTTGACTGCTGAGCTCCAGTCGGACCGCCTTATGACCCTGCAGAACAGGGTCGCGTTAGACATCATACTTGCAGACCGTGGTGGGGTATGTAGAGTGATCCAATCCAGTTGTTGCATTTTCATTCCAGATAACGCTCCAACAGTGTACCAGGCCATCTCCAAACTACATAGGATCTCTGAATCCATCCATATAGATGAAGGAGACTGGTCGTTGATGGGATGGTTCTGGGAACTGTTATCCACCTGGGGATGGAAAGTTCTGATGGTCATTGGGATACTTCTAGCCATCCTTTTCCTGTTTTGTCTGTGCATACAGTGTGTTCCTGCCATATGCGGCCTATGTGTTACATCATGTGTAAGGAAACCTGTATCAAGGGACGAGCTAAGTAATAGGATGATGCTACAGCAACATCTCAATGAATTCATGAACATAGACCTAGACTCAGATTAGCATGAGTGTAAGTAAATTGCCTATGTAAGGGCAAAAGGAGGGTCTGTGGTACTGAAAATTCTGGACCTGTGTCATTAACATCATTGTAACATGACGATTTTGGTATCAGCAGACCGGTAATGACAGGTATGCTATATCTGAGTATTTGCGTCATATTCGAGTGACGGGATCACTCTAATATTAACGATTCCCTTGTGAACCCTCGGGTTCCATTTTGTGTACGGCAGCCATTTTGTGGTTGCCCTCACATAAGGCAATGACTAAAGCCAAAACGCGCCTTAGGGGACACGTACACTTTCAGTGACCTGGGCAAGCTGACTCCACTGTCCAGAGCCAGAACCTGTTCGGCCAGTTTTAGTTCCCAGTGGCCGATCGAGATTAGGGGCCCAGGTGCAGCATGCCATAAACCCTTCATTGCACACATCTATATCTAAATCTTATTCACACCTGTCACTGCTCTTTCTTTATGACCTGCTTTACGAGGAGGAGGTGCCCGGTTTTATTAGGGGTCCAGATTATATCTGTTGCAGGTGTTGGGCCTCACTGGGTATTTGGTTGTGGGCTGGACAAACTGAAAATGGGCTTGTCATCATGAATCTGTTTTTTTTGTTGTAAGAAATATGTGAATGATTCACTGTAAAAATAAGGAATGTTTGCCTAAAGCATAATATTCTGTATAAAAGAGATAGCTGGTTTGCATGATAAAGGCAGTCTCCTGAGAACATACACATTGTTGTACTTCTAGGATACCTGTTGCTGGCTGCAGCCAATAAATTGATCTTTGAAGCCACCAAGAAGACTCTGTGTTTCTGTAGTCTGAGACAGGAAGAACTCAAGGTCATTGGGTGTGTTCCCTGGCACCGCTGGGTCCAATAAAACCCAGTACTTCAATGTGAATACTCTTATTGTGTGCAATTCCTATTACTGTGTCCAGTCTTTTAATGACAACTTATTCTTTTGGTCTCGGAATGACTATCAAGATTCTAAGGGCAGCGCAATCAAGCATAGAATGCTTTGGGTTTGAGTGGCAGATCTTAAACAACGTCTGCCTCTCACACATGTTATACATACTCTTGGCCATCAGCGTGTGGGAGCACATGCTCTTGGTAATTCTATGGCTGATGAAGCGGCCAAGTCTGCAGTAGCCACGTGTTCCATAGCAGCAGTTACAAGATCCATGACTAAAATAGATAATGATATTTTAGCAGCTATAGCTGCAACACGGGAGGGAACTATTCATCCTCAGGGTTTCCCTTCAAAATACTCTTATCATATCACTCCCGATCAGGTTCCTTATGCTTTGATTCCTTCAGTTGGGGATCGGATGATTTCCAACTTGGACCGCAGACCCGCTTTGATCAAAGCCTCACACGAGGGCATGGCTTCTGCACATGCCGGGGTGTCGGCGACGGTCTCGATTTTACAGCAACGTTATTGGTGGCGTGGTTTATATAAACAGACCCGCAATTATGTACTTTCTTGTGACATTTGTCAACAAATCAAGCCTTCCATGGTCACACGCCCACCGTAAACACAGCTGTGTATTTCTAATCAACCTTTTGGCTGTATTTATCTTGATCACTGCGGTCCACTCTCTTCTGATACTGCGTATAAATACATATTTGTTGCAGTTGATTTGTGCACTAGATTCCTTTGGGTTTGGCCACAACGCAGTGTTGACGCTTGAAATGTCATCAGGGATTTGCGTGTCTTTGTCGGGATGTTTGCCTGTGGCACCTTCCATTCAGACCAAGGTCCAGCGTTCACCTCTAAGGCGTACAAGGATGCGATGAAGTCAATGGCGGTGCTGGTGCAGTTTTTGTCTCCATACAGGCCTGAGGGCAATTCGATTGTGGAGCGAATGAACCATGACTTAAAGCAATCCTTGACAGCTAGAGTCTTAGGCACTGGCAGGAACTGGCTGGCCCACTTGTATGGGGTTCAACGTGCACTTAATAATCTCCCAAGAAGATCACTGGGTGGGCGGACCCCATACGAAATGCTCTTTGGCATTAAAATGTTTGTGCCAGACCTTGATGGTCTAGACGTTGTGGTGGCTGCCGCAACCTTTGACGTAGATAATCATTCTACTGTGTTACAGGATCTACAAAAGAAACGTGACAGCTATGCAACTGAACATTTACCCTCTTCCACTGATGCAGCACTGCTGATTCCAGTTGCTATTACCAGGGCATGTAAAACCTAATATACATGTCCTACCTTTTACTTACATAGCACCCTGCCCTTATTGCTAACTAGGGCCTTCCTTTGGGGTGATTTATGTCTAATAAAAGGATAGATTATTGCTTGAAAATGAGTTTTAAATGGCAAGTCAGAGTGTCAGTAAACTGCACACACAGGCCCTGCAATGGCAGGCCTGAGATAGGTTTGAAAGGCTACATATGTGGGTTGCACAATGAGTGCTGCAAACCCACTAGTAGCATTTAGGTTACAGGCCCTGGGTATATGGTACACCTCGGTCATCATGTTTAGGGGAGAAGCACATGCACTTTAGCACTGGTTAGCAGTAGTAAAGTGCTCAGAGTCCTAAGGCCAACATAAAGATGCAGGAAAAAGAAGAGATGTAAGCAGGCAAACAGTTTGAGGGGAGACCAATCTAAGGATGACAGGTCTAACACATGTCCCCCCAGCTGAAAGTGGGGAGATTTACCCAACCTGTAGGAAGTTCTCATCACTAAGGCAGAGGAGCCTGGATAGATCATCAGCATTTGCTTGGTCTACCCCATGTCTGTGTTCCAATATGAAGTTCATACGCTGTAGGAAAATGGACCACATCAACAGTTTTGGATGGATTCTCACCCCTCATTTGCATGAGCCACCTGAGGGGCCTGTGGTCAGTCTGAATCAGGAAGTGAGTGCCAAACAGGTGTGGCCTCAACATCTTCAGTGCCCAAACCACAGCGAAAGCTTCTCTTTCTATAGCACTCCACCTCTGTTTCCTAGCTAGTAATCTCCTGGAGATGAAGGCTACAGGTTGGTCTAGGACCTCTTCATTTGGCTGTGATAAAACTGCCCATACACCATGTTCTGAGGAATCTGTTTAAACAATAAATTCCTGGGAGAAGTTAGACACCCTGCACACAGAGGCTGTGCACATGGCCTGCTTCAGGGAGACAATTGCTTTTTGGCATGCCTCTGCCCAAATCACATTTTTGGGCTGCTTCTTAGAAGTCAGCTCTGTCATTGGGGCAACAATGGTGTCATATCCTTTGACAAACCTCCTACAGTACTCAGTGAGCCCAAGAATGCTTTGACCTCAGTCTGGGTTTTGGAGGGCCCCCTGGCTATGATATTCTCTATTTTGGCCTGGAGGGGATGCACCTTTCCCCTGCCCACCAGGTGTTCCAGGTTCACCACAGATCTCTGCCCTACCTGGCACTTACTGGCCCTGATAGTCAGGCCTGCCAGTTTCCGTGCCTAAAGCACTTCCTGGAGATGAAAGAGGTGGTCCTTGCAGCTGCTACTGCTGACAGCTATGTTATCCAGAAAGGCAGCTGAGAAGGCCTCCATACCAGCAAGAATCTGGTTCACTAACCTCTGGAAGGTGGCAGGGGCATTCTTGAGCCAAAAGGGCATCACTTTAAACTGATATTGGCCCCCTAGAGTGGAGAAGGCTGACCTCTCCTTGGCTTTTGTTAGGGAGAACAGCCAGCACCCTGATGTAAGATCAAAGGTACTTAAGTAATGGCCAGCCCCTAACCTGTCAATAAACTCATCACCCTGGGGCATGGGATGAGCTTCTTTGTCACTGAGTTTAGCCCTCTATAATCCACACAGAACCTCAGTTCAGGTGTGGTGCCCAGTGGGGCAGCCTTTGGTACCAGAGCCACAGGACTGGACCAGGGGCTACGGGAGGGCTCTATCACCCCAAATTCCAGCATTGTAGAGACTTCACTTAATGCTGACCCTCACCTTATCCGACAACCTGTAAGATTTATTTTTAACAGAGAGGTTGTCACCTGTGTCCACACCATTGGGTAGTCTCAGGAATAAGGGAGAACAGAGAGGGGTACTGTCCCATCACTTGGTGGCAGTCTCTCTGCTGTTCAGGAGGTAGACTGAGAGAAAAGCTTACTCCCTTCACAGACCCATCGATCTCCTTGGAGTCTAAGAGGTCAGGGAGAGGTTTACTCTCCTCCTCTTCTCCATCTGTCACCAACAACATGGTGAGCTCAGACCTCTAAAAGTGGGGTTTAAGGCGATTGACATGCAGCACCCTGTGGGGTTGCCTAGGGGTCCTGAGATCCACCAGGTAGGTGGCCTCACCCTTTCTCTCAATCACCTCTTAGGGACCAGTCCAATGGTCCTGGAGGGCCCGAGTTCCACAGGTTCCATAACCTACACTTTCTGCCCATGCTGCAACTTCACAGTGGTAGAAGTTTGGCCATACCACTCTTTCATCACAGCCTGACTGGCCTCTAAGTTGATGGAAGCCATTTGGCTCAGGTAGGCCAGCATGTAGCTCACTATATCCGGGGGAATCTTCCTGGGAGCTTGCTCCCATCCTTCCTTGACTACACTCAGAGGTCCCCTGAAAGGGTGCCCATACTGAAGCTCAAAGGGGCTAAAGCCCAGTCCCTTCTGTGGTACCTCCCTGCAGGCAAACAACAGACATGGCAAGAAGATGTCCCACTTATTCCTCAAGCCCGTAGGTAGGCCTCTAATCATGCCCTTCAGGTTCTTGTTGAATCTCTCAACAAGCCCATTTGTTTGTGGATGGTAAGGTGTGGAGAACTTGTAAGTTACCCCATACTCCTTCCACTTTGACTGCATATATGCAGACATGAAGTTTGTGCCCGCCAGACATAAATTCCTTGGGGATACCCACTTGAGTAAAAAACCACATCAGGGCCTTTGCCACTGCAAGCGCAGTCATGGCCCTCAGAGGGATTGCCTCTGGATACCTAGTGGCTTTATTCACCAGAAGCAGGATAAACCTGTTGCCTGATGCAGTCTGGGGATCTATAGGCCATGCATTGTTGATGCCTACCCTCTCAAAGTGTATACCAATGACAGACAAGGGATTAAGGGGGGCTTTCAGCCTCAGCCCTTCTTCCCACAAGCCTAACAGGTCACACAAGTCAAACAGAATGCATCTGAGGAATTCTTGATCCTAGGCCAATAAAAGTGGAGGACAAGCATTGCAAAGGTCTTGTCTTAGCCCAGGTGTCCTGCAAGGGTAAAGTTCATGATCCAGCTCTAGTAGGAAGGCCCTGTAGAATTGGGGGACCACCAGATCCCTTGCTGTCCCAAGCACAGGAGCCTTAGGTTCAGTGTAAAGGAGGTAATCCTCCCAGTACATGTGATGACTCCCAGAGACATCACCTGCTGCTTGTGTTTCCACCTGTTGCCTTAGTCCCACAAGGGTTGTGCACTTCCTCTGTGCCCTACAGAATTCCTCCTTGGTGGGTCATTATTCCACATGCCATCCAGCAAGCTCAGGCAGGTGACCAGGGGGAGCAGTGCCCTACTCAGTGGACTCCGGGGCGGCCACCACAGGTGCCCCATCCACCTCACTGAAAAGACACTCAGGGACTGGTTTCCCACACCATCTGCCTTTGCCCTTCTTAGAAGCTAGCTAGGCCATTATTTCAGGCTTCAGCCCCTTTTGACTCCCATTCTGGGCAGCCATGTTTCTTGTGGTAGCACAGGTCCAGTCAGGTAATCCCAACATCTCCACATGAGACTTGAGCTCCACTTCCTTCTTGGTAGTGTGCTCAAGATCATTACCAAGCAAACAGTCCACTGGCATGACATGGTTCACAGCAATCTTCCGAATATCTGAAACCCCACTCCACTCAAATGGAAAAAGGGTCACTGGGTAATGACCTTGTCTGTTGTCAGCCACCACAACCTGGTCAATGCTTTGGGAATCACCTGCTCGTGAGACACCAGCTGACTTCTTACCATAAACATGCTTCACCTGTATCCTTCAGAGCCTCAACACCGTGCCCATTGATGGTGACCCATTACCTATACTTGGTAGTATTTGTGGGTGCATGGATCTTAGTAACCATCTCACGGTCACCCATGGACACTATGGTATCCCCATTAAGCTCCCCTCCCATTAACTGGGACAAACACCTTGCCCAACACTGCACTAGCCATCCCTGGAATCTTTCCTTCAGTGGGAGGTGGTGTTCTTTTTAGACACTTGGGATCCTATTTCTAGTGTGCATACTGAAAGCACTCATAGCACTTGGGAGTCTTGGGCTGCTGACTTTTGTCAGGGTAGGTTTTCTTCTGGTGGCCAGATTGGGAATGAGAACCAGACCATCTCCCCTCTGAGTTGTCTTTGGGGGCCCTTAGAGAACTCTGTCTTTTCATCTTCCCCTATTTCTTCTGGTGGGTACCCTGACCACCTTTTTGGGAGTACGCCCTAGATGCCTTCTTGGACACTCTGGCGCTGACCCTGATGTCTGCCTCCTCAGCAAGCTTCCTGAGGTCAGTAAGCTTGCTATCAACCAGATGTTGGTGCAGCTCTTGAAAACAAATATCAAGTATGTGATCCTTTAAAATTAAGTTGTACAGCCCTGAATAATCATCAGCCTTTCTGCCCCTCACCCCGCCCTTAAGCGCCTTGCTAACATAATCCAATAAATCCACCCATGTTTGTGATGAGATCTTGTGGCTGCCACTCAATTTGAGCCTATGCCTCTCAGGGGTCTGTCCAATCTTACTGACTAGGATGGCTTTCACAGCAGTGTGGCATGTCTGGCCCTCTGCCTCTAGTGTAAGGAGTGTGTCCCTATCCACTGTGGGCGTATACCTCCATAAACTACCACCCGGAACTCCTCTGGGACCTTGTGCACTCTTAAAGCCACATCATAGACTGTAAACCATTTGTTTGTGTCATCCCCCACCACATAACTGGGTACCAAATCCTTGGGTATCCGGACTCTGGACTCAGCAGTGAGCTCTGCAGTTATGCTGCCACCATTGCTGTTGTTGGACCCCACTTGTAGGGCTCTTACACCAAGCTCTCTCTTGCCGAGTTCATGGGTCATTTTCTCTCTTCCTTGGCCAGCTTTTACTCCCCTAGAGCTTGCTCTTTCTTCATTGTAGCAAGGGCCCACTCCTTCACTAGCTTGGCAAGGGCCTGCTCCTTCTCCAATTTCAATTTTGCAAGCTCCAGCTTCACTTTTCTCTCCTTCCCCCTGTCCTCCAGCTCCTCTGATGACAGGTTCTTTGAAGACACACTGCTGCCTGGTCTGCTGCAGACTTCCAGTCCTGGGAGGATATTACACTCCACATCAGTAGGCTACATGACAAGACCTCCAGACAGGTCCTGCTCCAATGCCTCCTCAGACTCTGATTCCACTTCCTCATCCTCTGTGTTGGTCTTGTGGGCTGCTGCCCATGGTCTTAATATCTTAAATAACAAGAGCAACCCATACGTCCTTGTGAGCTGGGTAGGTACAAGAGTACAAAACAATGTTCACAAGGAACTCATTTATCTCAAACATTATACAGTCTGCAACTAAAATAGTTGCTCTGATTCAATCAAAGTCAAGATTATCCTTATTTATTCATGACCCTCCATTGAGTCACAGTACGAATCATATAAAAGTATCTATACACACCTCTGTATTCACATTCCTTGAAAAAGCCCACAAACCTTTTAATTAAAGGTAAACCTAACTTCAGCCGAAGTAGGTAATTTTATTCTGCAGTTACAGTCTGTATCACAGACGTAATTACTTAAACATAAGTCATTGAAATATTCGCATTTTGTTGTCCATTAGGAGTGGTATTGTGAACCCCAGTGAAGTGACCATAACCTATTTTAGTGAGTTTTATGTGACATAGTGAGAAAAAAAGGCTGGGAAACAGGTTATTGGTAAATACAAAAGGATGAGCTCAATACAATAGATAATAGTTTAGTTCAGGCTCTCTCTTTTGTGTGGTGTCGACGGCGTTTCGACCCTCTCTAGATACGGGGTCTCTTCAGGACTGTGTTTCTGGGGACAGTACAGCACAACAGTCATCCGTATAGGATCCTGGCTATAGGGAATCAGTTGAATAATGAAGTCCAGGAACGATAATTTTCATACATTGTACAGTTCCACAGAGTGATAACTGGTATACTTCAGGATGTCCGTGGAACCCACAGCATTGGCTCCACGCATATATATTTACGCTATGACGATGAATTTCACTGTAATCAGTAATCAGTAAAACAATGATGCACAGGAACGATGATTTCTGGACATTGCTCAGTTCCACAGAGTGATAACTGGTATACTTCAGGATGTTAGTGGAGTCCACAGCGTTGGCTCCACGCGTCTGTATTTATGCTTAAATCATCGTTCCTGTGCATCATTGTTTTACTGATTACAGTGAAATTCATCGTCATAGCGTAAAGAGGGTCGAAACGCCGTCGACACCACACAAAAGAGAGAGCCTGAACTAAACTATTATCTATTGTATTGAGCTCGTCCTTTTGTATTTACCAATAACCTGTTTCCCAGCCTTTTTTCTCACTATGTCACATAAAACTCACTAAAATAGGTTATGGTGTTTAAGTAATTACGTCTGTGGTACAGACTGTAACTGCAGAATAAAATTACCTACTTCGGCTGAAGTTAGGTTTACCTTTAATTAAAAGGTTTGTGGGATTTTTTCAAGGAATGTGAATACAGAGGTGTGTATAGATACTTTTATATGATTCGTACTGTGACTCAATGGAGGGTCATGAATAAATAAGGATAATCTTGACTTTGATTGAAGCAGAGCAACTATTTTAGTTGCAGACTGTATAATGTTTGAGATAAATGAGCCCATGCTCTTAAGGCTTTTTGAAGCTCTGCCTTCATGGCACTTCCCTTAGTGAACATCCTCCATTCTTGGCAGAATCCCTTGAGCTGGGCCACTATGTAGGTGTCCAGATTGGCCTGGTAGAATTCTATATTGGCAGTAAGGCCACATATATTGCAGTGAACAATGAGTTTTGGAAAAAAAGACTTTTGGAAAAATCAAACGTGCCATTTTAGGGAGAATTGGAAAAGGTTTGAATTGGTCTTAGTAAGTGTAGTGAACAATGCGTTGCTATATGGTTTTGCACAAAAACGTCCTATCTCACCGCTGATCACCAATGTTAGAAATTGGGTTTCTGGTTGTCATAGAATGCACCCTGTACAAGCAGGAACCACCACTTTAGCAAGTGTAAGCTAGATACACACTAAAAGATAACCTGTGCTCACCCTCTGGTAGCTAGGCACAGAGCAGTCAGGCTTATCTAAAGAGGCAATGTGTAAAGCATTTGTGCAACACACACAAACACAATGTAAACACCACAAAAAATACTCCACACAGGTTTAGAAAAATAGATTATATTTACATGAGTAAAACAAAACAAAAGTCAAATAAGTAGAACCAGAGTTATGATTTTTGTAAAAATAAATCAAAAGTAGTGTTTAGAAGCAAATAGCGCTTAGGGGAAACTTGAGTTTGTGCTGGACTGGGGTGAATTCAGAGTTCAGGTTGACTACAATTGAGGGCTGGCCGGCTACAGGACTCACGTGGGTACCACTGAAAATGTACCTTGGAAGGAGCAAGTGTCAACGTTGAAGACTCGATGCAAGGAGCAGAGGAGGTGATGTGTCTTGTCGTTTGCGTGGATTCAGGGGATGCGTAATCCAATCTGCACAGTCGATGAAGGCTTCGTCGATGAACCCTTTTATGATGCAGACACTGCATAGTCCTAGTCGAGACGCGCAGTCCATTGTTGTCGAGCCGTGCCGTCTGTCAAAGCAATGTCATCGATCGGCTCCTGTGTCAGAGTTGAAGGGCAATGCATCAGTTCCAATTGGTGCAAAGTCATCAACGCGTAGAGTTTAATGGTTCTGGACAGGAGAAGCCACCTTTCAAGGGCCCCTGACTGGATTGGCACCACTTGGAAGGGCAGGACTCACAAATGGCATAGTCCAGGTGCTGTTGCAGGGATGAAGGAAGTCTCTGAGTGCCCTGAGACTACAGAACAGGGGGCCAGCCAAGCCCTTGGAGTTACACTGGGATCAAGTGAGATGGGTCCAGTCTTTGTCCTCAGCAGGGCAGAGATCAGCAGGCAGAAAGGCAGCACAGCAAAGCAGAAAAGCATTTCTTCCAGACCAGGAGTGAAGCAGAGTAGCAATCCATGTAGCACAGCAGTCTTTACTCCTGGCAGAGTTCTTACAGGTCCAGTATTGTACCCAATTGTGCCTTTGAAGGGGGAGTGACTTCAAAGCAGGCCCTTTAAGTGCACATGTCACCCCTTTCTTCCCAGCCCTGAATGCAGACTATTAGTAGGGGGTAATCAGTCCTTTGTGTGGGAAAATTACACTGCCTATTCAGATGTAAGTGTCAACTCCCCCTCCCTCTTCCTGCCCAGGAAGAGCTATCAGAATGCAGATGAATGCAAATGAGTTCTCTGTCACACCCACCCTTCCTGTGTTTGTGGCTGTCTAGAAGGAATGCACAAAGTGTAGCTTTCACCCACCCTAGACGTGAATTAGAAACAGGCTGTAAGGCACACAGAGCAGTAAGAGCAGAGAAATACCTACTTTCTAAAAGTGGCATTTCAAATATCGTAAGGTTAAATCCAATTTTGCAATTAAAGAGGATTTATCAATACTATTTCAAAGATATACAACATGATGCAAGTACTCCTTTCTGATCAGGAATTACAGCTTAAAAGTGTATTAAGTAATTCCCCTGCTAGCCTATGAGAGGAGTAGGCCTTACAGTAGTGCAAAACTAATTTAGCTGTTTGTCACTACCAGGAAATGTAATACTTAATAGAACACGCCCTACCTTTTACTTACACAGCACTCTGCCTTTAGGACTACCTAGGGCCTTGCTTAGGGGTGACTTAAGTGTAAGATAAGGGGATTCTAAGGCTCGGCAAGGAGTTTTAAATGCCAAGTTGAAGTGGCAGTTAACCGCTCACACAGGCCCTGAAATGGCACGCCTGAGACATGTTTGAAAGGCTACTTGTGTGGGCGGCACAATGATGCTGCAAGCCACTAGTAGCATTTAGGTGACAGGCCCTGGGTATATGGCATACCGCTTTACAAGGGACATATAAGTAACCTAAATATGCCTTTAATACAAGTACCACCAGAACAGTTTTAGGTCGATATCACTACACTCTGTATAGTTCCCTCAAAACAAGATGCTCAGTCCCAGGGCCAACCGTATAGAATACCCCAATAATTAAAATAATCACAACAAGAGGGAGAAGCACACTAGCACTAATATAAGACTACAAAAAGCTTTTGCATAGGACCTAATATTCCAGAGAGAGTCAAAGCATAGAGTTACATGGAATTTTCAGTCATCGAGTCCAAACATCACGAGACACATATATATTTGTAATGTTCATTCATTATTTCTTTACTTCCACTTTAAAATAATAACAAAGTCACAGTCAACGTGTTTCGTCCTGAAACATTGGGACTTGTTAGGGCAAAAGATTCTAAGGCTTATCTTAAGTCCATAGGATCATTTTTCTTGCAGAGTTCTTCGAAGGAGAAAGCTTGTGGGATCCATTCATACAGAATGTGTTTTTCCTGTGGTCAATGATTTATTAATTCCTGCAATTCTTCATTGGGTGACAATGGAATATGGCACCTAGGCTAACAAAAGTAATGTTCTAAGTCTTCAATAGTGTACAGCCTCTAACATTGAAAGGACATTACTGAATACCTGTAAGTGTTGGCAATAAACTCAAAATGGGCCAAATAGTTGATTAGGTGATCTTCTGCAATAATCCCATATTCTCTGAGGAAACCACAGTCTAAGGTTTGGACATGTAGCATGAAAAGTGAATCACTTAACTAAAGCAGCTTCAGGAGTTAGGGAGGCTATCATTTGATTTCCTACAGAACTGTGGCATTTCAATAATTTTAAGCATTGTTAGTTGAGGAGCTGTTTTGGAATGAAGCAAGGTGATGAGAAAAATAAAAAGGTGAATTATTGTTATGTTTTTAGATGTCAATTCAGGAGAGGAATCATTTCAGAGAAGTTTAAGTGATCACATTTCTGTTTTAATCTGGGCTGAGGGAATATTGAACCAGTTGAGGCTATAAGTGTGGAACAGTATGAAATCGTCAAGACTGAACTGGGTGGTCCTCAACATGCATAAAATCTCACTTACTGCTAATTTAATGAAAATTAATTATTTGTTTATTTGCATCTGCTTTTGTAACCGAAAAGTACCATGCAATGGCTTCGACTAACTCTCTAATTTGTAAAAAGGTATTGATCTCGGACATGGATTTGGTAACATTTGTTTTGGATCTTCTCCTGCCTGGGGCGATTTCAGGAATTCATTTTATTCCAAAAAAGAACTGTAAAAGGGGTCCTAGTTAACAACACTATAAGGATGACATTGTGATGGGCTAATGGGTGTGTCATAAAAGCTCCACTAAGCATACATATGTGAAGGTTTTTGGGATACCCAATTTCACTGTGGATCGTGTCTCAGTATTGGAGAGCAGAAAGACTACAAATAGCGTAAGAGTGATGCATGAAGATGAATTGCATTTTTGCCAGGAGGAATGCATCTATCAAAGGAATATATTAAAGGGACATTTCCAGGTGCTTTTGAATTTTTTTCCATGATTGTATCTTCTGAACAAGTTAGCAGAATGGACTGATGTATTTATTTCAACTTCATTTTAGAAATATCAGAGTGGTGAAAAATGATCATCATAAACTTAGGGTAAATTGTTATACTATATTTGAATACAAACAGTGGTAGATAGTTTAACTTCTTCTACATTCATTGATGTTCTGTTTGACATGCTTCAAAAGTGCATTCACAGTAAGCCTGTCAGGAATTGTGAAAAAGCTTATAATTACAACCCATGGCTACTGTGTGCTAGAATGGCCCCATTATTAGTTCTGTTTTGGCACATTAGGTAAGCTATGCAACATTAAACATTCAGTTCAACATTTGAAGCATCTGTTGTTTGCCTTAAGTGTGGAAATAGTTGTGAAGCAATTCTAGAAATGGAACCCTTTGCATTCACAACAAAGCCTGGCACGAGTCAGATGTCCTAACAAGTTTTGGCAAAGCTGATCGGTCTATTGGCTTCTTTAATGTTTTTGTAAACTTTATTACAAAAATATGGGTGGGTGTCTTTGAATGTTTTTGTAATAAAGTTGTACAGAAACATGCCTGTGCATATGTTCAATTGCACAGATGGACCTCTATAACAATTCTTGTAAGAAATATTTACATAACATTCAAAGATTGTCACCCTTGTATGTGCATGTGCACAAAAGGGGGTCATCTTGGAATGGGTTAGCAACACATAAAGAGATGGACACAAGTGCTTGCACCTATTTGCGGAATCACACACAAATGCATCAATCTTGGAATGGTTAAAGCCATTCAGAAACATAGAAGTCAAAAGCAGTGTGTGTGTTGAATCTAGTACACAGCAAGTGGTGACAAGTGCTCAATAACAGTGCCCGAGGACCTGTGGGACCCTCACAAAGTTTTTAGAACTATATAAAATATTAAATCACCAAATGTCCACAAGTCCATGGCATTGAAAGCACTACTTTCTGTGTGTTGTCAACATTACACTTTAGCAGAGTGCTGTCACTCATGCAGAAAGGAATCAGTGGCAATAAAAGAAAGGGCTGTCCGACTGACTCATGCTCTGTGCAGAAGTGGGTAGAAGCAAAATGTGAATTTCCCTGGTAGCGATAGTGCCAGTGTGGATATGGCTAGATCGTAGGGTTTTTTTTCTCAATAACTTTGGGTCCAGTACATGAATCAGCACAAAAAGTTTCAACGAAAAGTATATCCATTTTGGGTTTATCATGGCAAGTTTTATGCAGATCCATGAAGAAGAGGCCAGAAAAAATGACGGGAGAAGGGCCCATAAGTGCCATTTCCCATTTTAACTCCCATAGGAGTCTTTCCTCTTTTATATAGAATAACCAGCTGAACAGAATTGCACCAAAAGTGGCACGAAGGTAGAACCGGCTTAGCAATGCCTAAAGCGAAATATTGCAATATTTTACATGAGTAAAAGGTTTCTCACTTTGGAGCTTTCAGTGGTTTTCGGTGTAACCACAAAAATAAATCAAGACAACAAGTGAACCTTTGTCCTTCTCTAAAAACAGCCACTTGCAGACAGAAAGAATTAAATCTCAATAGTCATACTCATGCTATTTCTTGAGTAAGGCACAACAGATTTAAGATTTCTGAATGTAGAAAGTTACTCTGCATTTAATGCAACCAAATCTCACAGGGGCCTATTCACAAAGGTAGATGTACACATGAGTAAATATACAAGTGTATGTTTTTACTCTTCCACTTCGCAGTACATTTCCTAGTTTTTAGCTATTCACCATTTCCAAGTGTAAATTTACTAGACTACAAAATGTAGTCTTACATGTCTCCACCCTCTGAAACAGGGTGTGGAGCTAGCCAAATTTACAAGTGTAAAGTCATTACATAATTACTTAAAAAGTTTAAAAAATACCAAAATGTTTTATGATAAATAAAAATGTAAATGAATTTGATATCAATCAAAAAAAGCTACAGCACGAATAACTTAATTTTCAATTAAATAAAATTAAAATCAAATTAACTATATTAAATTAGGTTAACTTTAAAAAAAAAAAATATTAAAAAATATTACCACCTTAAGTAAAATATGTATATTTATATATTATGTAATAAAAATGACTAAAAGTTCTGTGTAGACTAAATTTTAAAATAATGAATTTATCTGAGAAAATAATTAAAGTTACTTTTAATTTAATAAAAAATTGTAATGCAAAATTTTATTTCATAATAATATAATATTCATTTTATTTCAGTATATTTTTTTAACATTAATTGAAATGTACATATATATTTTAAAAAAGTCTAAATAAATTGATTTATTTTAACATTATTTGCTAATAGGTTCTATTTTAAGTCCCTGCCTCAATTGTTTTCCATGGGAGGGTGTTGCAGTACCTGTGAGTGGCCATATATGGTGCTAGACTTATTCCACACTGGACTTCAGTACATTTATTACAGTTTTGTGGCCTTTTGGCCTGCAGGAACGTTTGTGGGTGGGTTTTTGTATTTGCTTGTCCCTCCTTAAAGCCCTCCTTACCCCGTCCCTAAATCCCATCTTACTCCTACCTATACCCCTCCCATTTGTGGTAGATATTCCCCGTTATCCCACCACTCCCTCCTGGTCCCTCCCACATTTACTAAGTAACAAACTTACATGGGTGGAGATCTCCACATATAAAAAGGAAAGAGAGATGGAGGTGAAAATGTACACCTGTAGGTTCTAGAGTAGCATATTATAGTATGAGAGTAGTACTCTTGTATTACTGTTAAATGTACTACAAAGTGCAATTTGTGAATAGAAGCCTAGAGTTTAGGAAGGTACACTGCTGGTGCTTTGATGTTCCTTGTTTGAGTGTGTTGAAAGTACCAATCAGGTTAATTTATTTTAGATTTCATGCACACTACTGATGCAACACTCCCATTAAAAACATTTGTTTTTAAAGTTAACACATTATGTATGCCCCCAGTTAAACTGGCACAATATGTTCATTCTTTGTAATGTTTAATTAATGGTTCTGAAACAAATTGTGCTGGGGCAATTTATTGGAATCTAGAAATGGTTAGCAAACAAAACCCAAGAATTAAACAGTTGCAAAGTACAATAAAATCAATGATGAAGTGTACTCTGGAAAGAAAGAAACTGACAACCAAAGTAATGACAGCATGCAGTAAAAGGCTTCTCTGCAAACTTAGACTTGATAATTCCTCATATGCCTTCTGAGTTTAATACTGCTGATAAATGACTTTGTTAACTTGCGCAAAAGCATTTTCTGGTTTCTTTGGCACATTACTGAAGCGTATGTCTTTGTTTTTTTTTAAAGGCGAGTCAAATATGTGAAATTAGGGAATATAGCATTAGATGAAGCATAGTTACTGCAAATTGCAAATGGAGGATCGACAGTCTAGACACAGTTGTAAATTCCACATGTAATCGACGGCTGAAAGGGACATCATGCAAATGGATACATTTTGAAAGATGGTGTGGTCTTAAAGTCTTGTAAGAGCCATCACAAAGGTAGCTGGGAAGAGAAGGTAATAGCTGGTCTTATATGTCTGACCTTCCTGCAGCAGATTGAACCATAGTAGGTGGTGAAGGGAAAAGGCTAATCACGAACATGCTTGAAGAGTTGGCTTTTTATGGATGGCCAAAATGATTGCGAAATCTGTAGTAGTAGTGAATTCCAAAGAGGAGACCTTTCTACATGGAAGTCTCTTTCACTGAATGTTTTGTCCCATTGGGAGACTCCGCAGATGGGGCAGAGATCTCTTATGGTGAATATAGGAAAGCACTCCCTATACTTTACCATAGGGAAATCTCCACAGTAGGGATAGAGATTGCCATATGGTAAACTACAGGGATAGATTCCCTATACTTTACCATATGGAGATCTCCACCTCAGTGGCAGAGATCTCCAAATGGTAAAATATAGGGGTGTGTGAAACTTGCTAATTTGCTGTAGCATAGTTCAGCAAACTTACTGAAAAATTATGTGAAATTACATGTAATTATGTGAAAAGCAGCTCGCACTCAAAAATTACCATTACAGTCCATTCGGGTAAAAATGTAACTCGAAAATATAATTTCAAGTTGATTTCTAGGTGCTTGTGTTCCAAACACTGCTGCTTGCATTCAGAATTGTTGTTTTGAGCTGACAAATGGCCCACTCGGGTACAAAATCAACATGAAATGCCCCTCACATTCAAACATTACCTGAGTGGTACATCTCAAGTTAAAATTTGTCCCCGAAATTATGTGCTGTGGCGCAATAGTGTAATCTCTGCAATTTTGCTTACATTTCATTACGTCAGTTGCGCCGGCATTATTAAAATGTTGCTCAGGCCTAATATAAATATAGGAAAACTGTAAAAAAGATATTCAACTTGAAAAATGCTAGTAAATATATGTCTATGTTAAATATTATTGTATATTAATTTTGTATGTACAATATTAAATTACAATTGCATTAATGTAAATATATTAAATAAAATGTACATTAATTTTCTGAAGTTTACATTAAAAAATACTTTCCGACCAAAAGTAAATATTTGTTATTATGCATTAATTATTACTAAAAGTGATGTAAAGAACTAATTGAAAGCAATTTACTTATTTTATTAAAATTTAATATTACATAATTTTATAAATTTAAAAAAGTTGTTAAAATATTTTATATTTAAATAATAAATATATATTATTATGAGATATTTTTTAACATGAAATTTACATTTGTAACTATTTTAAATTGCTTAATTTAATTCAGCATTATTTTCTATGGGGTTTAAGTCCCTATCTCCATTGATTTCTATTGGAGGTATTGCAGTACAAGAGGTTGGCAATGTGTAGTGATAGACTTACTGCTGGTTTTTTTTGGAAGTAGCAAATAACATGCAGACATTTTGCCCCAGTCCCTTTTTCAGAGGTTGGACACATGTGAGTCTACATTTTTGAGGAACTATACTGTTGGATTTTGTGAATAACCCAACATAGTAAAGTTATTTAAATGTGTAAGAGAAAATTACACATATACATTACTCAAAAGAGTAAGTTACTTTTGTTAATAACCCCCTTTGTTTCTACGTTAGCATACACTAATGAGAGCATAGAAATGAAACATAAATTGATGGTTCAAAACACTGCTCTGTGTTTCACTATATGCTCCTAGCAGTCTGTCTTTCGAGTGTAATGTGGACTTCCAATGGGGACAAGGGTAGAGAGACTGTCAATCAGTAACTGTTCCCTCTGTTTATGGATCCCCGGAGAACTACTGGGACACCCTACAGGTCCACTCTCATTAAACTGCCTAGGGCAATGCATTGAGTGAGGTCACATCCTATGTGGTTCACATTTAGTGCAAAGTATCTGTACCCTGCTTTTTTATTTGCTCATGGGCATCTCTGACGTCTTCACGCACATTACACGATGACGTGAACAGCACAGCATAAAGATGGTAGGCCATCATCGGTTCTCTAACATTTGGGAGTTGCGGGACTACTGTAGGTAAGCCAACCAGGTGAGCCCATCACTAAGTAAGTGGGACTTATGTCTACCAGACCTGATTCTTTAAAATGCATTTATGTTGGTCTTGTAGCTAACTCTTGGGGGTGATTTCATTTTCTTACAGTATGTGACATAAGGATTCACTTGCCTGTAATGTCTCATGGGGCTAAATAGAGACCCAAAAAATGTATATGCATAAATATATCTGACAGTTTTGAAGGTATTGATAGATGGTCTGTCCGACTCTAAAGTACTTGGGGATCATGTGGATAAGTAGAAGCCTGTAATAATATTGTTCAAAACCTATAAAGTGATAGTTTGAGGGTCTGACTGACTCTAAAACACTTTGGATCAAAACGACTGGCAAATATGTTGGTAGAGTGTGTGTGTTTTAAAAAAAAAAAAAGGAACATAGAAACCAGACAATACATGTTGTATGGTGAATGAATGCTTTTTGATGAGTTTGGTTGTGTTTTGCATCAATTCTGTCACTTCACACAACACATTGTGAATATATTTAGTATCCCTAAGTGCAGTAATTTACGTTTGCTACACAGATGTGGTTAAAGTAACCGACTACATATACCTTGTTTTACTTGATTTTCTCCTGTTTTTCAAAAACAGAATAACCTGCGATTTTTCGGGCAACTAAAATTTGGTATTGTCATAGTATGACTAACTGCATGGTCCAACTGTGATTCTAAAGATACTGTGAATCCCCATTAGGAAGAGACTACTTAAGAAAGACGGCAGTGTGAGTGCGCAGTGGGTGCGCCAATGGCATGCAAAAGGCAAGCCCGTCTGCGCCCGTCAGCGCACTGACCGTGCACAGCGCCAGTCATGCTGCTGGTGGCTATATTGAGGCTAGAAGGCTCACAAATGATAGCACAACTGCTAGAATTTGCTACACCAGAGACAAACCCCTACAAATAGGTAAGCAGATTAATTATTACCCCTATTGAGAAAGGGGCTGTTTCACTATCTGTTCCTACTAATAGTACACCGTCTATAATGTGGTGTGGTCTCATAAATGCATGATAGATAGTTAAGCATTCCACAGAGAAGGGTATGCTGCTAGAAACTGATGAATAGGACATACTGTTCCTAACAGAAACGTAGCCTTCTCATGACTCAACTAGAGACCTGGGCGAGGCGTGCCCACTGGGGTTCAAAACTTTACATAGGCCACGAGGCAACAAGATAGGAGGAGGAGTCGGCATAATTTTTAAAGAAAAGAGGAATTTTACCACTCTGTCGCTGGATGAGTTAATAGGCCATGAACTAATGGGCTTTTCACTGAAATCTGGGAAAAGTTGTAACCGCTCAGGAATTCTTCATTATCGACCTCCAGACCTTGTAAAACCCTACATGCAGTCTCTTATTAAAACCATTTCCAACTTATCTTTTACATACTCCAATTTTTTCATCTTGGGAGATTTTAATATGTGACCAGAGGGGGACTAATCACTCCCTTTCAGGGAATTACAGGATTATTTCAAAATCTTAAGACTGCGACAGTTAGTGCAAGGGCCCCACTCACCAAGGTGTTCACAACTTGGATCTTATTTTTGCCCCGGGGGAGCTAATTGTAGTGGACAACATTTTACCCATGTGTTCGACTGACCACGCGTTAGTGGCCTTCCACATTAGTATCAAGAAGTTAAATGTTCAGAATACAGAACTAACCAATATGAGACCGGGAAGAGCTTGGCAAAAATTGACCAGATAAACAACAGGAAAACTGTTTGATCTAGAGACAACATTTGACTATAATAGAACAAAAGAAGATAATTAAGAAGCCATACTGGATAATATTGGCAAAATACTAGATAGAGAAGTACCCCTGAAAAACTTGAAAACACGGCAAAGACCCGCATCCTTGTGGTATAATACTGCACTAAAAACTTCTAAACAAACCTGCAAGAAACTAGAAAGACAGTGGTGCAGGTTCTACTTAGAGGAGGATAAAACATGTCTAAAAATTTCCCTCAATGGCTATAAGAAAGAGGACTGTAGGGCAAAAGCCAATCATTATGCGAATACAATTCTTGAAGCCCCAGTAGTGCTAAAAAAGTTTTTGAGATTATGCGTGAACTGACTAACCCAGAGTGTACAAATCAAGCAATAGAACCCTCTCAGGCTCTATGCAATAATCTTGCAGATTTTTTGATTGCAAGATCAAAAAGATTATCAAAGATATGGGGACCACCCCTGTAATAACAAGATCTTATCCCATAGATATACATACCAGCCACATTAGTAAGCTGAAATCTCTTGAACCTAAGACTTATGAGAGTTTCAGAGCTTTAGCACTGTCTACAGCATCTGGGTCGACCCTACACCCGATACCACATAAAATCTGGAAGGATATGGCAGAGAAACTATTCCCCCCATATATTAAAAATGTATAATCAATCTCCAGAAGTTGGTATGGTTCTTCAAGCCTGCAAAAAGGCTACAGTGACCCCCTTGGTGAAGAAACCCTCAGCGGACCCACTGTTCTTTAGTAACTACAGACCTATATCACTTCTGCTTTTCCCAGTAAAAATCTTGCAAGTCTTTGTGAGCAAAAAACGTTCCCACCACCTGGAAGAACAAGAGATCCTGAAGGAGGAGCAGTTCAGATTCAGACCAGGTTACGGTAGGGAATCTGCTCTGCTCCTGGCCATGGATGAGCTCCAGGTGAGGGTGGATAGCGGCCAGTCGGCTGTGCTGATATTGCTCGACCTATCAGCCGCTTTTAATATGGTGAACCATAAGACTCTACTGGCAAGATTAGCCAGGATTAGAGTCAGTGGGACAGCACTTAAAAGGATGAGTTCTTATTTGTCAGATCGTTGTCAAGCAGTCTCAATGCCTTGATATTGCTCTGAATTTAAAATCATTTAGCATGGAGTTCCACAGGGATCGGCACTTAGTCAAATCCTTTTTACATCTATACGAAACCCTTGATAACTCTCATCAAGTCACATAACATCAGGCTGGTCAATTATGCTGATGATAACCAACAGATCCTGTCCATCGAAAGTAACAAACTGGATGCTTTGGCCTCTTCTCACAACTGCATAAGTGATATTGTAGATTGGCTAGATTGTAAAGCAGTAAAATGTAATGGGATTAAACTGAGTTTCTATATCGTCCAGCAACAAAAATCCCAATGAACTCCTTGCAAATTTCTGGCCACTAACCAAAGAAATCAAAGTAAAACAATCAGAAATGGTACGCAATTTTGGCGTCACCTTTGACAACAAGCTAACCTTAGAGAGCCACGTAAATAAAGTGGTTGGCACCTGTTTTGCCCTTCTCCAAGGTTTAAGGAAACTTCTATCAATATTGCCCCCCCATGCTAAGACTCTGATTGTGAGAATCGGGATTCTTAGTAGGCTCGATTATTGTAATGCACTGTTACTCAGTGTACCGGAAATTCTACTAAAGAGATTGCAGCAAGATCAGGCCTCAGCCGCAAATGTTGGCTCTGAATTGGCCAAGGCGATTATCTGCTGCCAGTGCTGTGAAGGAACTTCACTGGCTTCCAATAAAGTAGCGAATAGCTTTTAAATCCCTGTGCATAGTTTTTAAAGCAGTTCAAGGAGAGGGTCCTCTACCTCTACAAAGAAGACCAAAAAGGTATGTCCCAGGAAGGTGCCTACGTTCTGCAACGGCAAATTTCATTTGCGTTGCAAAATTCTGCAACAAACAGGGTGGCCGAGCCTTTATGGTCAGAGTGGCTTAGCTCTGGAACAGGCTTCCTGCCACTCTAAGGTCCTTAACGGATCTACAACAATTTAGAAAAGGCCTAAAAACTTGGCTATTCCCTGCATATTTCTAGGACTACAGCTACCCGCCCATGACAGCAGTATGCACTTTGTTGATACATAAGCCCTTAGCGCCAGGATACAAACTAGAGAGTGCGTTTTATAAATGTTTTAAAGAAAAATATATATTTTTAAAAATAAATAAATAACAATAACCGTAGGGATCCGGTATGTCATGATGAAAGCTGGTTGACCTGGAAGGTCAGTTTTCAATAACCAGATGAAGCATGTTGACCCCTAGATGTAGGAGACATTGACTGTACTGACATGTCCTAGTGTCTTTTTTACCTCTTCTTGGGTGGGCATAAAATAAAAACTGTTCAAAAATTGGAAGGTGACACCCTGAGACGTTTTAAACTTCTGTTGCTTTTGTCCCAATATCATGATTCTTCAGGACATCAGGACAACGTGCACCTTCCTGCAGAAGGCCTGCATAGAAGATATATACTTACTCTTCTGTGTGACACTAGAAGTGTAATAATGGTGTACTTTCACAGTGTCATTTACTACAGATATGATATTGGCGCCGGTTTTTCAAAAATAAGTGTGTGTATGAGACTGAACAAGACACCAATGAGTGAAACATAACTGTGTGCACATTCTCTAGCATGTGAATTTGGCACACAAAGAGGGGATATATGTGTGTCATGGAGGGTGAATCACATGATAGCCAACATCCTCATACCATGTATATGTTTATTTGCAGGCATATCCCTGAGTGGCAAGTATCACACAATATGTGCATGCTTTGAGTGTTTTTGAATGCTATACACAAAAAAAAGCCAACACGTAAGACACGTCATTGGGGAAGTGACATATTTGCAAACCCACCCTGACGAAAGCCCAGGACCTTTTTAGGCTGTGAGTATAGGGCAGGCCTGGGCGTAGTTCGCGGAGTTTTGGTACGCGGAACTCCGCGAAGTTACAAAAAAACTCTGCGAAGTTCCGCGAGGGGCGGAGTGCAGTGCAAACTGCAGTTTGTGCTGGTATTCCTGCCGCTCGGGTAAAAATTCTACCCGAGCGGCAGCTCGCGCTCGCGAACTTACCGTTCGCGATCGCGAGCGGGGAAAAAACTCCGCTGCACATCGCGAAGCGGAGTTTCCTGCACTCCGCGAGCTCCGCGGAGTGCAGAGTGCAGAGTGCAGAAAACTCCGCAAATTCCGCGAACTGAGCGAAGTTCACCGCCCAGGCCTAGTATAGGGCTGAAACATGTTGGTGTTTTAGGGTCATAGGACAATTGCATCCTAATACCCCTACATAGTGTTTATTTTTGACCTTCCCACCCACCCCACTAGTAAAGGGATACCTTGGGAGTGGGTGAGGAATTTTATCTTTAAAGTTACGCACTCTCTCCAACTATCTTCGTAAGTGCTCCCTGCAATATGGTCGAGCCCACCCTGACGTTTAAGAGTTAGGGTGAACCTGATGATGAAGCATGCTGCTATTAGAGTGGGTGAAAGTTGTATAAAAAAAGGGTTGTTTTCCCTTCCCTACTCCAGTAAGAGGGTGGCACATTACATATTTCCCCCTTCTTTTTTTGCGGAGACGCTTGAACTCCAGAAGGGATACTCTTTGGTTAGTTATGTTAGAAAATTGCCATTTGATATGCACTAGGTCAGCTGTGAACCAGGGGAAAGGGACGGTGATTAGCCCTCCTTCCCCAGGATCTGTATACTTTCGCAGGGAGCCAAACTTCATCAAGCTAGATCACTGGGGCCTCAATGTAATTCTCGCTGCCTGAGAGACAACACCGTTCTAGTTAAGGTGTTGTTTCGGTCCCTCTTGGTCTTCACCCTGCAGTCCTCCTTTAACTTTATTGAGTGATAGTCTGTGAGCACAACTGCTGCAATACATTATTTCATAACAGTGGGTACTACATGAGACCATACTGGAGGTGGCAAGAAGAATGTAGTTGTGTCATCTTTTCATCTTCTTCTCGCATTAGTCATACTGTAACTTTAAGAAGGTACCACGCTAACCGCTCTCACTCACAAATGGGGTGGAGTACCCTGTCTGCCAAACTGACAGTCCACCCATTTTATTTAGAGTTGGACCAACTGCCATGTTTATTCCAGCAATTGCCCCACAAATATCGGACTATCATTTTATGTACCTGAGACTGACTGCCCTATGTGAGGAATAAAAGCCTGGCGTGCTGAACAGAAACAGATTAATACCACACACTGGGAGAAAGCTCCTAGGGTTTTGGTCCATTTTTTTTTTCAAAAACAAAATTCACACTTTGGGAGTTTAAGTAAAACAAAAAAGTGGATGAACATGAGGATGCTCAGCAAACGTACGGAAACTTCAGAGGAGCCACTGTGATGGTGGTTCTTCTGAAGGCAGACATCTCCCACTGACAGGTAACAATCTGTAAATATGACAGGCAGTCATCCTCCAGGGGGTGGAGTTTATAACCTCCACCACCTTGGTGGGACACTTGGACACCAAACAATAAACTCCCACAGTTGTTTAGTCATGTGAGATTGCAGGAATTTTAGTGCAGCTGACAAAAGGCTGATGGGGCAAAATGATATGTGTTGAAAGAGACCAGCTCAGATCTTTTTCAAAACAGGGAGCATGGTGCCCATTTGCTAATCTGTGGGAACCGTTCCATGAAAAAGATTATGAGCAAGGGTGGATTGTTGCTCAGCTAAGTGATAGGCTTCCTACAGCGCTGAGGGTAGTTTTCAAATAACCCCTCCCTGATGATTTTGTCTTCTTCATAGTCAAATTACGCAGCCCACTCACTATGATCCTGGTTCTTTTGGAGATTTCTAGAAGGGAGAATAACTTTTTTTGTGGTTGGTGGAGAAATCTGCTTTGCTTCATTGATCTACAAAGTGGGCACTGAAAAACTGGTGAAAAAGGGAAAGGTGAAGCATACACCATGCATGGGTTTATAAAGGAAACTTAGTGGCATCAAACATCACATTCCAGTGAAATAACACACTGGGAAAAACTGTGTGCGAAAGACGAAAATCATGTAAGTGCAGCGTTACATAGTTAGGTGAATTTCTGTGCACACAGCATATGGGGCACCAAGATTCATAGGGGCAGATTTACAAGCCACTTGCGCCAACGCTGCGTCACTTTTTGTGACGCACCAGCGGCGCATTTTTGTGCCTCATATTTACAAGGACAGGAAAAGCCACCCTGCGTGACTTTTCCTGTTCTTGTAAATATGGCCCCTTTGGACGCAGCACCCATGGAACTAGACACATTTCCAGATTTACGAGAAATCGTAAATCTGGAGATTTACGAGAAATCGTAAATCTGGAAATGCGTCTGAATGCTACGCCTCCCCAGGGAAGGCGTAGGGGGGCACAACGAGGAAAAAATGTATTAATTTCTCCTCGTGTTTTCCCTCTTTCTATGCGTGCTGCATTCTTCAGCACACATAGAACGAGGAAATCACCTCTGGTGATTGTTTATGTACAGGAAGGTGTCCCTTCCTGCACATAAACAATCATTAAAAAAATGACGTTTTGCAAGTTCTATGTGTGCTAATGCAGTACACATTGAAGATGTAAAACACCATTTCAGATTGTTTATGTGCAGGAAGGGAACCCTTCATGCACATGAACAATCATCCCTGTGACGCAGGCATCCTTGCACCATGGGGCAAGGGTGCCTGCGTTGGCACATGGCTGCCCATTGAGCGCCAGCGCAGGGGAGAGCTTAGGAATGCGACATATTATTGTAAATATGTTGCATCCTTGTGCTCTGAAAGTGCTACAGCGTGGTGCAGCCAAAGAACTTGCGGTGCCGCGCTGGGGCACTTTGTTGTAAATGAGGCTCAAAGTGTGGATAAGTGAGCAATGTGTGTGCAGATCCATAGAACATTTACAAGACCAAATTAATTATGTAATTGTAGTACTATGAGGTTGCAATAATGAGGGTCTCAGAATGGTATGTGGGACCAGTGGCATAGTGCACATTTCTTCACTGATTCAAAACTGTCTATTCACTGTGGTGCAGCAACCATAATGCCTTAAGTGAAATGTGAAACCACTAGTCAGTCATGCCCTTGACCTCTGGGATATGACTTGTCCCAGGGATCGGTATAGTGCTGTAATGCAGTGTTAAAATCTACATGTCTGATTTGTCACATGGAGATGTGGAAAATGCAAAAGATTACTGTGACCTTTCACACTACTTCTGCAGAGGATTGAAGAGTCCCATTTGCTCAAGGCATTTCAAGATGCCAAAAGTGTGCTCAACAATGTGTTGTGTGTGTGTGTGTGTTTGTGGGGATGTGTGTGCGTGTGTGTGTGTAAGTCCTGTTGTACCACAATTGAGGCAGAATGGGTGGAACTTTGGTAGTAGGTGAGTAGACGTAGAGAGTGCTCTACACAGCATTATCTGCAGCACAGATATGTCATATTGGGTTACATTTGGTACTATGACAATGATCCAGACATTCCATGCATGCATGTAATCAATGTTGCTACCATGGGTGTAGGTTAGGTGTATTTATTTAGTAGCCACGTGTCACCAAAGCCCCAGTAATCAGCTGGCATGTAATAGCTAGGCCTGGAAGTAATTCTATTAACTCCAAAGTAATCAGAGTAATTCCAGTAATTCTGCATTAGGAGTAATTTGGAGGAAACAATCCTACTGCAAGAGCAAATTTAGTGATGCTGATGTTCGTGTTCTGTTGCATTTAGTGCTATTTTCTTAGTGCAAAATGCACCCCTGCAACCATTTTGGATGTAAGTGTGCTTTTTGCGCTAAGAAAATAATGCTAAATGTCGGGAGTAATTTGAGGGTTAAATCCTAAACCAAGTGCACATTTATAGAACGTGAGTGGCTGCTCAGGCTGCTTATTGATGTTCTGTTGCATTTAGCACTATTTATTAGCATTAAATATATCCTCATGTCCATTTTGGACACAAGGGGGCATTTTTTGCATTAAGAAACAGCTCAAAATGCAGAATTACTCTTCTCACTTAGGGCCAGATGTACGACCCGCCAGTTTGCGAGTCGCAAATTGCGTCGCATTTGCGACTCGCAAATTGGTATGCACAGCAGTGTCTGAGACACTATTTGCTATTCCCAATGGGGTCGCAAATTGCGAGGCTCATTAATATTCATGAGCCACTCGCAATTTGTGACCGCATTGGGAATGGCGGGCACTCCCAGAGATGGTGGCCTGCTGGGCTCAGCAGACCTCCATGTCTGGGACTGCTTTTAAATAATGCATTTAAAAAAAAATTATGAAACGTTTTCGTTACATTTTTTAAGGGCAGGTAGTTGTACCTGGGACCACTGCCTGCCCTTAAAAAATATTTTTGGGGCCAGTCACAAAGGGGAAGGGGTCCCCTGGGGACCCCTTCCCATTTGCGACTCCATTACCACCCTCTTGAAGAGGGTGGTAATTTGCGAGATTTTTGTGACCGCAAATGCGGGTGCAAAACATTCATACATGGCTTTGCGGTCACTACTAGGAAGGGAATGCCCCTTCCTAATAGCAACTCGCAATTCCTAAATAGCGAGTCGCAAATAAATTGCGACTTGCTATTTAGGAATTGTACATGGCCCTGTGTACTTTTGCATGCGCAAACAGGTCGCAAACCCGTTTGCGCATGCAAAATAGGGTCGTACATCTGGCCCATAATTCTGTGTGATCTTGCTGAATTTTTAGGTAATTCCGAATGATTACGCTACACAGAATTAAGCAAGTTACACCCACCCCTAGTAATAGCTAACTATGGAAAATGAAGGTGTTGTGTGCATGCCCAGGCATAATAGTAATACATCAGTGAAGGACCCTTGGCATCGTAGATGGCTTCCACATTGGTGGAGTGCCAGTGATATCTAATGCAAAAATGCTGTACCCTGTGTGGTAGGATTGCTAAAGTGTCAGATGGGTGTGATTGATGGAAACTAACACTAGTCAATGTTATAGGATTGCTGTGCCACCCATTCTTTTTCCAGCAGTGGCATGTATATATAGTTAAGTGCACCTGCCTAGTGATGCATCACATTACCCAGTGCAAGCACTGGGATTCTCTTGCATATGAGATGCCAGCCATGTCCCTGGTGGTGATTTGGAAAGATCAAGCTGCCAGGAAGTAAAGTGGAGCCTATATTTTGACATTTGGGCATAAATGGCATGGGGCAAACTCTAGGTGGAGTGAGCTCCTGCTCTTCAACCATATTTAGGGTAGCATCTATTGTCAGCACTGTCTCCATTGACATACCAAAAGGAGTATTCTTAGACTATGGGTCCGATCTCAAGTTTGAGGACAGGGCACTCCAATGCAATAGCAGTGGAGTACACTGCCCACCAAACCCTTGGTCCCCCTTTTGCATCAAGAGATGGGTTAACCAACCTGAAGTTTTTCGTTGATGGAGCCTTTGTGGGGTCCACCAATGGAAACCTTCCTCCATTGGCTTGATGAAGTAGGGGGTTGTCAGAGGAAGGACATTACATCTCCTACACAATTTAGGGTGTGACAATGCAATGTCTTTTTTTTCCTGTCCATCACTGTCAGGAAAAACTGTGATCCTGGTCCTGAAGAAAGCAGTGGACCTTGTATGAGGCAGCCAAAATGGCGAAAACCAGTTCACCAGAGGAATATAGGATTCATAAATATCCCCAACATCCCCACACTTGCAAATTGTTAAACCACTGGCAATTACTTGGGGTAGCATTGCAAACTATAATTTTGTGTCCACTGTGCCACTCAAGACAGAGGGCCTGTTTAAGGCTTGGAAGACAGAATGTAGGCAGCCAGGGTGACGGAGGACTTTACGTTCTCCACCCTCACTTTACTCTGAGCACCAAATTTAGAGATGTTTGCTGGCCCAATGGACATCTTTATACATTGCTAGGAACTTCCATCATGGTGGTTCCTTTAAATGTAGGAAACGTTTGAAAGATGGCTCCATTAAGTATGATGACTGCCGGTCAAACTTTTCCAAAGTATTCTGTTTTTCAAAAAGAAACTCCCAAAACAGGAGATGGTTTTTGAAAAAATAATAATAATGTTTCCCATTCAAGGATATATATGGAAGTAGCAGACAGTAAATGATGCCATCCAACTGTCTTCTCTAAAAAGCCCAGATGGTCGAATGGCTTACCTCTGACGGCACAAGCCGTCAGATACATTTTTACATGAATGCAGTAAATTTTACTCAAAATCTGGTGGGTGGACCTTGAGTTTGGCAGACAGTGTACTCCATCATTGTTGCAATGGAGTCCTGTCCACCAAACTCTAAATCATTCCAAGAGGCCCACCTACTGAATATCAGTACTGATTGTGTTCCTCATGGGAACAGTCCATCCGAACCTTAGTCATCTCACCCAATAACCCTGTGGCCCATAGCTTTTTTTAGTTAGAACTCTGACATTCATACCTCTGAATCTCACTGACTAAGCTATGACCCTGGGGGTATGCAATAGGGATCAGTAATTTTTGGATGCTTGCAACCTTTATTAGAGGTGCTCATTTGTACTCATAAATACACTACAGAGATGGATACCCAAAACCTGAATCAAGTAGGGTAGCTAGAAACTATGGGGCATATTTATCATAAAGTCACACAACATAGTAAGACAACTTGGTGAGCTGCACTGCTTGAAAGGGAGAGAGCAGGAATGTGCCATATCTATTATAGCCTTAGAGCTCGACGTAGCGGGCTCTACCAGCCATTAAAGGCCTGTTCCAGCGTTATTAGCAAGGGAGCGGGCCTTTAATGGCCAGTAGAGACCGCTACGGAGGGCTCTAAGGCTATTTGAGCATTCCGCCCCTAGAGTGCAGAATGTTCTAATTTGTAAAACAAAGGCCTCTCTGAGCCCGAGGGGGTTTAAATCCCCTCGAGCTCCGAGATGTCTTTGTTCACAGCAACTGCTGTGAAATGAAAACAACATTGAATGTTGCTCTCCTGGCTTCTACCGGTCAGTAGAAGCCCGGATCATTCCATTGTCTACAATGGAGAGCTCAACATTCCAATGTTCTAATAAGATATGACGCATTCCTGCTCTGATGCCTATTAGCAACACAAGCATCCCTGCACCATAGTGCTTGATTGTTCACCTTCCTGCACAAAAACAATCCTTTGACACATTTTTCTCTTTGTATGCGTGCTGCATAATGTCGCACATACAGAAAGAGGAAAAAATGAGGTGAAATAAAGATATTTCTACTTGTAATGCCTCTGTTGGGAAGGCTTAACATTTTAATGCATTCCCAGATTTACAACTCTTTGTAAATATGGGAATGACCAAAATCCATGGGTGAATGCATGAGTTCACCTTCCGAATGCAGAGTAATACAAGGCAGCAATTTGCACTACCTTTGGATTTACTAAACCATTTAGAGCCACGCTAGGTGGCTTTGCATGGCGATTTAAGTTTCACTTAAACCCTTGCCTTGCCTTGTGCCGCCTTGTGTGATGCAAGAGCAATGCAAGGGCTTTGTAAATCTGTTCCCTAGATCTGGAAGAAAATAAAAGAAGCATTGCTTGTGAAAGTATAGCTGATACGCTATAAGTCCGATTTTACCAAACATATCTGATTGATATTTAGGTGTGTGTGTAATAATGAGATGAAATGTATATTTACAACCATGCAAGCTAGGAGTTTTGGAAGGAAGTGGGACCTGTTTGATATCACCAAATTAGACTTAAATTAACCCATGTTGTTTTTGGGAGTAAGTAAAGTATTTAGCTGGCAAATATGCAGAGTGTGCCCCTGGAGCTTAAGGGCGTACACCACTGCCATGGCGGTGACAGTCTTCCTCTTGGCATACTCGATGTAGGTGACGGTGTCCCGTATCAAATTCTCCAGAAAAACCTTGAGCACATTGAGGGTCTCCACATAGAGGAGGTCAGAGAGGCGCTTGACTCCTCAACAGCATGCTAGGCAGTGAATGGCAGGCTCGATGATGCCTTGGATGTTGTCTTATGGTGCGGGGAGAATAAAATACTGTTTTGCCCATTGGGAAAGTTTAGTAAGCGACAAAAGAGTTCTTTTAATTGTAAAGAAAGGCTATTCAATACAATTCAATCATCCATTCCCTGTTTCTTGTTTCAAAACCGGACAATAGGTTTAAACCAGTCTTGGAGCTGAAGAATCTGAATAAATATGTACAGTACATTCCGTTCAAAAGTATCTCTCTTCACAATATAACACCTTTAATTTTAAAAGAGGGTTATTTTATTACTCACTATGTACAAGACGCATGTTCTCAATGTACCAATAAATCAGGACAGTCAAAGTTTTCTGAGTTTTGGAGTAGAGAAACTAGGCTTCCAGTTCAAAGTACTCCTGTTTGGATTGTTATCAACCCTGAGAGCTTTCAAAAAGGTACTGGCACCGGTGGTGGCAGCTTTGTAATTAGAAAGAGTACAAATTGCCATTGTTTGGAATCCTTGTGGTGCCTACTAAATGCTCAGAAAAGTCACTGTCATCCTGCTCAATAAAACACTTTCATGTGTCCCCAATTTGACACTCTAGAGACAGGACATTGATGTTAGAGACATAGCTGTCATGACCTTCAAATCTCCAACACGTGTCAGCTCCACCTGGTTAAGGATTCTGGGGTTGATGTCGTTGTCAGAAACCACTGCAGTAGTCCAGTAGGCTTTTCTTCATCTAAAGCCATTAGTGAATCCCTTGTTGCAGCACTTGTCCCATGCATCACAGAACATTTAACAGTAGATCCCTGTCTCATCCAAGATGGTTCAGGATCTGCACTGGTGGTTGATGCCACAGAATCTATAGAAAGGGGCCAATTCAAAATTCTCTCCACTTAGTTCTAAATCTAAAACAGATATAAGCCTATGGAGAATGGTGAGCCACCTTAGAGCTGAAGGAGTTCAAGGGCTCTTGGTCTCAGTCAGAGAGGTTACAGACCCCCAGCTGTAGAAAACTGGCAGTAGTAATGTATACTCTGTAGAGGTGTGCCCAGATATTGGAAAAAGAGCAGTCGTGACCAAGGCAGAAATTTGTAATGCATATTTAATTATTCACCAAATGTTTTATTAAAAAATCAAATGTGCAGAACTCACGTTTAAAATAAAGTATGTTTTGTGCAAAAAGTGTAGTAGGGAACCACACTTAGAACCTATAGGCCTGTAACCTAATAATGAGGCCTGGATATATTTTTAAGTTGAAATATGTAATGACACCATGTTTTAACATGAAGATATACTGAAATGCTTGTTTTTCACTTTAACCAACAGTTGTGCAAAGTTGTTTTTCTTCTTCTCTTTGCTGCAGACATTGCAATCTCAGATGCTACAGTTTATTAATTAATGAATAGACATTTGTTGTATTAGACAACTAATAGGGAGGTTCACACCACAGAACATGTAGACAACAAGGAGGATGATTCATGGAAACACAATATTGCAAACAAGAAAGGATGTGCCGCTACATTCAAGGACACATGGTTGAAAGACGATTGTACTCTGGTGAGAAGATGGGGAGTAGACCTGTTTCCAGGAACGTACTGAAATCTTGATGGTCAACATGAAGAAGGAAGATCATCAATGTTGCTATTGTTAACGCTTCATAGAAAATGTGTGTTTTTATTACTAGGAAGCATAGATTTGGCAGATTCGACAGAGTCAATGAGAGCAGATGCTGCTACTCTTAGAAGACTGCGGGGCATATTTACAAGCCCCTAACGCCACCGGAGCATCACTTTTTCTGATGCTTTGGTGGCGTTGCTCTCTACCCCATATTACAAGGTGGCATTAAGCCACTTAACGCCACTTTGTAAACATGCCCCTTACCGCAGCAGTCTCCTGCAGCAAAGGGACGGGCAATGGGTGTTGCTGTGGGCGTTCCACTGCAACACCCATTGCTTTTTGACACTGCCCCATATTTACAAGGATGGGGCAGCACCAAAAACTACGACCCGGTTAAAACCAGGCCTTTGGATGGCGATAAGAGGAGAAATTATTAATTTCTCCTCGTATTTTGCTCTTTTTATTTGTGCTGCATTATGCAACACACATTGAAAGAGCAAATCCCCTTTAAAGATTGTTTATGTGCAGGAAGGGACATGTAAACAATCACCCCTGCAGTGCAGGCACCCATGCAAAATGGTGCAAGGGGGCCTACGCTGGAGCTAGGCTGCTTTTTCAGCTCCAGAGCTAGGGGAAACACAGGGGTGCATCTATTTTTGTAAATACAGTTCATCCCTGTGTTTAAAAAATGTTGGAGTGCGGCTGTGATAATTTTGGAGTAACACTGCGCTCCTACATTTTATTGTAACTATTCTCCTGCATTCCTTAGACTAAGAACAGCATCTCCTTCTCACCCTTTTTCCTGACTCTGAGAGGAGACCCTGTACAGAGTTTCCTAGACATCTCTTTTAGAGACGTCTTAGCTATTTCCTGATTTGATATTAATAGCACTGAAAAGATCTATAGCTTATTCTGCTGATGCTTTATGCTTATGCTCGACTCTGTCTTCAGAGACTCTTCATGGGTTTCTGAACTGACACCTATAAATCCTTTTGCCTTTTATTTCGATATTAGCTTAGAATAGGACGTTTCTTAAGGGAACTCACTTGTTACATTTTACTGCTTGCTCTGATTTATTGAATTGATTCATCTTAGTACTAAATAGATTGATTGATATTAATTTTACTAATGATTTTTGGAGAATAATACCTTAATAAAATGAATGAATAACAAAAAGATTGAATATAAATCCGTTTAACTCAACTAAACTCTCTTTATTGACTGAACTAAAGAAATGATAATGATTTTATGTTGTAGCTTACAGCAAAGATCCATCAACCTCATGTACGTGGGGTTCTTGGTGAGTAATGAGTGATGCCAGAACCCCGTGCTCCAGCATAATCGAGTCACAAAATGTTACATAAATCACCAAAAGGGGCATAAATCTGACCTCTGCCCAGACTATCACAGTCGGTGTTTACTTGGGCAAAGAAAACCAGTTATCTCTGAGAGCTACGTACATTCCATGGGGAACAAAACTTTCATGCCGACAGACAGCCGAAACATGTACGGCATATTAACAAGGGCTTTATTTCCGCTTTTTTGGCTTAAAAAGCCAAAAAAGCGGAGATAAAACTATCGCCCTATTTACAAGAGGGTGCTAACATGCATAATCGCATGTTAGCACCCTTTTTCCCGACGCCTCCCTTTGCATCTCTAATGAGATGCAAAGTGGGCGTCACTGGGCGTACCCCGGATGGACTACCTTGTAAAACATCGCTGATGTTCACATCGCAATATTTACAAGGCAGCCCACAGGATGTTAGCACACGTTAGATTTTGGCGAAAAACGGCGGTTTTCGCCAAAAACTAACGTCTGCTAAAATCCTGACTTACCTATGCTTAACATAGGGGTGGATTATGCTGATACGACCACAGGGTCGTATCAGCAGCAAGTATCGCCGTTTTGCAGGGAACATCGCTGGAAAACCAGCGATGTTCCCTGCAAAACGGAAATTTCCCCGCTATCTCTGGAATTTTCATCGCCCTGGAGAAACGCGTTGTTAATAACGCGCTACCAGGGCGATAAATTCTAGAGATAGACGGCGATAAATAAGAAAGCGCTAAGCGCGCTTTGCGTTATTTATCCCCGTCCGTTGTTAATATGCCCTGTAGTTCTTTGTAATGTTTCTTATCAGTCATCAGTCTTTTTAACTGGTAGTGGTTCACCTTGGTCAGCCTTAGCTAGACCGATTTGCATCACATATGAATGCTCAGCTCCCTTGATTTTGTATGGCGACATGGTTTCAGGAGGCTTGGGCAATGGATGCCTTGTCTATTCTGTGGCCAAAGGTGGCATTGTGCACATGCCCTAAATTCCAACCTAAAATTCAAATATAATTCTATTATTCAGAAGAGATTGTTTTGCCAGTTTCTTTCTTTATTGTAATCAGCAATGAAGTCATTGATGAGAAGATTGGTTAGCATATCATAATTGCGTTTTGGTGCATATTTTTATAGCTAGGGTAAATCATCAAGTAGTTTTGAGACTGTTATGAGGAGAATTGTCATTGGGGTAATGTCCCTATCACTTACCTGTAATCTTCATTGCCCTAGTCGAAGTCCTCCACCAGAGACGTTTTAATGCATGGGCAAAGTGGGCTCTGGCCCAGGGCCCCCCAGCCTTTCAGGGGGCCCCCTGACAGAGTCAGGTCTGTTCTGCAGAGTTTTGCCCTAATGGCCTTGCATATTTCTTAAACATATTGTTTTAAAAACAGAATTCCTTTAATTTATTTTTAATGTACATGATGTGTGAGAGTCCAGTACAGATATTTTTCAGAGAAATGTTGTGTTTGTTTCATGCAACATCCATAAAAAAGTTTCTATTAGATCAAAACAGGGCCTTACATATGAGAAATGGGAGGGTGTCGCAGAGATTATGGTCAATGATATATTGAAAACAGACATAACTATCCCTGAATATTAGATGTAAACACATTTAGAATTTGGACGAGGGTTCCTGTGCACTGTCAGGGACCTAGCCAAAGAGGGCATGAAAGAGCTGAAATTGGATCATAAATTCAAAGCTGTCCTGAACAGGGGCCCCAAAATACGTTTGGCCCAAGGCCTTCCAAAAACCTTAAGATGTCCCTGTCCTCCACGAAACAGTAAGTTCCTTCCCGTCAATATTACGGGACCTGCAACTCAATTATTCTCAACTGGGAAAAGTAGAGTATCCGGAGAGGGCGGCAGGAAATTATGTGTAAGCCATAGGTGTTGCAGTGGAGAGTGAGGAAAGACTCAAGAAGTCTTTCTTTTAATGTTTAAAGGCTTTACTGAACTATCTCAGGGGAGAGTCGCATTGAGTGGTTAGGACTCTGATAAGGAGGAACTGGACTAGGGAAACAAAGATTACTGTTAAGTAATAGATTCATTAGCCACTCATTGGCTAAGAACATGGTGTGTGGATGCAAGCTCTGCCTCAGAGAGAAAGATATGAAAGAAAAAACGGAGTCATGTTTTGAAATCGGAATTTAGTAAGAATAATTCGGTGCCTTCAATGTACAAAAATATTACTTACGGTTATATTTCGCATTTTCTACACATTATGGCAAATGCATGGTTTTTCTGTTCGGTTTTGCAAGATGCTTCTGTTTTCTTTGAAATTAAACAGCATCAGTGGCCCCATCCTCACAGAAAGACGCTTGCTATTGAAGCTTTTATACTCCGCAGAAAGATTGAATTAATCGGGCAAAACATCATCCTGTAGTATTAAACAGTACACTACAGCCTTTAAAAATACTGTGTAACACCTTGTTTTGTTTCTTGGTTCAAATGACACTCTCACTGTTGTACACCAGTGTTTAAAAGAAAAGGCTATAATTCATATGCAAACTAGAGAGGGGAATTTCATTACTTCATGATAAAACGTCGAGAGCCTTTGATCGCGAGCTGTAAGGAGGTGTGGAGCAGTGCGACAGAAACAGACAGATATTTGTGTATTCAACCTTTATGTATTGCCAGATCTGAATAATAACAAGTGAAAAACACCAACTTACCTCATCTGCCTGGTACTGCCAAGGCATAAATAAAAGAGAACAATGGGAATACTATTACTCACTTACTGGGCCCGCTCTGCATCACTGTAGTCTTTATAATTGCTGGCAAGAAGATTAATGTTTTGTTAAATATCACAGTAAGGTCACAAGGGGGCTTGCAGGGCTGTCTAAACAGTAGTCTTTAAGCTCCTGTTCTTTTGTGGAAACGAACTTGGGACGCTCATTCTAATTATGGAGACATTTTTGAGTTGAAGAAAGGCCTCTGCATTGCCCAGGCTCTTCAAATAAATGTGGGTTTTTACGAGCATGAGTCAAAGGTTAGTAAGACTTAGTCAACAGACGTATAATAATGCGTTGTTGCTGTTTAATTCCAAACAGCTTGAATATCTCTTTTTTCAAATATTAAATATATAATGAAATCTCAATATTTCAAATGTGAAAGTTTTGTGCGTTTTATATGATTTTTGTTCCACTTGTAACAGTCAAGCAGTTGCTTATATCCGAATTTTCTTTTACCGTTTTTATGGGCCTGTTGTTAAAGAAAGTATAAATCGCCTTTGCATTTCAAACTAGTCAAGGGGGTGGGAGAGGAGAGTCAAAATAATTCATTCTTGTTGCCTTAATTCATAATTGGCTGTCCAGCTTTCAAAAGAGACCATTTCACCCAAAAGCTCTGATTTAGCGTTAAGTTTAAATTGCAAGGTAATATACTCACGTGCTACTGAGTCTTGGGCACCCGAAACCCTAACACTGCTAGTTCAGAAACACTTATATAGGTATGAGCTTTATGGGTTTCCATTGGAAGATCTGGAATAATTCTTTTTCTGAGGTTAACCCATACATTTTATATAGAATCTGTCAGCAGGAACGGATGCATAAATCATTTGAACAAATTCAATTCTTGCATTTTTTTTTCAAGAACAAACAACAAATGTTGATCAGCTTTTATTATGCCCTCATGTCAACTAGACCTTTCAAAACTGATTCCTATGGTAATTCGTTGGGGTTTTTATGCAATGTTTAATACAACACATCTTCCCCTTGTAAGTGCTATAAGTAACAGACATAACTAAATGTAATGATTGTCAAATGACCAACCTCTTGAGGATGGAAGGGTGAAACTGCCTTGTTGGGGTTCAAACTTGAGTCCTTCTTGTTACTGCAAATCTCAGTAGCCAGGGTGAAGTTACTGAGCCATCTTGTCAACACGTTTAGTCAAAAGAGCCCAGCATTCTTCTAGGTAACAGACTTTGGGTATCGTTGGGAAAGTAAAAGGCCCTTATTACAGCCTTTGTCACTCTTAAGAAGGAAGAAACTCTTGGTTCAGTTGCAAAATACTATCCCAAAAATCCTGTTATGAATACTTAAAAATATTTCTAAAATACAATTGGTGTGAGAAAAAGCAACTCACTGTCGCCGAATAGATCTGCTTGCAGTGGGCCCTCTCTGTGTCACTGCACAGAGAGGAGGTTGGAGCCTTAGTACTCTGGGGAGGGGTTACTACTCATCTCAACTTTTCTGATGATCTGACACACCTTTCTTTGAACAAAAACTGAGGTACACCAGAGGCAGTGTATATCCAGAATCATAATTTCCTCTTTTTCAAAAAGTTTCACAATAGGAAATGTTATCGATGTCTGGGTTGATGTACTGGGTAAGAACGGTGGATGTATAGTATTCTTTGTGATGGAATTGCATATTTTTGCATTATTAAACTTAAAAGTCAGCAGGGGATCCCCCTAGGGTTGCCCTATATGCATAGATTGTTTCATAGCACCTGTATTGCACAGCACCTATAATAAGATAGCTAGTTGTTACCTGGGACTAGTCTTTGCCGATAATGGATCATGGACCGTACATGTCACACTCATGCATCCACTTATACACACACTTAGACACTGGTAAAATTACACACAAACTATTTGTAACATGTATAGAATGCAAATAATAGTTATTCATCTTAAATGTGTTGTTTTGAATTTGTGCTTTTGCTTTGTGGATTCGCAATGGGGTCGCAACTCTGGAATATCTTTTATTTTTAAAAGGATTTAAAATGAATATTATTTAGTGCTGGTCAATAGGGTGACTCTGAGAAGAGACTTTGTGTTTACTGTGAGCATGTGACAGCTACACATAAAACCGGATACAGAGTTTCAAGTTGCTGAGAAACACCCTGTTGCCCTAATTTGTAAGGTGAACTCCATCACTTCTGTAAATTCCATAAATGTTGAAACACAGATTGGTGTTGTAGATAGAGCCCATGTTATGGTCTCTGAGGAATGCAGAAGCAGTTTTAATAACATATTTCCAGGCTTTGTCAATCTGTGGACAGAATTGATTTAACCACTTCTATTTCTGTCTTTGGCATATTTTGGAGAGCACTAAGACAGTGTGAGGGAAAAGTGCCATTAATTGGCCAAAGGTATCCTTCATTGCGATTTCCAAACCAACCCCAGTAAGAGTGCCTGGGTCATTGCCACCACAGTGAACAATTAGGGGTCTGGATGTTGGCAATCTGCAATACTCTCAACCAAAGGCAGCAATTGCTGCCACTTTAACCCTCTCTGGACAATCCATTTAAAATCCACATTAGGCAAACCCAAGTCCGTGTCACTACCACTCTTTCTAGCAGACTCTCTGGCCCAGTAGCTATAGCTGTGACCCACAATCCGCACTCTCACCATTTTGAAAGATGGAGCAGGAGCACACAGGAGAAGGCTGCAGATGAATGTGACAGTTGGTAGAATGAAATGTAATTAAAACGGAGGATTGGACCTGCTTTAGCAAAAGGATGAGTTTGATTGGGTGGTGTAAAAAATCTGATAATTAAAAATAGGTAGTGATTTCATTACTAAAGTAAGTTCATCTCTGATTGGCTGTAGATAAATTGTACACGTTTCTGTATTGTGGATATGCTTACATTTTCGAGCAGTCAACCACACCTACTACAGTTGGACTTGAAGCTGGTATGCTCTAGTTAGAAAGTGTATGAACTTTTGACTTATTGGTACAGTAGAGCGTTGCAAACCTGGTTGTTATGTCAACTGAGAGAAAGCAGTGTGGGGAAGGGTTTTAATTACAGTGTACTTTCAATCTGGAAAGTATAGTAGTTGAGACCTAGCATATATTGCGAAATATGAATTTTATACTTCAGTATTGTCATTGGTTCTGAAATGTAGTTAAAAAAACATATATATCAAGAGAGGGGGGGACTAGGAGCTTATTGTGGTCCAGTACCCGTGCTCCTTGTGCTAGACACAAATCAAAAACGGGGGTAACTGTTCCAAGGCTGGGAGCAGAAAGTCGCCCGCAAATAGAACAAGAAGAGAAAAGGGGATGATCCTAGGTCTAGGACTCACTGTCTAGAGGCAAGCGCTAGTCTTGTCTCATGATGCCCTCACACACCCGAAGGATGTCATGCTTCATCATCGGGCGTTTGCTCCTCGTCGGGCCGGCGCTGCAATGCCCTATGGGTACCCCGAAGGGTCGCTTTTGCGTAGATCTCTTGTGAGATCTTTTGTGTAGACTTCTGTTCTATTTGTGGACGACTTTCTGCGCCCAGCCTTGGAACAGTTACCCCCATTTTTGATTTGTGTTAAAAAAACATAGCAATATCTTAGCATATGCTTTATTGGACTCCCGTATGAAGTCGTGACTCCATCGCGGAGTTACATGGGAGGCCGCGCTGCGCTCTGCCACAGAGTTGCAGATCCACTCACAGCTACTACTAAATTGGGCTTCTTATGAGAAGAACAACAAAGGGTTAGTAAAATGACCAATGACAACTGGAGCAAGAAAAGGAAAAAATGAGAGAAACATTTGCATTTGCTAACTGCATCAGTATCACTGTAAAAAGAGAGAGAAACTTTGCCATTACTGGTTCTTTTTTACAGAGAGTGGTACTAATCATTTTCCGTGAGAAGGAATTTGAAGTGAAAGAGTGCCAATATTTGAGGCTCAACAAAGCAAATTAACAGTTATGTTAATAATGAGGATATTGAAAACTGTTATATATATACGTAGTCAGTTATAGGTGATAGTTTAATGTGCTAAATTCAGAGTATCAGGATCAGAATTTTCTTTATTTGTCCGTGAACAGCCATAAAAGCATGCAAGATATGTACAAAATAGCAATGAAATACATACAAATTATTAAAAGAATGCAAATAGAATACATAAAATCATCAAGTTTGGTGATAATAATGACCAACAATCTAAATAAAACAGGCTGTGATAAACAAAACAAATTTAAAACAGAGACTGGTGCAAATTCATCACTCTACTAAAATTAATCTAAAAGCATCGACCTCCTGGAGCCGACTGCGGCTTTAAGAAATAGAATTACATTTCAACACTTTTCGTCATCTGGTAATGCCAGTAAAAAATGGTATGCTTGCATGCATAGCCGTAGATTCCTAAGCCTCAAGAGTGGTATGAGGAATTTTGGGTATACATTTGATAGTATTCACAAAAGGAGAGAAAATGTAACACAGTTTGTTTGGGCAAGTTAGTACATGGGCATTCTCTAGAGTCAAGCTGAGGTTGGTATCCTGCTGGAAAACAAAGAAAATATTTCACTGTACCTGCCCAGAAGCTAAACAATAAAAGCCTGTCCCAACTCCTATTGGTATTCTGTAAATAGTTGGTAGAAATTGCCCCGGGATTAAAATATAAATAATACTTAACACTTACTTTTTGTCTTTCAGCCCTCAACCTTTCTTCTTTAGCTCGCTTTCACAGGAAAATTTGCACTTGCTTTGTAACTGAGGCTGCCCACGGAGTTCTCTCTAAAAACATATCAACCAATCCAATGGCTTCCAGAGATTTCTTGACATACGCTATCCAGGGGATCAGAAGACCCTTATCACATGCTAAACAGTCTAAAATTATATCTCTAGTTAGTTTTGCTTCTTCTGAGCTCCAGATAGGTAGCCACTGGAGAATTGGCCAGCTCCGAATAAAATCGCTCACAAAGTCTATTCCTAGTTCATTGTGGCAAATAAAGCTAGAGGTTGACAAGGGGCCTGAGAGTACTTTCCGACAGAATTGGTTTTCCTCCCTTTGGAGGGAAGTCGGATCATCCAAGCCCCATATACCTGCCCCATAAGTTGTTATGGGGACACATTGTGCCGAATATATTTTCAAGAGGGGTGTAAGAGCCTTCTCTCCCTTGGGTGATGGAAGACTAACAGAGAGCCAACAGCTCTGGAGAACATGGTCCTACTTTGTGTGATATGCTCAGACAATGTCCCAGGTGAACTAAAAGTGACCCCCAGTTAAGAGAAGAAACTAGTGCTTAATAACACTTCCTTTCCCACAGTAATAGTTAAAGGTCTTGTGCGTTTTAGGCCACAGGTCACTATAAAAGACTTAGTAAAATGAATTAATAAATTCAACCTGCCCATAAAATTAACAACGGAGTGCACTAGATGACGCAAAGCTTTGGGGGTCTAAGCAATTAATACCGCACCATCCGTGTACAATAATGCTGGAATGGGGGCACCATTCACCAGCGGCACATCTGGGGTGCACTTACTAAGCTCCCTACTGAGATCATTAATATACAAAATAAAGAGGAGAGGGGCTAAAATGTACCCCTGGCGAATCCACCGACCAATACTAAATGTATCCGTGACTTTTCCTTTGTTACCAAACCTGACTCGTGCTTTTGTGTCAGTATGCAAGCAGACCAACAGGTGGACTAAGGATACATCCATCTGCAAGTTAATAGGAGATTGCAACAACTTAGCCCGATTAACACAGTCAAAGGCCATTGTCAAGTCCATAAAGGCTAAATAAAGTACAGACTGCTTGGCCATCGTGTATTTCCAGATGATCAGGTTTAAGTTGAGGCATAGGTAAACGTCCCTATGCCACTTCGAAATCCACATTGGCATTTATTTAACACATTATTTTCAGTGTCCCATTCTACTACTCTATAATACAAAACCCTGCCTAAGATTTTGGCTGGTATGTCTAGCAGGGAGATCGGGCGGTACCATTTAGGCTCCGTCCTGTATCCCTTTTTTAAAAATCAGAACAATGACTGAAGAAGCCCAAGAGCAGGGAATCCGTGACCTGTTCAGGCTGTTATAAACATTTGTCAACAATGGGGCCCAGAGGTCTAAGTTACACAAAATAATGTCAATTGGGACACTATCCAGCCCAGGTGCTTTCCCTCCCACACTCTCCTGAATGGTGGTCTTCACTTCCTGTAGTGTGATGGATAGGAATGATGGAGGACCCCCGGGCCATAGCTTCAGACCAACCAGGCTAGCATCAGAATGAATTTTTTCAAAGTGTGCCACCCAGCCCCCCCCCCCAGTTATGTGGCAACTAACCACTGATCCACCTTGTTCTAGCAAGCGCATTCAGGAAACTGACCTCTAGAATCACATCCTATCCTTTGTGGGAGCGGTGTCACAGAGAAGAGACCACTGCTGGGAAATAACTTCATTCCTCCTCCTGTTTATAGTTAATTTATAGGCTTTACGCTGAGAAGCCACTAAGCTGCGGTTACAGGGCTGTGTATTTAAAGCCATTCAGAGGAGTCAGTTTGCTCATGAACAACCACGATCTAACCATTGGGGTATTTCGGACTGCGATCTGATTGTATGTAAGGAAAATTAAATTACAATTAAAGTATGTGGGTTAAATATAAATTATACACTTTCAAACATAAGTGCGTTCCATGTGCACTTACAAACCTACATTTTCAGTTTTATTACCAACGCTTTCTAACACCTGAAGTAATCTGTCCTGGGACGGCTTATTTAGATCATTATCAGCCGCTTGCCTGAATGAAATGCAAATGTGCCTATCAGTTAATTTGCAAGTGTAAAGGATGCTTGGGAGTGGGTCTGGCTTTAATTGATCAAATCACTCCAAGCTTTGTGATGACAAAGATTTGTTTTTTTGAGTGGTAGTGCAAAGAGTTAACAACTGGGCTGGGAAGTGCTTGCTTTTAAATTTAACTGAATTTACACAGCCTCAGTACCCCTAAAGAGGTGTTGAAGGGATAGTTATGTACAAAAAAAATTACATTACATAAGTTCTGGTATTACTAAAATCTAAATTTTGGAAGCACCATTTTATCGTAAAACTATTTGCATGCTTTGCAGCATTCTATCTTACACTGTGTGTAATGCAAGTATAAAATAATGACTTACATATTCACAGTACTTTCTGTCACAGGCTGTGACCTCTTAGCACTAAAAATACACATCACTATTCTCCACTGCACCAATCAAGATTTAATTCTGTGGCTCTCCAGCTACACACAGACCTCTGCAGTGCATTAACTAATAGAGGTTTCGTAATGTACTACAGTGCATTTCCCACTGAGTAACAACTTTTTTTATTTATTTTTCATTTACGCTGCCCATTATTTTATATGTAGATGCCTGATGGTGAAAGACCTAAAAAACGTACAGAATATTTTGGGGCTTATTTATGAGAGGGTTGCATCGCCAGAGCATCACTTTTTTTGATGCTCCGGTGGTGCAAGCGTCTCAACCATACCTATGGGGTGGTGCAAAGTCACCCTGCATGACTTTGCATGGCCTCATAGAGAAAGACATAGCAGCGCAAGTCAATGCACTCCCTTACTCTGCTTCAAGGAGGTGTTCCATGGGCTTTGCGTGGCGTCCCCACGCAAAACCCATTGATTTTGATGCTGCCCCATATTTACAAAGTCAAGTAAACCTGGGGCAGCTGCAAGAACAGACCCCTCCCCAGAGGAGGCGTAACTAGGAGAAATGTTTTCATTTCTCCTCATTTTTTCCTCTTTCCATGTGTGCTGCATTCTGTAGCCCACATAGAAAGAGGAAAACACCTTTCGGGATTGTTTTTGTGAAGGAAGGTGCCCCTTCCTGTTAAAGACAATCCTGCCTGTGTTGGTGCTTGGCAGCAATTTGTGCCCCAACGCAAGTGAAAATTACAGGAATGCACCGTATTTCATAAATACGGTACATTGCAGCCCTTTCACATTGGCATAGGACAGTGTAGTAAGAAGACTTGCGGCGCTACCCTATGCAAATTCCTCATAAATAAGGCCCATTGTTTTTAGCTACACCTTTGACCATGCCCCCAAGCTCACTGACCTTTGGTTTGCTAAATACTGTTTAATATTATTTCCTCACTGTAAAACTTATTTGCTGTGGGAATTAGGGGTGTTTATCGTTCTTTATAGTTGTCGATGATGAGGCGTATCAGGTTCTAGATTTTTTTGTCAGAAGGGGGTCCTTACGCCTAAAAAAGTTTGACAAGGAGGTCTCGGCATCAAAAAGTTTAAAAACCTCTGCTGTAAGTAGACCGTAGACAATGAGATATGTTCTCAAAACATAAGACATATACTTTCAAGTTTCAGTGTCTTTCTTGTGCACTTACAGGCTCATATGCCCAGCATTACATGCAGTCTTACACCTATTCTGCACCTTAGATACCTATCTGGAAAAGGACACAGGCACTTACAGAGCAAGAGAGACATTCACAGAGACTCTACAACATTCACTCACAGATGCACAGAGCCCTTTGCAGCTGCCTGCATTAGGCCTAGTTACATAACTGCCGTACATACCCCAGTGCTCTGTTATCCTTGTTTTCAAGTTTCAAAGGTCTTCTTCTACTAGATATGTCACCTCTAAGGTAGCCTGCAGCTAGGCCATAGGGTGGACACTTCAGTGAGCTACATGCACCCTTACAGGCCAATATGCTCAGTTATACATCCAGTCTTTCACTCTGATTTGAATCTCATGTAAGCACATAAAATAAAGGGAGAGCCATTTATACACCGCCCTGAGACAGTGTCAGAAGCATCTGAACATTCACTCACATGCACTGACACACCTCCTATGTGTCTAGCACTAATGGAGACAGCTGCATACTCACTTAATTAACTCAATTGCAACTAGCAGACCCAGGAGGCAATCCATGCCGCCATTTACATATACATTTACACTCCCTTATAGTCACAAAGAGACCCAGTGATGTACCAACAAAGTTACTTACAGATGGAAACACCCTCCCCATATAGGGATTGAGACACCAATTCAGATATCTACTAAAGAACTGACACTACTAACTCACCCATCCAGAGCAGTAGCCCTTTCGATATGTCTCAGGACTGGTACACTTGCGCTTGTGCATGTAGTTCTACTACTAGGCCGACCTGCATTTAAAACCCCTTGACAAACCTTACCCTGCTGTTCTACCACATATAGCTCACCCCTAAGGTATCCTGTAGCTGGGCAATAGGGTATGCTCCTAGGTGCATAAAAGCTAACACATGTAGTTAGAGGTTTCAGTAAGTTACATGCACACTTACAGGCCCATACTCGCAGTTATACATCCACTCTCCCACCCTAATTTGAATCTGATATAAGTACATGCAAAAGGAGAGAGCAACTAATACAACCCCTGAGAGAGTGTCCTAAGCATCTAAACATTCACTCACATGCACAGCCACAACTCTTACGTAGCTAGCACTAATGGAGGCAGTTGCTCACTCACCTAACCCAATATTAGCTAACAGACCCACGAGGCAATCCATGCCACACCTTACATATACATTTACAAACCATACAGTCACAAAGAGAGCCAGTGATGTACCAATAAAGTTACTTACATATGGAAACACACCCCCACATAGGAACTGAGACACCACTGCAGATATCTACTAAAGAACTGGCACTACAAAGTCACCCATCCAGAGAAGTTGCCCTCTAAAGTTGCATGAAGCCTGGTACACTTGTGCTTGTGTATGCAGTTCCAATGCTAGACTGACTTGGCATTTAAAACCCTTTGTCAAGCCTGAACCTGCTAGTTTACCATATATAACTCACCCCTAAGGTGGCCTGTAGCTAGGCCATAGGGTATGCTCCTATGTGTGTCAAAGCTAACACATATAGTTAGACGTTTCAGTGAGCTACATGCACACTTACAGGCCCACACACTCAGTTATACATCCACTCTTCCACCATGATTTGAATCTAATATAAGTAAATGCAAAAGGACAGAACTACTAATACACCCCGTGTGACAGTGTCTGCAAGCATCTAAACATTCACTCACACACACAGACACAAATCTTATGTATCTAGCAGTAATGGAGCAGCTTGCACACTCACTTAATTAACCCAATAGTAACCAACAGACCCAGGAGGCAATCCATGATGCTACCAACAAAGTTACATATATATGGAAACACCCCCCCGCATAGGGACTGAGACACCAATTCAGATATCTACTAAAGAACTGGCACTACCAAGTCACCCATCCAGTGAAGTAGCCCTTTAAACATGTCTCAGGCCTGGTACATGTGTGCTTGCCCATACAGTTCTGCTGCTAGGCCAACTTGGCATTTAAAACTGCTTGACAAGCCTTAAACTGCTGTTCTAACATATATAACTCATCCCTAAGGAAGCTTGTGGCTAGGCCATTGGGTACGCTCCTATGTGTGTAAAAAATGAACCCATGTAGTTAGAAGTTTCAATGAGCTACATGCACTCTTGCAGGCCCATATGTTCATTTATACATCGACTCTTCCACGCTGATTTGAATTTTACGTAAGTACATGCAAAAGGAGAGAGCCACTAATACACCTCCTGAGACAGTGTCAGAACAATCTAACCATTCCATTCCACGCACAGACACAACTCTTATGTATCTAGCACTAATGGAGGCGCTTGCACACTCACTTAATTAACCCAATAGTAACAAACAGACCTAGGAGGCAATCCAGGTCACCATTTACATATACCTTTACACAACTTTACAGTCACAAAGAGAGTCGGTGATGTACCAGCAAAGTTACTGACATATGGAAACACACCCCCGCATAGCGACTGAGACACCAATTCAGATATCTACCAAAGAACTGACAGTACCAACTCACCCATCCAGCGAAGTAGCCCTTTAGACATGTCTCAGGGCTGGTACACTTGTGCTTGTGTATGCAGTTCTACTGCTAGGCATTAAAAACCCCTTGACAAACCTTAAACTGCTGTTCTACCACATATTACTCACCACTAAGATAGCCTGTAGCTAGGCCGTAGTGTACGTTCCTATGTGCATAAATGCTAACACATGTAGTTAGAAATTTCAGTAAGCTACATGCACCCAAATGGTCAGTTATACATCCACTCTACCACCCTGATTTGAATCTGAAACAAGTATATGCTACTTGGGTTCATGGGAAGAATTTAAGATGACAAAAAAGGAATAGAGGTAAAAAGCACAAAAGAAACAGTACTACTTAGAAAACACTCAGAACAACAACAAAAATGGTTGACAGAACGTACTACAGGGAAAAAAAATCTGCTGGTAAATGAACTTAGCAGTTTATTAGAACAGTACTTAGGAAAATTAAAAACATGGAAAATGATGTCAACTCAAAGAAAAGTTTACCAACAACTCAAAAATGAAAAGCAGTATTTCATGTTCAAGGTGGAAACTGTTTAAAAAAACATAAGTCATCTGACAGCAAGGAAGAAACAGTACAAAGAAATAAGAAGAAGAATGTTTGGAAGTAGGGTAATACAGAATATGGTAAGAAATACAAAACAGTATAAGAGAAGATCTGCAGCTTAAAAGCAACAACAACACCTAGAAACTGTAATAGATAAAGCCTTTGCCTTGAAGCGAAAACTGGTTATATAAATAACAAACAGAATGAAAACACTGTATAAAACAGTGTTGAGTATGAAAAGAAAAATCAGAAAAAAAGAAGTAAAATCTTTAGAGGTGAATGGAATCATATATCTTGCACTGAGCCTTTCTTTAACAAAGAAAGCTACTTTCAAAAGAACTCATTAGTGCATGCAGTTGAAACAACTGGTCAATGTTATGAGGTGAAGGGTGTTATTTCTATTGCAAAAGAGGAAATGGTTCCTAGGAATGTTGAGGAAGTGATAGCTGTAAAGGTACATGGAAGGCAAAGACAGGGACCTGTATAAAGTAGAATTGTAGCAGTATTTGTGGTGTTGAGCAAGAATCTATTGATATAATGAGACGTTTTCTGCGTGAGTTTTCATGCAGAAGTTCGAAACAGAAAATTGCAACTTTGCAAGGCTTGGATCCATGCAAAGTTAGCAAGTATAGTAATTTACAGGGCCATTCACTAGTGTGTCTATCAAAGAAAGTGTGTCGAAGCATCTTTCATCATTTCAGAATGTTAGCTGTTCACCACTCTGAAATACGGAAGTTAGTAAGGAGACTTTACCATTTTAACACTCCTGCACTATGTTTACGTGAAATGAATAGAGCTCTTTTGAATGGTAGAGTAGCAGAGGTAGAAAAAGGTTTTAGATGATGTTCAGTTTAATTTCTTTGGTCCTGAAGAGGCGTGTAGGGAAAGTGAGGACTTGCCATCTGCAGATGTAGTGGAACAGGAGACAGGGATTAATATTGATAACTTTGTAGAAGAGATTACAAAGTTTAACACAGTTTCCTCTGAAAAACCAAACTGTGTTTTTACTAGTTGTCAACACACTCACTAGAAAAGTCAAACTCGGAATGTTGATTTGTATTTAAAATGTGAAAAAACAGAACAATGATAAGTGGCAACAATTTCTGTTTATTTATTTGTAGAGGAGCGGTTTGACTTGTCCACTCATCAAGTTATATGTAAGTACTGTTATGATAAGTTAGAAGAAAACAAAATGCCAGCTAGAGCAGTACATAACAACTTAGAATTGTTATCTATTTCTGAAGAACCAGCAGATTTAAATGTTTATGAGTCTATTCTGATACAGTGTGTGCACCCATTCGAAGCCATAGTTTGTATGGAGCCTAAGACAGGGAAGTGCCACCAACTGACCTACAAAAAGGACTTAAAGGAAGAGTTTTACACTTACCTTTACATTTTAAACAGTATATTAAAACTGTTGGTGTAAACAGAGAGGATCATGAACACTTGTCATTCTAGTAAATGGTGTGCCTACAAAGAATACAAAATCTGGCAAGAGTTAGTAGATATTAGTAAAGTTAAAAATGCAACATTAAACCTGGTACAAAATAATGTTGATTATAAGAATGTTGATGTGGTTGAAGTTGCAACTTATGTAGAGGATGAAAGATTACCATCAAATGGACAGATTGAAAAATTGGATTGATTCAGATCAGAAGAGATTTATGACACTACAGTATCCAGCCTCTGCATTTGAAAGAGGCGATCGATGATGCCATTGAATTATTGAAAATGAAGAAAACAAAAGGAGTTCCCATGAGAGTATGGGGGAAAAGTTTAGAAGCTAGCTGTTTTCCAGAACTGTTTCACACTGGAGAAGGTGGACGCTTTGATGACCGTCATGCACAGATCCCAGCATCTGAATACTGGTCAACAAGATTATACTCAGAAGAACCAAGATTTCGGCAGTGCATTCCCTACATATTTCATCTTCTGTTTGAGAGTGACTTGTCTCGACTTTCATAGATTGTTAAACACATATTAAAGACAGGACTTTAGCTCCAAAATCTCTCTGCAGGGGAATTCATTGACAAAGTTCATGGAAGGGATGAAAACTTGGAATGCAGCCTAATCAATTTGATGGCATGCCAACGTTGCACTAACGAGTATTGGTATCATCATCTTTGTGAACTCAAGTGCATGTTGAGAATCCTAGGAGCACCTACTTGTTTTCTAACACTCAGTTGTGCTGAGTATGCATGGGATGACCTGCTTCAATTTTTTGGAGATGAAAACTCAGACATAAAGAACATCAAAGTGAAGACAGCTGGAGAACTTTGTTCCTTGGATCCCACCAAAGTTTACAGATATTTTAACCATAGATTTCAAGCCATGATGTCTTTTGTCTGCAACACAACAAATCCTCCTCTTGGAGAAGTAACTGATTTCTTTTGGCGAAAAGAGTACCAAACACGCAGTGTTCCTCATATAAACATGCTGGTATGGATAAAGGATGCACCAAAATTTGGGACAGATAGTGATGAATCTGTCCTGTCTTTCATCGAACAGTATGTCACATGTGCCATCCCAAAAGATGGTTGTGAAAACAGCTTGAGACAACAAGTTTTACGATTTCAAAGTCATAGATGTGGAATACACTGTCATTGAAAATACAAATGCAAAGGAAACGTTTATACAAGATGTCGTTTTGGATTCCCACAACCAGTCATTACACAAGAAAGAGTAAACAGCTTTTGTCAGCAGTAAGACATACGCTAACTTGGATATCACAAAGAAAACATACAACCTAAGAAGAACAGAAGCTTCGAAGTATAATAATGACTATAATCCAGTCAATCTAAAAATGTGAAATGCAAAATGGATATACAATTCGTTGCAGACAACTTGATTGCTGTTGCTTGTTATGCCACATCATATATTACAAAATCAGAGAAGTCAGAGATGGAAGAGATGTGGGGGCTGATTTCTGGGGAAAAGAGTCTCAGCAAGAAATTGTACAGCTTCAGCTTGAAGATGGTTTCCCATAGAGAGATAGGATTCTATGAGTGCTCGAATTGTTTGAGCTCGGCCAGTTTTTTCTCAAAGTCAAGAGAAATTGTTTGGGTAAGTTTAGGCCTGGCCAGCATGTGGAACAAAGTATTGAAGTCTTTCTCAGAAATCCAATACTTAGCAGAGTTTGAGCCAGAAAGTACTCATATGTGGAACACATACTATCCAAGAAGGAGTCTACATCTGGAAAATATGTGCCTCTATGAAGTTCTTCGAGACTACAGATATATAAGGACTGTAACAGACAACATGCAACAAAAAAGGTACGCAGTAGTTGGGTGTGACAGATATTTGGTTAAATATGCAAAAGGAAACCTCATTAACCATAAAAAAACTCAGTTGCCAAACTACGGACAAGAGAGAATATTTCTATTTAGCACTTCTGCAACTCTTCATGTCTTGGCGAGCTGAAACAGAATTACTTGGAGACTATGACTGCTACAAAGATTCTTTCAATGCTATAAAAGATAGTATTCAGTGTTCAGTCTTTCCCATTTATTTGAAAATGTTAAATGATGGATTGAACAAGAAGAAAACATTGTAGCTGAAATAGCTAGAGAAAGTTCGCAAAGTAGCAAAAGTTCAGGAATATTGAGGTAAGATCATCTTGAACAACCAATTATTCAAAATGAAGCAGCATTAGCCATGAATGAAGTGGAAATTACAATGGAACGAGAGAAATAGAATAGTATTGCTTTTGAACGGTAAGGACAACTAAATAATGAACAAAAGCAAATCTATATAGGAGTAAAACAGAAAATAGAGCATGGATTCCTCCACGAGAAGAAAGAATGTCAATGCTCATCATTTAAACCTATCCTATTAAAAAATCAGTGGTCAAGCTGGCACAGGAAAAAGCTTTTTGATTAAAGTTTTCACTGTTTATCTACAGTAGACTACAGAATCAAATGTATCTTATGTAGCAACAGCACCAACTGGATTATCAGCATACTACATTAAACAAATTACTTTAAATTGACTACTTATGCTACCTGTTGAACACAATAATAAACTGGAATACCAGAAGTTATCAAGACACTTCTCCATAATGAAAAAAGGATTTCTTTGGGAAGCATTGTCAATGTAAATATTTGGTTAAACTTCAAATACAAGGAACTAGTGAAGAATATGCATCAAGCATCTGATTTTAAATATGGAGATATTCTAAAGGAGATTAAAATAGGAGTTTTGACAAAAAGCGGTAAACATGCTTTGGAAAGACAACTAATCAAGAAACTGTTTTCAACTTAAAATATATTAGCACAACTAATGTATAATTTCATTGCAGAAGACAAATCCACAGTTTGTTTAATGCCTACACTACAAGAGTGCTCTAACTCTAATGAAGAAGTACTGAAATAGGAAACACAGCATGTTTTGGGAATTAGGCCTATCAATAAAATGGAACATTAGGGAGTAACAAATCTACTAACTGAAAAACTACAAACAAAATTGAATTCTTTGGAGAAGTCTGTATCAAAGACTGGAGGCTTAGAAAAGTGTTTACGTGTGTGTAAAAACTGTTGCTTTATTTTGCAGCATAATTTGAATGTAGAGGAAGGTTTAATAAATGATCCTATGGGTAAAGTTATTGATTTTGTTAATTTTCCAAACATAGATTAAATAGAATTTTAGGCTGCAAAATTTGATCATATTGATGGTGTAAAGCAAATTGGGTGATGTGTTGTACCTGTTTTGCTCGTTAAGGACTTGTATGTCCGATGACAGCAGTTCCCAATGCCCCTAGTGTATGCTGTAACTATCCTCAATTCTCAAGTTTTAAGTGAAGACAGAGCTTTTGTAAATATTGGTAGTAGTGTGTTTAAAGAAGGAATGGCATATGTTGCATTGTCTCAAGTAAGACCATTGTCCGGTTTGTATTTGATAGAATTTGATGACAAAAAAGTTAGTGACGATGGAAGTTGTTTGAGAGAGTACAATCGGTAAAGAAGTCTAAACGCTCCTCATTTAGGTCAATACCCAATTTATGAGAAACAGATAATGTGACCAAAATGGAAGCATACAAAAGAGTCAACTGATGACCAAGAAAAGAAAGGAAACCAGAACAAGGTAGAAGGCTCTAAGAAGATAAAAGTGGAAACTGAGGGAGATATTGCAGGACACCAGTTGGAAAACAGTTCAGGTATCAACTGCTATGAAAATTTGGTTCTCAATGTAGTGTTTCATTTACCACATCTTATTAATCAAATTGAACAAAAACGTGGAAAAATGTTCTGGTCTGCACTGTATCATTCACTCCAATGTTTAGTCAGTGACAGAAGTTTAATACATACTGCTTCAGGCATTCGAGATCTTTTAGATACATGTAGAGGTTCAGTAATATTTAGTCTCAACATTCAAAAAAGACGCAAAAGAATTTATAATAGTCATGCTTGCAGTTTTAGAAGAAGAAGAAGTAAATATTGATGACTTAATTGGACTAACTTAGAAATGGGACCATGAATGTGAGGATTGCTCATTTACATCTACCTCTGAAATAAATGCTGAGCGATTCCTATACTTAAAACTACCAGATTGCAAAACAGTGCCTTTTGACAGAATGATTAAAACAGTAAACCAAAATATGACCTGCCCAAATTTTAGATCAGAGCTTATGTCTAAGTTGCAAATGCAAAGAAGAGAAAAATACCTCATATTAATACTGCAGCGATGTAGAGCAGATGATCTGAATTGGAAATTCTGGAAGAACACAACAATGGCTTTCATCTTTCATGAAGGATTTAATGTAAAATCTGAACAATACACTGTCTATTTAAAGACTGGCACTGGATGGACGGATTGCAATGATAGCAACCTTAAATTCAAAGCTAAACTGCCATTCATACTATGAAATTCTTACCTCTTGTTTCTTCAACCAAAGTTCTAAGGAATAATTTTTAGGAAAAAGCAATGTATGGAGTTTCTTCAACAAGCATCATTAAAGTTGTAGACATCATTCAGCCTATTGGGGGTGATATCCTTAAAAAGTACTCTACAATACAACAGTCCTTTAATCTTCTGCAAAAGTGTTCATATAACACATAGATACAACACTCTGTAACTAAAGTTTGAAACTGGAAGCACAGAATGGAATTATAGCAACCTTCAATTGAAACCAAAAATTTCTTTGGAAGTGCGAAATTGTTATATTTTCTTCCTTCAACCAAAGGTCTATGTACTATTTCTTGAAAAAAAGAAATGTATTGGATTTCATCAGCATGGATTATCAGTGCTTTAGACATCATTCAGTCTACTGATATTTTGAAAAGGATCTTGAAATTTCAATTGTGGTATGCATTTATTCGTAGTACTATACCAGGTATAATGATAATAGAAAATGTTTTGAGATGCATTTGTTTTCATTAGTAGAGTGAGTGCAGGTAAAACAAATGATTGGCAAATCAAAGTGAGTGCAAAGCATGGTGACAGATAATTACAATGATGTACTGCAGTTCTGTTTTTTTTTGTACAATCCATACGATTGTTTTTCCCTACTGTTCGAAGATGATACTTCATACAGACCATGTATGGTGAAGTACTATGAAAGTTGAGCACAGTAAAAAAGGGGAAATGATATTTTATCACATTGTAATACAGTGTTACAGTATAAGGAATATGTAGTGTTAGAATGCTGTAGTGTTGAAGATCACATACTAACATATCATTATGTCCTTTTGTTTTTAATCGTAGCTACAGTTCAACATTCTAAGATGTCTCAAAGCATGTTTTCTACCACAGACATATTGATTAGAGATATCCATGGAGACACTTTTTATACATAAAGTGGTCTTGCTATAGCTTCTCATAGCTTTGTTTGGCCTATTTTGTAAGTAAAAGTTTCCGTATGAAACTGCAGAATTACAGTCAGTCACACATCTCATTCAGACTGTTATTCTTTCAGGCACTCACATACCAACTATTTAATTCATATAGTGTATCACATCACCACTTTTTACTGAAATAGTCACTGACACACCATTTCACCCATTCATGCTGTACTCACACACACTCTTAGCTACTGATACAGTTCTCAGATATAGAGATACATGATATGTATGTAGCCCTACTGGGGGAAGTTCTGCACACACAGTTGTGTGTTCCAATACTCACTGGCATAGCCAGTAAGCACGCCATGCTTCCCTTTAGATATACATTTAAAAAGGAATAAAGACACTAATGGTGAAAGTCGTATAGCAAACACTTTCTTAAATATGCAAACACATACTCAAATAGGGACTGTGACACTCATTCAGATAGCTACTAAGCCACTAACACTAATATTCAAATATATAAAATACTCCTGCTTCAAACATTTCTCAGCCCTGCTTCTGCAGAACCTGTCTGTGCAGTTTCAATAGCAAACCAAATTCACTTAAAAATTGCTTGCCAAGCCTTAGACTCCTCTTCTATAACATATTGCTCACCCCTAAGGAAGGCAATAGTAAGTCAATCGGCAGTGACCTATCCTCTCAAAACCTAACACATATACTTTCACATTAGAGTCACTGACAACTGCACTTACAGACCGCTATGCCCAGTTATACATTCAGTCTGACAGTCAGATTGCAACTCACATACCTATCTGCAAAAGGAAAGAGCCAGTAATATACTCACCCACTCACTTACAATAGTTCCTAAGCATTAATTCAGACATACTAAGGCATCATATATATATCTAGCCCTACTGGGAGCAGTTCTGCAAACCCAGTGGCATACACCAATACTCACTAACACAGCCTGAAAATAATTGATGTTGCTCCTTAGATACACATTTAGAGAGCCACAGATACTCTAAGGTTGGTATTCGTATAGCAACATACATTTGCTATATATCCAAAGACACATTCAAATAGGAACTGAGACCATTATTCAGATATCTATTGAGTCACTAGCATCTCTCTGACGTGCTTCTCCACAACCCATATGTACAGCTTTAGTAGTAGGCAAAATTAAGTTTAAACAGTGATTGCCAAGCCTTAAGCTCCTCTTGTATTACATATAACTCACCCCTAACATACATAGTAGTTAGACCATGGACAGTGATATTTCTGTTCAAAACTAAGCACAAATTTGAGTCACTGACAACTGCAGTTGCAAACTCCTATGCCTAGTTATATTTTCAGTGTGACAGTCACATTACAACTCACATATCATAGAGTCAGTAATATACCCATCCACCACTTACAATAGCTCCTAAGCATTCATTCAGGTATAGAAATACATCATATGTATGTAGGCCTATGGTGGGCAGTTTTGCACACAGAGTTGCATACCAATAACTCACTAACGCAGCCTGAAAGCCGTCCATGCAGATTTAAAGAACCATAGAAACAGTAACAGTAATAGTCATATACCAGCGTATTTCCTTAAATATACAAAGACACACTCAAATAGGGACTGAGACACTTATTCAGATATCTACTGAGTCACTAACACTAAGAAAGCAACCATATAGACAACTGCCACTTCAAACATAGCTCACATTTGCAAAACCTATGTGTACAGCTTTAGCAGTAGGCCAAATTGACTTTCAAGAATGCTTCACAAGCCTTACACCGCTCTTCTATTGCATATAAATTCACCCCTAAGGTAAGCAGTAGTTAGGAAGGTGGCAGTCAGCTATGTGCTCAAAACCTAAGTCACATACTCTCAAAATTGTGTTACTGACAACTGCAGATACAGAGTCCTTCTAACATGTGACTTGCCTGCATTTGCAAAACCTGTGTCTACAAGCTTACTAATAGGCCAAATTGAATTTTAAGAGTGCTTTCCAAGCCTTAAACTCTTCTTCTATCACATATAGCTGACACATAGGGCAGACAGTAGGTAGGCCATAGGCAGTGAGTTATGTGCTCAAACCTAAGACATATACTTCCAAGTTTTATTGAACAACATCTGTACTTACAGACACCTATGCTCAGTTATACATCCAGCCTGATAGTCGCATTGTAACTCACACACCTATCTGCAAAATGATAGCTGCACTAATATACCCAGTCAGAAACTCTTAATAGCACTAAAGTATTCACACATATATAAACATACATCATATGTTGCTGGACCTACTGGACACAGTTCTGTATACAGAGTTTCACAGCCTAAAAGTAATTAACATACCCACAAAGCAATGCATGCTGCCACTTAGATTCACATTTAGAGATTCATACCTACAGTACCAGAGATAGTCATTTAGCAGCATACTTCCTTAAATATACAAACAAACCAAATATGAACTGGAACACTCATTCAGATATCATCTAAAGCACTAACACTAACAGGTCATCCATGTAAACAAGTGCCCCTTCTAACATGTGTCTGGCGTAATTCTGCAGAACCTGTGTCTACAGGTTTACCATTAGTTCAAATTGACTTCAAAGAGTTTTTCACAAGTCTTAAAGTCCTCTTCTCTTACATATAACACACCCCTAAAGTAGACAGTAGGTAGGCCATAGACAGTGAGCTATGTGCTCAAATCTAACACATATAGTTTCAAATTTAAGTCACTGAGAACTACACTTACAGACCTGCATGCCCAGTTATTCATCCAGTCTGACATTCACATTGCAACTGACATTCCTATCTGTAAAATGATAGAGCCACTAATACACCCAGTCACACAATCAAAATAGCACCTAACAATTTACTCAGATATAAAGACATATCTTATTTAGGTAGGCCTATTGGAGGCAGTTCTACACACACAGCTCAATACCCCAATACTCAAAACGCACCCTGAAAGCAGTCCATGCACTCCTAAATAAACACATTTAGAGAGCTACAGAGACACTGAGAGAGGTAGTTAAACAGCAACATACTTCTACAACTTTACCAGTAGGTCACATTCACTTCAAAGAGTCCTTGAGATGTTTGAAAGTCCTCTTCTCTTATACATAACTCACCCGTAAAGTAGACAGTAGGTAGGCTATGGGCAGCGAGCTATGTGCTTAAATCTATTACATAAAGCCTCAAGTTTCAGTCACTAAAAACTGCACTTACAAATCTGTATGCCAAGTTATACATCCAGTCTGACACACATTGCAACTCACATACCTATTTTTTAAAAAGGATAGAGCCACTAATACACACAATCACACACTCAAAATAGCAACTAGCAGTTCACTCAGATATGGAGATACATCATACATAGGCAGGCCTTTTGGAGGATATTCTACACACACAGTTACATACCCCAATACTCAGTAATGCAACTTGAAAGCAGTCCATGTACCCCCATAGAAACAGATTTAGAGGGCTATACAGTCACTAAGAGAGGCAGTCATACAGCAACAAAAACATTTTAATATCTTACCACACTGAAATAGGGACTGAGACACTCGTGTAGACTAACTAACACTAACCATATACACAACTGCCACTTCCAACATGTGTTAGGCCTGCTTCTGCATAAGCTGTGTGTGCAGTTTCAATAGTAGGCCAAATTTACTTTAAAGAGTGTTTGCCAAGCCTTAAACTGAACTTCTATGATATATAACTCACCTCTAAGACATGTAGTAGTTAAGCCATAGGTACTCAGCTATCAGCTCAAAACCTAACAGCTATATTTTCAAATTTGACTGACTCAGAACTACATTATCCTACCTATATGGTCAGTTATACATTCAGCCTTACAATCATATTGCAACTCAAATACTTATACACAAAATCATAGAGTCACTAGTACACACAACCACCAGTACAATTGGTTCTACGAATTCACTCAGATATAGAGATGTATCATATGTGTCTAGGCCTACTGGGGCACACTTCTGCATACACAGTTGAATGCTCCAATAGTCTTTAACACAGCTAGTAAGCAGTCCATGCTGGCACTTAGATAAATATTTACAAAGCCATAGAGACAGTAAAAATGGTACTCGTATACCAAGAGAATTCCTTAAATATTCTGGCATGTTGAAATAGGGTCTGAAATACTCATCCAGATATCTACTGAGTCACTAACATTACCAAATCAACCATATAGACAACTGCTGAACAAACATGTCACAGGACTGCTTCTGCCGAATCTGTGTATGCAATTTTAATAGTAGGTTAAATTTGTCATCTAATACATATAACTCACCCATGACATAGGCAGTAGGTAGGCCATGACCAGTGAGCTATGTGCTCAAAAGGTAAGACACATTCTTTCAAATTGTAGTCACTCACAACTACACTTTCAGACCGCTATGGCAAATTATATATCCAGTCTCACATTCACATTGCAAGTCACATTCCTATCTGCAAAAGGATAGATCTACTAATACACCTAACTGCTCACTGAAAATAGTAGAGTAATTAACACACTCACCCCCAGAACATTCATGGAACCAGTGATTCATCCATTCACTTATCTATACACTTATACATACACCCTATCACTTACTGATATGACCACCTATACACCCACTCAGTCATGCAGACACAAAACAAACAGTCACTCACTTATAGAAACATTCATACATCCTCTCAGTCAGTTATATAGCTTCTCACACAGCCGCTAACTTACTTTTACAGAGTCACACAGTCATTTACTCATCCATTGAGTTACTGACGCACTCACTGTGTCACTAATACAAACACTTTTCCACTCTCTCGCTCCTCCATATTACCACTCATTCAATATGTTACTCACCCATGCAGCCACTCAACAGCCGGTCACTCAGAGATACAAGAATTGGCACTCAGCTACATAATTACTCAGCCATATACAATTCAGCCACACAGTCACTTACATACTGGTTTATTCACTCATACAAATATTAACTCAATAATTCACAAATTTATAGCATCAGTATCACATAGAGTCACTGAGACGTATAGCAATTCATATATCTACTCAATCTCCTAAGGCAACAATTAGATATTCACTTACAGGAAATAACATATTACCTCTTACAGTCATGCACTCACTTTCACACACACACTATGGGGTCGATTCCGATTCGGGCCGGAAATTTCTCCGCCCGAGCCGGACCCGGAGAGATTTCCGACCGAATCGGACCCGTGCAGTCCGACCGAACGAGTACGATGCGCACGTATGCCATCGGACCCGAGTCGGTCGGACTCCCAGTGAAGTCAATGGGAGCCGGTCGTGCAACGCGTGCGCGGGCTCCCATTGACTCAATGGGTGCGAGTCGGACAAGTGCGCCCCCTACAGCGGGTACGCGGCGAAGCGATTCGCGCCGTACACGCACAGGTAGGGGGGACCCATGGGTCCCACCTGTGTGCGACTCGCGCGGCTACGCGTACAGGGGGTCCGACACGGACCCCCAAGTACGGCTCCGACAGCTCTTTCGAGCCGGAGTGCGCGGCTCGGTCGGACTGCTCGCGGCGTGCATCATACTCACCCGGCCGGGAAACGTCTCCATTGCGCGGTGCGAGTCGAGTCCGAGCGAGTCGGTCGGTGCGGTTCGAGCCGGAGACGAGTCGGTCGGAGCGGTCGGGATGCCCGGACGAATCGGTCGGCGATTTCGCATCGTACTCGCTCGTCCGGACGCGCGTACGGATCGGTCGGGAAACAGGGCTCCGAATCGGATCCGGTAAAGCCGAATCCGATTCGGAGCCCTACCGGCCGAGATCGGAATCGGCCCCTTAGTCAGACATATACACACTAAGACAGTCAGACACTCACCCATGCAACCATTTATACAGTCACTTTCTCACCCATCCAACTACTCACAATCGTACTCATTTAGCTGTACAGATAGTAAAATAATCTTTTACTCACCCATATAACCATGTAGAGACCCACTTATTCACCCACACATTCAATTACAACAATTGTCTACTGCTTTCCTGACCTATGGCAACTGTTCCTTACTCTTCCATACCACTAGAAACACATCAACTCAATTATACATTCAGGCAGTCACATATCTACTTACTCACCCATACAGTCACTTACACAGCCACTCACTTACCAATACAGATGCCTGTGCACCCCCTCACTTACACATACAGTTAATAATGCATGCACTCACTCACCCATGCAGTCACTCATACACACAGTCAACCACCAATTGAGGCACTAATACACCCACTCAGCTATCCACACAGCCACTCATGCACTCACTCACTTACTCACGCACTCATGCATACAGCTACTTATACACCCACTTCATCACTCATACAGCCACTCACATAGTCACTCACTCACACATTAAGTTGTTCACATACTGTTCACACACATACAGCCACTAACACACCCACTCGCTCGCTCATGCAACCACTCATGCAGCCACTCTTTCAAGCATTTAGTTACTCACACACACACTCACTCATGCATGCAGCAAGTGGTTCCACTCTCTCACTTACCAACACAATTATTTATGCACCCTTTCACAGTTGTTCAGTTACTCAAACACTCACTCGCATATAGAAGCACTCACTTACCCTCTCTCTCACCCACATAACCACTCATGCATCCAATTACCCATCCATACAGCCATTCACACACCTTTTTGCTCACCCATAGAGTAATTCATACACCCTTTCACTCACAAATTCAGGTACTCACACATTCATTTGTTTTCCCATGCACCAATTATGCACTCTCTCACTCAACCCTATTGTCACACATGCACCCACTTGCTGACTCAGCCACTCACTCAGCCATTGAATTACTCTCACACTCATTCACTTGGTCATTCATCTACTCACATATCCTGGCATTCACCCATACAGACACAGATGCAATATTCACTCAAACATATACTTACTTATACACTTGTCACATAGTCACACAACCACTGAGACACCCACTCATTCACCCATACAGGCACTCAACATCCATTCATTTACCCTTACAGGCAATCATGCACCCTCTCACTCACAAATGTCCCTACTCTCACAGTCAGTCACTCACCAATACAAGAATTCATACATCCTGTCACACATCCATACAACCACTCACACACATACTCAATCCCAAATACGGTTACTCACATACCCAGTCAATTATGTATACAGTAACTCACACACCAAAACAAGACATAATTACACTGTTACAAACATACATATAACATGTAATTATTCTTTCTTAAACCAAAATAGGTGGCTCTAGAAGAACCATTTTTTAAGCAATTTTGTGATTTTTTTGTTTTTTGTAAACAGTTTGAATTTCTTTTGGTATATTTTTTTATTTTCTCCCCAAAAAGAACAGAACAACAGGCACAGAAAAAGAAAAACTGTGCTTTAACTCAAAAATATTAGCAAGTGTGGCTATTGATGGTTTCAAGCATTTTAGCCACAACTTGTTCTCCAACACAGAGAATTGTTTTGCATTTTGGGCGGAAGATGCCCGCTTTGGTTAAATCCGGAAAAGTAACAGGAATGTTCAAAAGATATCCTACTGCAGCAGATGTTCATGGTTCATTTTGTGCAGCACCAAATGTTCCTTGCTGATCCTTCAGTCTTCTTATTTCAGCTCTCATGAGCCGAGTACTATGAATAGTACGAAGATGTGTGTACATTAAATATGTACGACATGAGTAATCTTTGTCGCTGAGAGAGTCCCTTCTGACAGATGGTACATGTCAGTTTATAGGCATTCACCTTCTTCTGCCCTCTGATATTGAAAAAAAATCCCAAACCACACTTTATTTTCTTTTTCTGTGTGGCTCTTCCTCTTCCTCCTGCAGATTCTGTTCTTCTTCCTCCAGAAAGTCTCCTGCAGATGCCATAATTAATGCCACAAAACTCCCCCCAAAAAACAAGTATAGTTCAAACTGCAAGCTGCCTGAAAAACTGTGAAAACTCACACCTACACCCAAAATAAGAAGAAAAGGAGTGGGATCTCTTCCCTTCATTTCTGTGTGATATGGGATGTGCGACCCCAATGCGATTCTGTCATGCCTGGAACGTGACTCTGTAAAATGTATTTAAACCTCATTTATAGTAAATTATTTTAAAAACTATGATATTTTCTTTTTACTATTAGTATACCTCCTTCCTTAAAGTAAGCTGAAAAAGTGTCTAAATATGTATTTTACTATTGTATTGCTCTCCCATAGCCACTTACCTTAGTTTATACATTTAACACTCAATAACTTTTAGAAAACACTCACAAATCACTAGAGGAGGTCATCAGTGATGTCATCAGTAATGTCATTTGAGATGTCATCAGTGATGTCATTTGAGATGTCGCCAGTGATGTAATCAGTGATGTCACTGACCATGACATGAGTGATGTAATATGTGAAGTCATTAGCAGTGCATTGCGGGGGCATAAGTTATAGTTAGCTCAGCTAACTAGAACTGCTGAATTTCTCTGGTTTTGTACGAGTGAATGTCAGCCTAACTATAATGTCCCTGTAGCCTTGGGTTTTTTCAGTGTATAAATATATATATATATATATATATATATATATATATATATATATATATATATATACATACAGTAGGTAGTTATAGGTAGGACCATGGTTCCATAGGAAAAGCTTTTTTATCCTTGCCTATATCTTTGGTGCCGTTTGATGAATCTTTACAAAATTTAGCAAAAAAAAGTGCCCCACTGTATCTAGTTGTGCAGGGAACGTTTTGTGGTGATCCATCAAGCTGAGGCTGAGAAAAAGGGGGGGGTCCAAAAGAGTGCATTTCTCATGTTAATTTCCATATAGTCTTTAGACATGCCTGCAGCCCGAACCACTGGACTGAATCACACCAAATATGGCAGAAAGGTAGCTTTTGGTTCGCAGATTGCGCTTTCTGTTATATGGTGTAAAACCGTTCAGAAGTTTGTGAGAAATTAAAGGAAATCCAAATTTGTATATCTAGGGTTGCAAAGCCTTCACAATTAATAACGAGCTTGTGCAGAGATCTGCAGAGCTCTGATTGGATGCCAGCACTTCAACCAGGAAGAGTTGGCAGCCATCTTGAGACTCAGGTACAGCCGAGTCCCAAAAAGAAATGCAAAAAAATGAAAAAGGGGCAGGGTACGAATACCCTAACCTCCTAGCCTTGGTCATGGGGTCCCAGAGGAAAAAAAGCTATTTTTTTTAATTCATGGGGAAATTCACAAATATTGCAGTGAATTAAAAAATCCAAAAACTTGGTCTCCCGCACTTGCTTTTAATATTGCCCCCGGGTGGGCCAGGTTCCAGGAACGTGTAGTTTCATTATTAAGGAGGTGGTGCACGGGTCCCCCTCCTAGACCCTATTTATGCCCCGGGGACCACCACCTCCCGAAGCTCATGTTTATATTGTTGCGGGAGGCCGCGCGTACCACCTTGCCCCGTGGACCACAATCTCCCCGGGGCTTTAAATTTAAAAATAGATGGGAGGCTGCATGAACTTCCCTGGTCCCGGGTATCAACACCTCCCCAGGGCCTAATAATTTTTTTTAAATGAAAGAGTGGGGCCACGTGGCCTCCCTCCCAGGCCATAGGCGGCCCCTGGTACCACCACCCCTCAGGGCTTTCTCCTGCTATGTCCAGAGGTGCCCACTTCCAGGAGATAGCTGTTTGCTTTTGCTTGGCATGATCTGTGATAGCTCCAGCCAAGCAAAAGCAAACCCTCCGCTCCCAGCAAGCGGGACTTGTTAAACCACTCCCGCTTGCTGGAAGAAGAATTTTCATCTCTTTCCCTGCCCGCAGACTTGCGGGTAGGGGAAGAGATGATACTATTGCTTTTGCATGCAGGGAGCTGCATTTCCAGCAGCTCCCTGTGTGCAACAGCAATGCTAGCTCAAACAGGAGGCAGAGAGCCAGCTGGGACTGCGGGGGCCATGAGGCTCTCCTCGCAGTCCCCAACATGCAGACTGGGTGCCCTGGGTGGGACCAAGGCACTCAGTGAGACATGGCCGTGCCCTGGGGATGGGGTCTCTGGGCCTAATATTGGCCCAGGAGGGGGACTGCGTGGCACTCCTCCCTCATTGATTTGTGCCTGGGGGATGGGGTCCCCAGGGTTGAAATCGGCCCAGGAAGGGGGACTATGTGGCCCCCTTCCCCCATTCAAATGTGACCAGGCCCTGGGATGGGTCCCCAGGGTGAAAATTGTCCCAGGAAGGGGGGCTGAGCAGCCCCCCATTAAGTTGTGGCCGTTCTGATCCTGAGTCTCATTTCACAGAAATTAAACCTCAACAGGAAGCACTTACAAATATAAATATTGCAGGTGCCCCAGCTGAAGCTCCCATTCTGTAACTGACAAATGATTCTAACTCCAGGGTTGGAGAAGGTCAAGCAAGTGTGCTTTCTCTGCAATGCCATATTGAAAGATGATCATGCTTTGTGGCGGTGAATGCATCATTGAGCTATTGGAGCACAATCTATAATGACTGTGATGACAAGAGGGTTCTTTCTTGTCCTTAGCTGGTGAGAGCAGAGTCCATGGTTCTCTCTTTAAATTACTACAAGTATTCAAATATACAAATCACTTGGAAGCTTTGCTGTCTGGCCCTGCCCACCTTAGTAGAATGTAAAGGTCTTCCTGCCTTTTGTCAGGATGATGGACAGCTTAACGAGTGGACCCCCAGCGTGTTTCCTGCTGATTTTGGTGAGACTTTGTTGATGCCGAGGAATATGAGGACATCTCCACCAAACAAAGAAGCACTTGTTTATATAGTTAAGAGGAAAGACCCTTGTTTGATGGACATTTACCTCTTTGTGGTCCTGTTGTCTTCTCTAAAGGAGGATTTATGTTATGATATATTTCTGGATACAGACTCACCAGGAACAACCACATTGCCAAAACACACACAAGGTCACTGGTTGCATTTCCTTGTGCTCTATTATGCAGCTGTAGTGTAAAATGTGTACTGGACATTTACCCAAGGAGGAAGCACTTAGTAATAAACCAGTAGAAAGTACTACACTTGGGTACATATTTTGTGCAAAACTGTGGAGTCTTGTTGGATTAAGTCGCAGGTGCAGTTCCTTTGTCTGCAGTTATAGTTACCTGAGCCAATTATAACTTACGTCTCTGCAATTCACTGCTTATGACCTCACATATTACATCACTGATGACATGGCCAGGAACATCACTGATGACATCACTGATGACATCTCAAATGGCATCTCTGATGACTTCACAGATGATATAATCCATGGAACCACTCACAGACCCACTAACACTCCTATACAACCACTTGTACGCCCACTCAGACATCCACACAACAAGCCACATACCCATTCACAGACCCATACAAGTACTCATATATCTACTTACTTATCAATTGAGCCCCTCATACACCCACTCACTCACTCGTACAGCTACTCACACAACCACTCACTTATCTATACATCTACTCATACAACTAGTCACTCACTCATCCAGCTACTCACACAGTCACACACTCACCCATACAGCTACTACACACCCATGTATTCACCTATACAGGATCTCACACACCCACTCACTCACCCATGCAGGCTATAAACACAGCCACCCATACAACCAATCACACACTCACTCACACACCGACTCAACCACTAACATACCCATTCACACATCCATGCAAGTACTCACACATCCACTCCTCTCACCCATACAGCCATTCAGACAGACACATACCTTCCAATACAGCCACTCACACACCAAATCACTTAACCAAACTCCCAATCAAAGAGCCGCTCACTCACCCATGCTGTATACTTACACACCCAGTCACTCAATCATATAGATGTTCAGATATCCAGTCACTCACCCAAACATTCACTCACACACCCACTTACCCACCCATATAGCCGCTGATACACCTACTCACTCACCAAAACAGCCATTCAGATAGTCACTCACTCACCCACACATCAACTCACACACCCACTTATACACCCATACAATCACTCACACACCCATATAGCCAGTCAGACACCCACTCACACACGAATATACACAGCCACTCACGTATTATATATTAAAAGTAGTATCACTCATTAGTAGTACACCTAGCATAGAATTTAAAAAGCCTTAAAAATTGACTTAAAACCTAAAGATTACAGGGACTTTATAGTTAGGAAATAGAATTAAAAAAACCTTAGAAATTCACTAGAAAAACAAAGGTTACAGGGACGTTATAGTTAGGCTCAGATTTCACTCGAACAAAACCATAGAAATAGAGCAGTTATAGTTACCTGAGCTAACTATAACTTACACCACTGCAGTTCACTGCTTATGACCTCACATATTACATCACTGATGACATGGTCAGTAACATCACTGATGACAGCTCAAAAAAAATGTTTCTAGCTCAAATGGATCTGATGTTACTAAAACATTGCAACATGTGTTCATGTGCAGTGGAAGGCCCTTCACAAATGTGAACTGTTCATATTTCAGTTGCTTATTTTTCTGTATTTGGTTGGGAAATTGGTACTAATTAAGCAAAATATTTGCTCAGACAGATTTGCCATGTGAAAAAATTACAAAATAAAGAAGTAATGCTATCACAAATTGTTCTACATTATGCCTTTTGTTGCTGCATAATTTAGTAAAACCTGCTGCATAATTCCAGTGGCTCTAACTATAGATACATTATTAATAGCTATAAATTCTTTTTCTCCTAAAATTAAAAACAATTAATTTAACATTTAAAATAGTTAGGACTAAAGTACATGTTTCATTAAATAACATTTAACAAAAAATTTAACAATTAACTTTATTACGCAATCTATATAAACTGTGTATACAAGTGACTTATTTTCTAAACATAAATTAAACATGTTTTTCTTTCTTAACATGTATATGTATTTTATAAATGTATATATAGAGAAGTATATACACATAATGTGGATTAAATGCATTTTAATAATTATACTTACTTGTGAATTAAAGTACTACAGAAATAAAGTTAGTAGCACTTACCGGCGATGTAATGATTCACCATGTAAGGCCCAAAATATGATTACTTCAGATGTAATGCCATGGATATAATGGTAGCTTACCTGCTATGCTATTAATTTGGAGGTAGGAGAGGAGAAGTGAAATAGAGGGATTTTAAGGTAGCAACAACATAAATGCAGGTAAGAAGGATACATTGAATAGGGAAGGTACTTGAGTGTTATATAATCTTGTGGTAAAAGTAGAAGGGTGAGTAAAGAGAAGCATGTTTGATGTAATGGTATGTGTAAAACATATTAGAGTTGTACAATATTGGTGTAAGAAATGGAATTATGAACTAAGGAGAGTAATAAAATGTAAGGGGAGTATTCTTGGGTTAAGAGAAAGATCAATGTGCTTAAAGAAGAAATCTTGCATTAATGGCAAGATTCAATGTGAAGCCTCCTTAGTTAAAAAAGGCATCCTACAGCCAATGAAAGAAGTTCTGAGAGGCAAATTGAACTATGGGAAATAAGTGTAGGGAGAAACCCATGACCTGGGTAAGACATTCTAAGCAAAGAAGAAGGAAATTTGAATTAAACACTGGCTGCCTGTTCTTTGGCATAGTTCTCAGTTCTAATGGAATTCCCCTAAAGTACTCGTAGCTGCAAATAACAGAACATGGCTGCCTAGAATTACAGCCTTATGTTTATGTATCAGCTTTACATCAATTTTCATCATGACAATGTAAATGGATTGATGTAGTTCCTTTTCATTATCCAATGCACTTTGATGTATGATCTGCAAGCCCTACATAGATAAAAGAAAAAGAAACACTGAGAAGGCATTCCAGTGTAAACAGGAGAATGTGAGCTAAAAGGGTTGATACCTCAACTAATGGGGGACTTCATATACAATGAAGGTACCATGAGATAACAGCAGGAATCATTAGCAGGATAGCACTATCTTGAGTTACCTGGGGAAGACTAGACTATTCTAAACAAAATGGATATTCTTTAAATAAGTGTGTGAGTCCTCTGCATATTTCCTTATGCCCATCTCTTACCTACTAAACTAGTTCCTCTAGACCAAGAGCATGTATTGCTTATATGAATTGGCATTTACTAGGCCAGGGTAAAATTGCAATTTATTAATAATAAAATGTAATTTTGGTGAAAATTGCTACCTTAAAAACATTCCGTCAATCATCTCTGCAAAGAGTTGAGTTATGATCTCAATTAGATATACCTGCTGGATCTATTTTTTTTACAATGCCTAAAGTAAACTTTCATCACTTACCACATGAGGCTGCAGCACCCTGCTACTGTCATTGGTTTCTATGAGACATTTTCTGCCCAGACTGATCTCCCTCAATAAAAATTGAGAGAAAAAGAATAAATAAGTGAAAATAAAAATGTCAAAAAACATTGAGATCAGATACAACTAGCACACACACTTAGAGAAAGCAGGAGGCAAATACACATAAAAACAATGGAGAAACAACCAGTGTGCTAAGATATAACACCAAGAAACCCATGAGAAGAGTACAAGGTCTATGAGAGTGAAGACTGTGAGGGAAGAGCTGGTGGGGCGAAGGGAAGGACATTTGTCCGTATCATTTTTAGGTCTGCGTCCTTTCAAGAAACCTAGGTAACACAATAGTTCCAGGTCAAGCTGGGCAGAGGCTATATAAAAAGCCTTGGATCCATGACCACTGGGCCTCCCAAATTTGTGTTAGGTTCTTGTGGGTTCTGCTATTCACCATAATTTGTTTAATTTGTTCACTGGCTTTGCTTTCCTTTATCTTTGCTGTTTTGCTTCCCTACTTGATCCCTCGCATTTCCCATGTTTCCCAGCCCATCCTGTTCATCTTTGCCTATTTGTTTGCTGGTGTTTTGTGCTGTGTTTATTATTCCAATACACAGGTGTACTTCAGCAGTAGTTGGATTCTTAGAGGTCTCCAAGTACAACATGGTGTTCATCACAGTTTGTCTGTAAATACACTCTGGGTAGTGAATCCATATTTTCTGATGTATATTTACTTGCATGATACTAAATTCCCCTCATCTATCCCAGAGGGCACTACTTATCAGAAGATATACAGTAATAACCCGCATTGAGACAAGAATGGATGTCACCCTATACCAGTTGCAGATGAAGTTCTATCTCTCCATCTTCTGTTGCTTTGTTACTTCCTTTCCCCTGGGTTTTGCCCTAGTGAGCCTGAAAGAAAGATTTAGGATCAGTCTCTGTTAAAATTGCAGGACTGAAGCTGCCTGCTGATTACCTCTAGCTCTAGCACTGGTATTGAATGTTAAATGTTTGAAAGCAATTAATTGGATTCCAGGAATCAGAGACATGAATATTAAATATTTTAAGGTAAAAGTGCCTCAAAAAAGTAAATCTCCACCTTCAATTTTCAGTTTGCAATTGAGTGGGACCCAGGTGCAATTTCAGGTCAATTGCGATGTAGCATAGTTTAGGTAATCAGGCAGATCACATCAGTCAAAGATTCTACCTTGGGTCTTTGTCTACTTTTTTGAGGCTTAGTGCTTCAGCATTGCAGGGCCAGATATGAAGTCATTTAAACACAGACAGGTTGTTTTGGAGCTCCTGTTGAAGCCTTTGATTTTGGTGCCAAAAGTTTTGAGCAGTACAAAGTTGGATTATATATTCTTTGAGGATATGTTTGTATCTTTCCTATAGTCCAGGATTTTACCTTTGGACTTATGGCATAGCAAACATGTCAGATGTCACATCCAACATATTTCAAGTGCTTGTAATATGGCATACAGGATATCCATCATGATTTGACAAAGTATCTCATCCGCCAACTTTAAATATGGCCGTCTGCCACTTTGTGATTCTCAACATCCCATAGCGGAACATTAATGGAAGCTGTAGCCATGCAGGACTGCAAGAGGAAAATACATTTGCCATGAACTACATGTCAGTGTGGTAAAAAGTAAAAGTGGGGTGAATCTGGTTTTCTTGCCACTGAGGGTGTGCCTTCTCTGGGAAAGCCTGAGCACCTTGTTCCAATCCTCAGAAGGTGGAAAACATGACTAAGTCCCACCTTTCTTCAACTGCACGGAAACTTCCTCCTAGTCACTCCTGATGCTCTCAGGTCCTAAGGGCAGTTTTGTAGGTAGTAATTCCTACTCCAACCAAGGCTCCTGCAGGGCCCTGCCCATAGTGGTCAGCTGGGCTTTATTGAAGTCACAAGTCCTGCTTCTTGCGTCCATGGAGCAAGCAAACAAGAGGTCAACCACTTGACCCTTGGACAGCTGTTCCAGTCTCTGAGTGCCAGCATATGTTGTGAGTCCTTGAGTCTTCTTCCTCCAGCAGTTAGGCAAAGTCATCTTATTGAAAGATATTTTCTTCCCAGGTCTAGGAGAGTTCAAAAGAGAGGGTGATGAGGGACCAGTCTTATCCTGTGCACCAGCGAGTGAGTGGAGAATTCCTTCTACACCCTCATAATTTTTCACATATATTCCACCTTCTTTCTCTACTTTTCTAAAATTACTTCAAACCTTCCCATGAGTCCTAAAACAAAATGGATTCTGCCATCCAGAACCTGACGGAGCTCTGGCCCTCCCCCTAACAACTTCCCAGTGGAGATGAGGTATCCTTCCCTCTATCAGGACCCTTACTGGTCTCTTCTGCTGGGATTGGAGTCAGCAAGTCTGGGGAGCCATGGGAATGAATGTTAGCCATTCCTGACAGCCCCATTTGGCATTTACAAGTGAAAGTAAGAACTGTTAAGTGCATTTTGTTTTGCCAACTGTTTCTGAGCCCCCTCCTGGAAGGCTTATCCGTACTAACTCACCACTTGTTGACAACAGGCCTGCAGCCTGGACAATGAAATTAGAATTTCGAAACTAAGTGTAAAATAACTTGTAATCATTGCTCTAATATTTTACCAGGTGGAGATATAAACACATTTAATGATGATTAAACCAATTGATGGAAAATACAACTGTAACTATACAGTAAAGCAACTTATGGACAATTGTTCACTTTCAGGGCATGAAAGTGTCAATATGTAGCATGCTGTATTTATTTTCATCAACATAGGGCTACAAGACACAATTTAGAGATGACCTGTCTTGTACATGAAATTGGGTTTCCAACATAGCAAAGGCACTTTTCCTTGCCATGTAGCACTGCAGGGTTTTAAAACTGCAAAAGAGCTGAGCACAATGGTGCGCCATGTAGCGATACATTTTTCATATATATTGGGGAAGTATAAAAGGACAGTGTAGCCCACATAGGGCATTTCATTTCGATGCCATTGGTGGAATTCCTGTGACAACTTACAATGACTACTGAAAACATAAATACACCAATTGGGTAAAAGCAATTATACAGTACTGTTTTAGAGACAGAGCACACATTGCGGCATAGCAGTGTCACATTCCACTTGGTCATAAACTGGTTTCAGAAAAAGGCAAAAATCCAGGATAATTACACAGAAAAGGTGACTTTGCTACACATGTCTAGTACCACTGAAACTAATAAAATGAATAATAGCAATAATACATTTTTTACGACTATTACTTGAAGTATACTACTACTAATATTACTAATAATAATAATATTAATATTAATAATGATAATGGCGATAAAACTAGTAGTAATAATAATGAAAATCATCATCCTCATCCTCATAAGCAGCTTAGTGGTACTTTTTTATGAACTTGGACAAACTGAAAAGAATAATTTGAGCTGCAGGTTTTGTGTAGGGACTCAATCTACTGAACTGTTTCACAGGCTTCTGAACCTTTAGTACTTCTAAAAGAGGTGCACTTAGAACTCATCCCCTTTCTAGGTCCCATCCGAATATTTTGGGAGAAGACAAATTCTTTCCTGTGTAAAAGGGGGATAAAAAGTGAGATGCAAGTAAAGGTATCCAGCCATGTTCATTTAGACCTTTGTAAATTGTAATTCAGACCAAATAATTACAAGTAGGCCCATAGCATTGCTCTGTTTACACCCAGCATAATTAAATCCAGACCCCAGATATCCGATTTAAATTCACAGTGACATTGGAAGCCCAAATGGAAAATAAATTAACTCTGGGGTGGCATTAATGATAATGATACTTTAGATAAAATAAAAACTGTAAAGAAAAGTAACTTTTGACCAGTCTGGTAAAGGCAGATTCAGAATATATGTACCTGTTGTTATTTCTTGTTAATTCTTGCCATAGGTGAATTAGATGAAGTTGCCAAAGCTTGTGTCATATACTTTTGGAATATACTCTTCATTTACACATACATGAACTGTGTCTCTCCTACCTTTTATAATAATGCCACCATATTTTACATTTCCATGGTAACACTACGTTCCTTTAAGTATACATGACATTGTAGATGCCCCTGCATTAAGTGACCTTTTACTGTTTTGTAATTTCAAACATTTTTATTCTTCGTTGTAACTCGCAGACACGTTTACGAAAAGCAATTTAAAATAATTGTCCTGGCTTATGATTCCATGGGTTATACTATTTTCCAAAGTAGTTAGTGGAGTGATCCACTCACGTTTGCTCAATTATTTATAACTGCATTGAGCAGGTTTTTGTTTCACAGCAAATGCAGAATATTCAACAGTTCCAACATAAGAGGTAATATGTAAGATCATTTGGTGAACTTTATGACAGAATTATTAGGGAGCACCATGTCTCTTTAAAAAGTAAGAGGCATATTTATTAAAGAGTTGCGTTGCCCTTGTGCCACCATGCAACAGGGTGCAAGCGTGATGTAAATCTTAAGTTAGATTTATCAAGCCATGCAAGGCCACATTGCTGTGGTGCGCTACTCTGCCACAGGGAGGAGTTCCATGGTGGAGCATGAGTGGTCCCATGTGTCACTAATGGATTTTGGCACATTCCCAGATTTACCATGAGTGGGAATGCCTCAAAATTCTATGCCTCCCCAGGGTGAGGCATAATGAGGAGAAATATCTTTATTTCTCACCGTTGCTTCATCTTTCTATGTGTGCTGCATTCCGCAACACACTTAGAAAGAGGAATATGCCTCAGAGGATTGCTTTTGTGCAGGTCCCATCCTGCACAAAAACAATCCTGCTTACAAAGCATGCACCCTTGCAGCAAGATGCAAGAGTGCCTGCGTTGCCGCTAGGCAGCACATTGTGATCCAGTGCAGAGAAATGATAAGAATATGCCTTATTATGTTAAATGCAGTACATTCCTGCCCTTTCTCTATCATGTGGCGCAGCGCAGCAAGGTGACTTGCTGCGCTGTGCTGTGTGGTTTTTACATAAGTATGCCCCTAAATAAATATAGAATTGTAAGTATTGACTTACTCTGTCATCTCCCCAGAAAAAACAACTGCCAATCCGTGATATCACAATCGAGCGGTTAAGGCAAATATGTCATAACACCAGTAATATCATAATCAATATAGATAAGAAATCACAATGACCATCCCCTTGCACCACACAGCTTGATCCTGCTCTAATTTACCAACATTTCATGCAATGCAGCCCAGCAACTGAAGCTGCTGTGCTATGTTGTGTGAAAATGAGAGAGCAGAACTGCACTATATTTTAAATGCATTGGTGCACTTTGGGCTGCATCGTGCCAACACAGTCACCCTTGTGATATAGTGCAAGGGTGCCTGTGTTATGTTCAGTATAGGTTTTGTTAAGAAAATATCCTTGGGGGCTTTTTCCTCTTTGTATGTGTGTTGAAGAATGCAGCACACATGCAAAGAAGAAATAATGAGGAGAAAAAAAGATATTACCCTCAGGTCCCTCCTGTCCTCACCCCATTCATTGCTAATTGAGATATATCTATCTCGCAGACAGAGAAAAGAACAAAAGGAATACTGGAACCCGTACCCCACTCCAGCATTCCTTATGTTCTGTTTTCTGTCTACCAACAGAATGGGATGAGGAATACGAGGGCTGCTCCTGCGGGGCTGGAGTGGCGGCTGTGATTGCTGTGGGCCATCATCACAGCAGGTCGGTGGTGACGGCAGATGGTGAGCACGTTTCCCTGGCTGGCAGGGAAGCGTGCATGCAGGTAAGTGGAACTTCCGGGTCACGTTGAGGCTCCTTGTTGTGTGTCTCCCTGACTGCTGGGCTGGAAGGGAGATGTGTGTTTGGGCATACAGGTGGAGCATGGCCTGGGAAATGCGGTGTGGTTAGGGCTTTCTGGGTGGCCGTACTTCCGCGTGGGACATGTGATGATGAGCACAGGCACGCCAAGGGTGGGGGGTGTGCCTGTGCATCCTATTGTAGGTGTCTTCCGAATTACTGGTGGTGGTGGACACCTACTACAGCTGGTCCTGGGGTGAGTGCCGCATAGCGGTTTGATTTGCTGTCTTTTCTCTGCTTTTCTTTGGTGCCTTTTACGGGCTTTGTTTTGCGTGGATACATGAGTGCTCCGTCAGAAGTGGGATGTGAGTTTGTGTTCTGGCATTGGATCAGCATCCAGTGATTCAGGGCAAGTAACCTGATCACCCGCTCTATTGTGGCATTATATGGGACTAGTTCACGCTCAATGTGTAGGAAAGTAGGATCTGCTTTTATGGGTACCCCCACTTTTTGCCTGGTGCTATGCTGTTCTGACCAGTCTGACTGGGATCCTGCTAGTCAGGACCCAAGTCTCTCTGCTTTCTCCCCTAAATTGTTATGGTAAGTACTTAGGTACATCACAGATTGGACACTGGTGTGCACTTATTATTCCCTAGTATATGGTACTAAGGTACCCAGGGCATAGGTACACCAGAGGTCCCCCATGGGCTGAAGCATGTATTATGCCCCCCATGGGAGACCACTCAATTTGTAACTACTGGCCTGCCATTACAGCCTGTGTAACTGGTGCTAGCACCATTTACGAAAGATATAGGATTCCCTATATCTAGGTTCACTGCACTTAAAACCTATAAGTCACCCCTACAGCAGGCCTTTCCAATCCTGAAGGCAGGGTGCTTGGTTTCTAAGTGTGAGGGTGCCCCTGCATGAGCAGGACACCCCTAAAGCCTTCGGAGTCCATTCTCCCGGGTTGTAAGTGAGACAGCCATATAACATATAGAGGGGCATGTGTCATCACGCGATGACCATTTCGAAACTGGCTGTAACGAACCCTATTGTGTTTGGTATCAAATATGTTGGAATCATACCCCCACACCATAAACGGTGTGGGAGGTATGATTCCAAGCACTGTAAAGACCCTCCGTTAAGTCCTCGGTGCAGGAAGGGCGCTGGTTAAAGCAGAATTACCACTTCTACTCCGCCATCCGAAGCAACACGAAGGAACAAAATGGCGGATGACGAGGAACATTGTTAAAATCATGACAGAAGGCAAGGAAAAGAACCGGATTGCCCTCCTGAGTACCCGTTTCAGGTGTTGTGAACGACCTCACCTCTCGACAAGGTATATCAACCTTTGTTACTTCGCTAAAGAAAGTTTGCACTACGAGTGACTTTTAACTAAAGCGGCCTGACCCTAAGATGGCGGCTGTTTGAAAGGTGCAGCATGCACGTAATCTTCCCCTACGGAGCTGCGCTGCAGTCTACTGGCAATTTTGAGCATTTGCTGAGATAAGGCTGGGTCTCCTGTATATGGGGAACACTTCTGCATGAAAATTGATCTTCTCAGCTGGGCGATACCCCTCAGTGCGGTGCCTGACCCTAAGATGGCGCCCGGGACTTAGACCTTGACAAAATCAATTCAGCAATACAACCATCTGAAATTGCTGCAACGTTAAGCTCAATTCATCCATTCCCTTTATAACAAGCTGGGGGGTTATCTGCCAATACTCTCAGCTTGAGACCAGCTTATCTTGCAATGTGCCAGTTGTAAACTTCATGATGTTCAGCATTTAAGCCCCTGTCGACGATATTCTTCCCGTGGCTCCACAAAACTGGCGGTTCCCTCATCCCCCCCTGCTCTGCCTCTAACAGAGAATAATGGGGACCGTCTGAATTCGAACTTCAAGGACTCATCCCCCTTGCCTGACCTCAAGATGGCCGCCTCAGTGGGACCCTCCTCAATGCTCTCTCTCTCCTGGTCTAAAATCATTGGTCATCGTCCTGATCTTGACCTGCCCTCACCCGACCCTGTTCCTACTCACCCTCCAGGACATTTACTCTGAGAACTGTCCCTAGACAGTTGAGACCTAGCCATTTTGACTGATGCCCGGTGGAGCTACCTCGTGAGCTAAAGGGGAGATGGACTATGGATTCCCTCCGTGGACATCACCTACCCAGCCGGTCTTTGGACAAACTCTCCTGCGTCTCTCCTGACCTTATCTCCCTCCTCGCCCTTCACCCTACCCCTTACCCCTTTCCGCTCTACTCTTCTCCGCTTTCCAGCTATTGACCTTTATCCTCACCCGTCCTTGCTCATAGATCCCACCCTGTTTATCCACTGGACTTTCTTCTGTGAACTTTCCCTCGTCAGTTGAGACCTAGCTATTTGACTGATGCCCGATGGAGCTACCTTGTTTAGCTAAAGGGGATACGGGCTGGATTCCCTCCTCAGACATCACCTACCCAGTCGGTCTTTGGGCAGACTTCTTTTCATCTCTCCTGCCGTCCTTTCCCTCATCCTCCCCCTCACACTTCCCCTTTCCCCCATCCGCTCTATTTGTCTCACCTTTCTTTCCTCTCTCAATGTGCTGCTTATTTTTGATGTAATGTGTAATTGTTATTATTTTCTGTAACACTGCGTAACCTAATGTAAAGCGCTCTGATACCTACGGGTCTAGCCAGCGCTATATAAAACTCATTAAATAAACACCATAAACGGTGTGGGAGGTATGATTCCAAGCACTGTAAAGGCCCTCCGTTAAGTCCTCGGTGCTCCCGGTACCAGTGTTCTAGACCTGGACAACACAACATGGCTGCTGCAACTCCAGTGCCTCTGGCCTGTGGGTCCTGTCGAATGTCACATTTGAATTCTTTGGGCTCCCCTGATTGCTTGGGTGCCTGCCCTGACTCCCCTGCTTGTGGTGAGTCTCCTGGACCTTGCTGCTCCCGACATTTCACCTTCTTCAACTGTCACATTGGTTGCAGTTGCCAAGGCTTGTTGGTGCTCCCGCTGGACACCGATCCCTCAACTCTCGACATCCAACGTGGGACAGTTCGTGTATGGCTTCTGGTCTTCCACAGCGTTGCCTGGTCCACACAGCTGCAGTTTCAAAGTCATCATCAGCTCTCCTATAGCACCCGACATCCGTGGACATTCATCTTCCGTGCCTCCTGGTCACTCCTGAGTGACATACAGCTGCGGTCCGTGCAGGTAACAGCAGTGGGGTGGTGGCGCCGGGTTAGGGGGGATTTTGAGGGACGATGCAGAGGGAAAATTAAATAAATAATGAATTTTCCTGCTGCATCGTCCCTCGAAATCCCCCCTAACCCGGCCCCACCGCTGTTACCTGAACGGACACCGGCTGGTGACATAGACCCTGTCCCCTCTGCTTGCAGGTTCCTCACATCTTGACTCCACCTTTGGGTTCGACCGGACACTTTCACCTTCTCCAGCAGCTGCATCTTTCTGAAGTCCTCCGTTGGGTTCGACAGCGGTTTCCGACGCCACTTCATACCTATGCACCCGGCTTCCCTGGTGCAGGTATCCTTGTTCCTAAGGTATCCACGGGTGGGGTGGCTCTCCAACCTCCTGTCTTCTACTTGGTTTCTTTAGGGTCCTCTGGGAAGGGTCCTCTTTCTTTAAAATTGCAACCGCGACTTACACGTTGATTTGTACGGAGAATGCGGTTGTATTCCTACACTGTACATGACCTCCGTGGGGCTCCTAGATACTCACCTTGGGTCCCCGGCACTTCTACGTCCCCTTATTATTATATTGACTTTAGTCGTGGTCCGCATACCACTATTTTAGTATATGGTTTGGTCTCCCCCTGGGGGCCACTGTGTATTCTGTGCTACTTACCTGTTTCTATTGCAAAGTATTATGTGCATTGTATATATCTCCGGCTAGGAGATATCTGTATGTGTTAGTGAAGTGTCTTATAATAAATAAATATTTTTATAGATACAGCGTGTGGTTCTTTTTCACTTAACCTATACCTATAAGATTATGTTCTGGTAAAACAAGCTGCTTTACACTCCTTCTGGACTAAGCCTGAAGGCTGCTCTCCACAGTTACCACTTAGAGAGCTTTCTACGGTTGTCTAAAGCCACTAAAATCACCATAAGGGTTGCCTGGATCAGTGCAAGGTGTCCACTAACATAAGTGTACATCATATACTGAGCCAGCCTCTCACACTATGTGTAACACACATACCCAAACATACATTAATATCTACAGGCTCGGATGTGTCTCCTATGGCGCCTCTTATGGTAACTTGGTTGCCTCCTTCTTATGGGCCATGTCGTGCCTGCCGCCGGCATGCCGTTGTTTTGCGGGAGCACATGTTGCTGTGTGTTGCCGGGCTGGCATTTCAGCAAGGTGGGGTGTCAGGCAGTGGAGGATGCACCTTCCTGCCACCTGAGGAGGCTTTGGTCTGAGGACTTTGAGGATGTCGTCTGCTTTGACTTGGGTTTGGGCACGGTCTGGTTCGCTTGACTCCCGGGGACAGAGGTTTCCTCTGATCTCCCTGTGTTATTCGGCTTGTGTTTGGGTGAGGCTGTTGTGGGATATCTGGGGCACTTGCGGGGAATCCCTGGCTATTCTTTCATGGATTTTTTAGTTCTTAAAAAAATAAAAATACAAGCTATGCCCCTGAGTTGTTGTGGGTTTCTGCCTGTCTTAGTTTCCTGGGTTGTGCCTGATTCCACAGGTCATGTATGTTTCCGGCTGTTTGGGGGAGCCCTGCTTCACGGCATGCTGCCTCGGAGGTTGTGGTTATGAGGGGTTGTTGTTAGGTTGCTTCTGGCTCCCTTTTCTCCTCTTGTCGGGGACTGAGTCAGGTGGGTATTGGGCCCTGGCTACCGTACCGATTTTCTGTAGAATGGTCCCTCTGGGGGATCATTCTGACCATTAACTCTGGGGATGTCTCGGGGTTTCCTGTGCTACCCTTTAATGCCTTCATTTCCTGATCTTGGTCCCGATCACACTTTTTTGGGGGGGCATTGGCTCCTGTGTCTGGTCTTGTAGGTTGAGCGGTGGATGTTTGGGACACCTGTATCCCTGTTTTTTGACCGTGGGCAGGTTAGCTTGTTTTGCCTCCATGCTCCCTCATTTGGTGGGTTTCCATTGGTTATGCTGCCAGTCATTTGGGATGGGTTCCTCTCACTCTTGTACTGGGCTGCTACTTTCTGCTACAGCTGGGGGACATCTGGGTTCCTAGTGTTTTGTCAGATGGGACAGTTGCTTGTGGTCCTGGGGGACTGGTTTGGCTGCGGGTCGCCTTCTTGTAGTGTTCTGCGTTTCTTTCTTCTGCCAGTGTATGCTTCAGTTTTCTGTGGTTCTTCTTGGAGCCTTCTCATCTTTTATGCAGCCTGGTCAATACGCTGTTACTGGGGCTAGTATCCTTCGGGCGTGGTCCAGTCCTTTGCTGCTTTGGAGTGAGGCCTCTGGCTTTGTCTTCTGCCCTCCTGGTGACGGGGTCAGCTCGTCTACTAGTGGGTTATTGTGTCCATTGTGCCTTGCCTTGGTTGGCCTCTTTCCCCTGTCCTTGCTCCAGCTGCCAGTTGGTTGGTCAGGAGTGTGCTAAGGATAGTGTCTGTTGGTGATTGTGTTAACATGGCGGTGCGCGGTCTAGGGCCCACCCCACCCTCGTTTGTTCCCCGGTGTCCAGAACCCTAGGTTTCCATTAGGCCACCAAAGTTGCAGTGCACTGGACGCCAGTTGGAGAATGTACCGTGTGGAAGGGTCCATTCCCCCTTCCCACGGTCACGTTGGTGGTGGTGCTGTACTAAGCACTTAGGGTTATAATGTATGCTGCCTAGCAATTTCTATGCTTGTCAATATTATGTTTATGAGGGGCAGGACACTACATTGGGTTTATGAGACCTCTTTTGTTTTCTCTTGTAGCCCATGTAAGTATTTGTTTCTCTCCATTTCTTGAAGGGACTACAAGTCCCAGAAGCCATGGGTGGCAGCCATCTTGGTTGCAGGCTGGATCCATGAGTCAGCGTCAGCACGTACATCGGTGCTCACTATTCAGGATCACTTCATCAGACAGGACGTGTCTCAGTGTGGGCTGCCGGATTGGTGGCGCGGCGCTTGTGGTGATTCTACTTAGCCTCTGGCAGAATCCCACTTCTCAATCCTTTCTCCCCGAGGCAAGGTAAGACCGGCCCGGTCTTTGCGGTAAGCCTTTTATTGTTCGTATCACGGCCAGCAGGGGCATTCCGCTTGTGCGCGGAGGAGCTCTCTCGCTCAGGTTTTTACAAGCCACGCTTGTATAGAGGCATATCGAGGAGGTTCTCCCCATCAGTGTATGTTTTGTTTCTCTTTGGCAACGTTTCAAATTATAAAGCGAAGGTGGTGAACTAACCATTTCTCGCACAAGGTGAAATATTTATTGAAGTGTTGATGACGTACTTGTGATTTAACAAGCGCACATAAGAGTAATATAGTGAAGGTTGCGTTGATGGCGCACTTGTGATAATAACAAGCGCACGCATGAGTGGAATGGTAATGGGAGTTAAAATGACGCACTTTCTTGCTTCTAATGCCGGTGGGGTTTAAACTGGCATTCAACTGGCAGGCAAGATACATATAGATATATAGGAGCATTACCCACCCTAATACACATTAAGTTTTCTTTTGCCCACGGCATTATCCTTTTGGCGATTTCATTTTGTATAGATGTTTATTTATTCAACACAATAGCATTAGAAGTACTCCAAGAGTGTATAGGCTGTTTACAAACAAATAACTTAAGACGTATTAATTCATCATTGTGACTATTTGATAACCTCTATTGTGTGTGTTTTTAACTTTTTTTTCCAGGTCTCCCTTCCCGCAGTCCCCTTCCTACCCTTCCCTCACATGGCCGCTCCAATACTCTGTGCTATTATAGCTTTCTGAGTTGGAGCTGCCTAGAGGTGGAATAAACAATCTTCAAGCAGATCCCGAGGAAGAAGCTCAAGCTGACAGAATAGTGAGCCCACGAATATATTCCTCCTGATCTGCTTGTAGATTCTTTATTATGGCCACCTTAGATGACTTACATTGTGTCATTACTCAGATGCAGAAGGAGTTGACAGACTCTAAACAAGCCACCACCACCCTGGCCGTGCAGGTGTTGCAGCTGCAAACCCAAGTGGGAGCCTTGGGGGGTGGTCCAGTGGGAGCAGATTCAACCTCTAATCCTTGGGCGAGAGTTTAGGGTGGAACATCCAAGTTGAGTCAGACAGTCACCCCCACTACAAACATTGCAGTGCATGTACCCCCAACAATCCCTTTAGCAGCACCTGAACGATTCTCAGGAGATCCGGGGAAGGTTCACATTTTTTTAACGCAGATAGAGTTACACTTCACGTGCAGACTCACGGCCTTCCCAGCCCCTCAGTCTAGAATAGCATTCCTCATTTCCTACTTAACAGGAGACGCTGCCTCCTGGGCAGTCCCATTGGTGCGCCAAGACAGTCCTTTACTTTATCATTGGAAGCGATTCGTCCAAGAATTTGAAAAAGTTTTTGACCACTGGGCTGTTACTCTGTCAGCTGACAGGGAATTATTAGAACTACGCCAAGGCAACAGAGGCCTCATTTCATATCTTGCCCAGTTCAACCGTCTAATTGCCGAAATGGAATGGCTCGAAGAAAAATGCTCAGCGCTGTTTTATCAAGGACTCAAGGATAAGTCAAAGGATGTCCTCGCGCAAATTGACCCCCAACCCAAAGAGTGTGCTGATCTCATCAATCTCACGTTGAGGTTGGACCATCGATTATCGGAAAGAAGAGGAGATAAGAAAAAACCTGAGAAAATACCTGTCGGTTTGAGCGACCTCGAACCCAACAAACACTATCGGAAAATCGGGGCGAACCTATGGAAATCAGTGCCATCTGACAACCGCTCTCGAAGGACACGAAAGAAACTGGGCGAAAGAATGGGTTATGCCTCTATTGTGGTCAAAAAGTCATTTTGTGAAAGAGTGCCCAACCAAGCCAAAAGGGAAGTTTCCTGTGCCCTATACCCCAAAACAAATCATTGCCAGCACTGATGTACCTGCGGGAAACTAGAGAGCCTGAGTATAACAGAAGGGAAACGCTTGGGCAGTTTAACTATCCCTTCATTGGCTGGATTGGAAGGGAAACATACATTGCATTTCCAGTTACTTGTCATGTTAGAGATAAGTACCAGTAAGTACCAGGTGCATGCTCTTTTAGATTCAGTGGCCACTGGTAATTTCATAGACTTTGATATTGTGAAGAAATTCAAGGTGCCTTATGAGAAAAAACCAGCTCCAGAATTAGCACAGGTAGTAGATGGTAGCAACCTATCTGGAGGTCCCGTAACGCTTCAAACGACACTGATTACTCTCAGTCATTCAACCAACAAGGAACAACATTCAGAAAACCTTCGGTTCAATATTATTCGAGCCCCACAATATGGAGTCATTTTGGGATTACCATGGCTGGCTTTGCACAACCCTGTGATCGATTGCAGTGAGAGGTCGATTCAGTTTCCTCCAATTACTATCAACAACATTGTTTAAAACCAAGTCAAACCAAGCTGCAAGACCCTCCCTTAGCACTTCTTACAGCTGCAGAAAAAGATATTCAGTTGCCCAAGCAATATGCGGCCTTTTCTGCAGTCTTCAGTGAACAACAGGCAGTTCAGTTACTTCCGCACAGACCGTACGATTGCCAAATTGACTTAGAACATGGCATCAATACTCCTAGTTGTCGTATTTATGAGCTATCAGAGTCAGAGAATTTACATTTAAGGCAATATTTAGATCAATTTTTAGCAAATGGTTTTATTCGACCATCTCGCTCTCCCGCAGCCTCCCCCTGTTTTTCATTCCGAAAGCAAATGGAGAGATGCGCGTGTGTATCGATTATCGAGCGCTAAACAAGATCACAGTCAAAAATCGATATCCTCTCCCCCTCATTCCTGTGCTATTGGACCAAGTTAAAACTGCGGTCATGTACACCAAACTGGATTTGACGGGTGCCTATCATTTGGTACGCATGAGGCAGGGGGACGAGTGGAAAAACGCATTCAAGACTCGATACGGTCTGTTCGAATACTTGGTGATGACTTTTGGGCTCTGCAATGCCCCGGCCGCTTTTCAATTCTTTTTGAATGATGTTTTAAGGGCATTTTTGGACCTATTTGTAATTGTATATATCGACGACATCCTGATTTATTCGGACACTGAAGAAGCATATGAACAGCATGTAAAACATGTTTTGGAAGCATTGCAGGATAACAAACTCTATTGCAAACTCAGCAAATGCGAATTCCACGTTACTCAGGTGGAATTTCTGGGAGTCATACTAACTCCATCCGGAATGCAGATGGCTAAAAGAAAAGTGGACGCAGTTGCTAAGTGGCCACAACCTAAAAACATTTGAGACATTCAATGTTTTCTTGGCTTTGCAAACTTTTACTGCAGATTTATTGACCACTTCTCACAAACTGTGGCACCTATCACCCGATTGCTGCGGAAAAAGACACCTTTTGAATGGACGCCAGTCGCTGAGAAAGCATTCAGCACTTTGAAAACTGCTTTTACGTCAGCTCCAGTATTGGCTCACCCGGATCCCACCAAACCTTTCCTCGTTGAAGCCGATGCTTCAGACATAGCTGTAAGAGCAATATTGTCCTAAAGACATACAGATTCGGGCCAATGCATCCTGTGGCATATATGTCCTGGAAACTCAATGAAGCAGAATAGAATTATACCATCGCCGAAAAAGAGCTGCTGGCCATTCAAGATGCTTTCAAAGAGTGGAGACATTATTTGTTAGGAGCTAAGTTCACCACTACCGTTTATACTGACAATAGGAACTTACAGTTCATGAGTTCAGCACGAATGTTAACTCCGCGGTAACTACGATGGATGTCTTTCTTTGCTGAATTTGACTTTCTAGTGACCTTCCGGCCCGGAAGCGATAACAAGAAGGTGGATGCCTTATCACGTCAAGAGTCCACTATTGATCATGCTAAAGGAACTCCACAATCTATCATAACCCCATCTAAGGTAATGTGTTTACTTTCGGCTGAGAACTTTTTGGATTCAGTACGGGACACTTTCTGGTTCCCAAAGTGGAAAGACTGGGTAGCTGGGGATCCCAAGAGAACAATAGAACAAGGTCTGCCTCTGTAGAGTCCCGGTTGTTTATTCCTACAAAAGAATTACGTCAGAATGTATTCTAATGGTTGCACAAGAATCCACTTGCAGGCCACCCAGGACTCCCAAAGACGTTGGATTTAGTCCAACGATATTTCTGGTGGCCAGACTGGAAGAGAGACGTTCAGCGAATGGTAAAGGAAAGCGACATATGTGCACAGGCTAAATCTAGTCATTCAAGAACAGTGGGCTTATTACAACCGTTTCCCACGCCTGGAAGACCTTGGGAACATATTTCCATGGACTTTATCACAGGTCTTCCCAAAGATCAGAAAAAGACTGTGATTTTAGTTGTAGTGTAAAGCCTTACTAAATATGCACATTTTGTAGCTTGCAAGGGCCTCCCCACATCCAGTCAACTAGCCACCATACTGTTGCATCAAATGGTTCGTTTACATGGCCTTCCGAAATTCATACTCTCCGATAGAGGGTCACAATTCTCTGCACGATTCTGGCAAACGTGGTGCAAGGCCCTCCAAATTTCAGCAGCATTATCCACTAGTCACCATCCACAGACAGATGGTCAGACTGAACGGCTGAATCAGACTCTCAAGCAGTACTTGGGCTGCTATGTGGCAGACACAACACAGTCATGGGTGGATCATCTCTTGCTGGCAGAACCGGGGTATAATAATTCCCTTCATTCCTCTACAGGTACTTCCATTTCTTTGGAATGTACGGTTTTCATCCCCACACATTACCAGTGTCCTTACCAGAATGTATAGTCACAAACCCAGCCGTTCAGGATGCAATAACTCACTTGCATCAAGTACACCTCCAGATACATCATCATTTAGATCAGGTTAAACAGAGGTATAAAACCCATTATGACAAACGCCACGTGGAGGGATCCATCTATCGCCCAGGGGACAGGGTATGGTTGTCCACCAAACACATCCGGTTTCGAAAGAAATCACCTTTTCATCCCAGGTTTATTGGACCATATAATGTGGTAAAACAAATCAATCCTGTGACATATAAATTGCAATTGCCTCGTACACTAAAAATTCACCCCGTTTTCCACACCTCCTTGTTGAAACCAGCTCCGTGGGGGAGTCCTACGTCTCCTCCTCCATTGCTCATTCAGGGCGAATGGGAATATGTCGTTCAAGCAATTTTGGACTCCAAATGGCGAGGCTCCGCCCTTTGGTATCTTGTGTCCTGGAAGGGTTATGGCCCAGAGAATGATTCCTGGGAACCTGCACAGGGCGTGCATGCTCCGCACCTGTTGAGGCGCTTCCACCTCCGTTATCCTGAGAAGCCGGGCCCTAGACCGCGCTTGGGAGGGGGGTGTACTGTTAACGTGGCGGTGCACGGTCTAGGGCCCACCCCACCCTCCTTTGTTCCCCAGTGTCCAGAACGCTGGGTTTCCATTAGGCCACCGAAGTTGCGGTGCACTGGACGCCAGTTGCAGAATGTACTGTGTGGAAGGGTCCATTTTCCCTTCCCACTGTCACGTTGGTGGTGGTGCTGTACTAAGCGCTTAAGGTTATAATGTATGCTGCCTAGCGATTTGTATGCTTGTCATTATTATGTTTATGAGGGGCAGGACACTACATTGGGTTTATGAGACCTCTTTTGTTTTCTCTTGTAGCCCTTGTATGTATTTGTTTCTCTCCATTTCTTGAAGGGACTACAAGTCCCAGAAGCCTTGGGTGGCAGCCATCTTGGTTGCAGGCTGGATCCATGAGTCAGCGTCAGCACGTACATCGGTGCTCACTATTCAGGAACACTTCATCAGACAGGACGTGTCTCAGTGTGGGCTGCCGGATTGGTGGCATGGCGCTTGTGGTGATTCTACTTAGCCTCTGGCAGAATCCCACTTCTCAATCCTTTCTCCCCGAGGCAAGGTAAGACCGGCCCGGTCTTTGCGGTTAGCCTTTTATTGTTCGTTTCACGGCCAGCAGGGGCATTCCGCTTGTGGCACGGTGGAGCGCTCTCGCTCAGGTTTTTACAAGCCACGCTTGTATAAAGGCATATCGGGGAGGTTCTCCCCATCAGTGTATGTTTTGTTTCTCTTTGGCAATGTTCCAAATTATAAAGCGAAGGTGGTGAATTAACCATTTCTCGCACAAGGTGAAATATTTATTGAAGTGTTGATGACATACTTGTGATTTAACAAGCGCACATAAGAGTAATATAGTGAAGGTTGCGTTGATGGCGCACTTGTGATAATAACAAGCGCACGCATGAGTGGAATGGTAATGGGAGTTAAAATGACGCAGTTTCTTGCTTCTAATGCCGGTGGGGTTTAAACTGGCATTAAACTGGCAGGCAAGATACATATAGATATATAGGAGCATTAACCACCCTAATACACATTAAGTTTTCTTAGGCCCACGGCATTATCCTTTTGGCGATTTCATTTTGTATAGATGTTTATTTATTCAATACAATAGCATTAGAAGTACTCTAAGAGTGTATAGGCTGTTTACAAACAAATTACTTAAGACGTATTAAGTCATCATTGTGACTATTTGATAACCTGTATTGTGTGTGTGTGTGTGTTTTTAACTTTCTTTTCCAGGTCTCCCTCCCCCCAGTGCCCTTTCTACCCTTACCTCACCTGGCCTCTCCAATACTCTGTGCTATTATAGCTTTGTCAGTTGGAGCTGCCTGGAGGTGGAATAAACAATCTTCAAGCAGATCCTGAGGAAGAAGCTCAAGCTGACAGATTGTCTCTGTGTAAGGGGCATCTTCTTCGGATGCTTGAGGGGTCTTTGATCCAGCATCTGCCATTCTGCATCCGGTCACGGGGTTCCCAGTGAGGTCGTCTTTGGTTCATTATGTTTGTGGGTGAGGTCTCCTGGGGGATCCTGGTTTGTCACTTGTTCCCTGGCTCCCATGTAATTGCGGCTCAGCCCCACTCTGGCCTTGGTCTGCTTTGATTTTGTATTTTCCCAGGGCTGGTGCCGATCGCTTTAGGCCCTGTTGGGATGTTAGGCCCTCAGGATGCGTTTATGATTCATCCCAGTGTTGAGATCTGTAGGCTACCTCTACTTCCGGTGGGTTGGTGGTTGCATTTCACTGGCCAGTTTCCGGTGGTTTCTTTCTCGCTGTCCATGGTGGTTTCAGCGTCCTGCGTTCTAGACTCGGTTGCTGCTCCTTGGGCTGCTCATGTTGTCGGGTTCTGCTGTCCTTATGATATGGCTATAATGGAGTACATGGGGTGTGGCCTCTGTTGGGGTCCATGCTCCTGGTTCTCAGTCTCCTGATCCTAGTTTCTCCAGCTGTCATCTCCGATCTGAGCTGGTGGGCGATGCCGGCTCATCTTTTCCGGGGATGCCTTGGTGGCCCAGTTCTTATTTGGTCCATTTCAATGGAAGGGATGGACATCTGCGAAATTTCTGGTGATCGTTGATGTCATATGTCAGGATTTCTTCCCTTCCCAGACTTTACTCTCACTCTAAGAGGTGGTCTTTCCTATGGAGTGTCTGATATGGGTGTCTCTTCCTGGGACTCGTTTGCTTCCCTCCTAGTTGCGGGGTTCCTCTAGTTGGCCTGTTGCCAGCAGGCTGTGGTCTGGAGGGTCTCTGCTTTGCCCATTCTTGGCCTCTCCTTTGGATGTGTGCCTTTCCTCATTGGGCTTTCCTTCCCAGGTGCCCGATTTGTCTGCTATGGGGTTCTTGGGTTTTCCTGGTGCTAGTGGTCCTGGTTGGCCCTGTTGCTCTAGGTCGCCGGGTCTCGGGCAGCTGGGGTTCCAGGTATCCTGGTTGTTTTTGGCTCCCCTCTTCTCTGTGGTCTCTCCTTTGTTTCTGTCGGAGGTTTCATCTCTTGGTTATGGATTGAGAGCAGGGGATTGCAGTGCATGGGGCTTCTTCAGCATTTTGTGGTGGCCCTCCTTCTGTCTTGTGAATCTTCCCCTCTACTGTCCTTTGGGTGTCTTTGTTTTCATTTCCACATTGGTGGGAGTTTCTTCAATGGTTCCCCCTCCTGGACTGCTGTCTTGCTGTTCTGTGGAACAGTTTTGTGACCTGTTGTAGTTGTCTCATTTGCAGGCCCGTGGGTCTGCCGTCTTGGCATTTGGATCCCTATGGGGTTCCCAGGCTGACGTTGCGGACTGGTGAGGCAAGATTGCTGTGGGGCTTTCTCCTGCTTGCCTCCTGGTGTTGCCTCTGTTCCCTTTTCGGGGCCTGGCCTCTGGTGTGGGGGGCTCTGGTTTCCACCCTTTGTGTTGGTGGTGTGGGGGCGCATTTTCTTTTGCCCCGTGGTACGTGGTTTTGGTGGCTGGTACTTCAGCCTGGCGACTAGGTGATTTAAGTTTTTGATCACTCGGGTTTTTACCCTTATTGTACATTTGGTTTCTTCCTTTTCCCCTGGGGGCTTCTCCATTCCTTGTCCCCTGGTGTGTTTCAGCCTCCTTTGGTGGCTGCTGCTGCTGGGGCAGTTTGGGGGTCCTTGTTGGATGTGGAGTCGGCCTTGCTGTTTTCTTTTGCTTCACTGGTCTTCCTTTGGGTGGTCTGGTTATTGGTGGTTTCTATTGGTGTTTCTTCCTGGGGGTGAGATCATTTTCTGTGTCCATTGGTCAGTGGCTCACGCATGGGTTCGGCAGGCTTTTTCTCTGTCTATGGCTTCTCCTTCATCAGAGGGGCTGGACACCTTGTTTGGGACTTGGCTGCTTCTCGGGCTGCTTTTTCATCAAGTGTCTTTTCTGCCCTTTGCCGGTTGGCTGTTTTGGCCCCCTCTTCTCTCTGTATTTGTCATTTTCGAATACATGGGTTGGGAGCTCATTTTCTTTGGTTTGGGGGTTATTTGCTGTGCACTCCTGCGTTGGGTTTTGGCCTCTGTGGACACGTCACCCTTGGGTGCTGCTGTTTGAGGTTGTATCCTTTAGTATTTTTGATCTATATGAATGCCGGGTTCGTTGCTTGGGTATTCTCAATTAGTAATGAATGGGATGAGAAAAGGAGAGACCTGGGGGTAATGCCTTTTTACTTCCCGGTAATCTTCATTACTCCTGGTCCAGTTGTCCTCATCCCATCCATTACGCCCCTCCCTCCCTCCTGGACGACCGGCTTTCATATGTGGGGCTTGGTAGGTAAGAAGGAATGCTGGGTATGTACGCAATCAGTACTCCCAGTGGGAGGGGATGGGGTAGGGGTTCCAGTATTCCTCTTGTTCTTTTTTCTATCTGTGAGATAGATATATCTCAATTAGTAATGAATGGGACGAGGACTACAGGACTAGGAGTAATGAAGATTACCGGTAAGTAATAGGGCATTTCTCCCCAGTACGCCAGCCTCAGGCAGGCGTACCATTTTGGTGCAAACACATCTACAACTGTTTGTAAATATCGGTGTGCATCAAAATCCATAGGTGGATGCATGGTAACGGCCATGCACCATCCATGGAACGCCTCCCTCTTTGTACAAAAAAATCTTTCAAATTGCTTATTAGATTAAAACCTGCTGGTTCATCATACTCTGAACTGGGCATGCTTTCCTCCTGATTTAGATTTATGAATTACAGACTATTTCTTTATGCACAAATCAATTTGTTTGGTTACACATTAATTTTCCATGAATCAGTTATTGTTAAGGGTCAATAAATGTTTTCATACAATTTGTGTCAAAGTGAATAGAGCATCAGGATTCACCAAACCTTTTTGGGCAAACTAAATTTGCCAAACCCCATCAGCTGGCCTTCCCCTTAATATGCAGCAGTTGTGTGCATGCTAAATTCCTCCATTGTAATTTTCAGAAATGTTGCTTTCACCCACATCAACACCCAAGTTCAGATCCTGCCACTGATGCACTAACACAAAATATTGAGCACCCATCTACCAGCAGCAGCCTGTAAACTGTATACTGAGATCGGAAGATAACGGATGCACCACAGGTACCTGATATGATCGGAATTGAGGCTCCTTCATCTGCATCAATGCTTCCCAACGAAGGCCTTGAAAATTAATGCCAGCTACAATTCTATTCACAAAAGAACCAGAAGGACCCTCATAAAATAGGCAGAAAAAGATCACCTTCCATTTCAAACCGTCTTTTTGAAAATCTTGGAGAGAAAATGTAGAATATATGTTCCATGGAAGATAACAGTTGCTTGAAGAGCTAATGGCAAGAATATGGTACTTCAAAACAGCCCTACCAGATGGAACTTGGGAATCTTCCTCTGGAAGTTATACTGATGGCAATGTTGTCACTGGACAAACATTCTACCTTGAAACTAGAAGGCTTATTTATGGTTAGCCTAATTCAAGAATTATACATAATAAATCTAAAACTCCAAACAGATACAGAAGTGTTGCACGTGCCAGAAGGTGGTGTCTCCCGGTAGGCACTGTTATGGTGAAAATAAAGTTGCCAAGGGAAGACTTCTGAATACGTGGATTGAGAGAAGACCTTATTCATTTTATGTTATATAGTCCTTTTTGTTAAACAGATTTAAGGAAAACCTATTTTCCTTGTGCTTCACATTGAAGGTCTAGAAATTAATAAGGAGGCGCTGTTCTCCCAACTAAGTGCTATCTCAAAGCAAAAAAGCCCACGGCACAATGCCTGACAGAATTATGGTTTGAAAAAGAAAAGTTAGTTGGTGGACCTCTGTATTCTCAGCCCAAGTGCTTTCCAATAGAAGAGATAAGATGTACACACACCATAATGTTTTTGCAAGATTAAGTGAACCCCGAATGTATAGTAATAAGAGGTAAAATATGGTAACCACTGTTTTAGCTTGTCTTTCACTCTCTGAGCTTTTATAGAATTCTTTTACACATGTTAGTTTTTTGTGATACTTTTGAAAAGCGTTTTTACCTTCTTACAGAACAAGAATGCATGGGTGAATTACTGCAGAATGGAAATCTGGATATTTTAAAGTTAAATATATGTCTTTTTTTTTAACTTTATTTTTATTAGTTTCAACAAATAAATACGGGGCATATTAGCAAGACCCACGTTAAAATTATCGCCGTTTTAGCGGCAGGAAACTGCCGCTAAAACGGCGGTAATGGGCTTGCTAATATGCGTTATGGAATTCCAATAGAAGCCCAGGTTAGATGTCCTGCACATCTAACCTGGGCTTCTATTGGAATTCCATAACGCATATTAGCAAGCCCATTATCGCCGCTTTAGCGGCAGTTTCCTGCCGCCAAAACGGCGATAATTTTAACGTGGGTCTTGCTAATATGCCCCTACATCCTTTTGGATGAAAATATCTACAGCATAGAGATATCATCTCACTTGTTCCATCAATTTCACAGTTATATTACTGGAAATATCTCCTTAATGATTTTTTAATCACCAGAAATCTCTAGTAATATGCCAGACTGACACAACAGGAAAAAGGGTAAAGCAAATTCTTTCTGTATAAGTGGAGTTTTTGTATCTGGTTATAAACCACTTGTCGATAAAGTATAAAACTGAACTTGCATTTCCTTTATTAAACATTTTCATGCCTGCTTTGTTATTTTTGCAAGTGCAGATATTGATGGAAGGTTACTGATTATTAACAAGTCTTGTAGATTGTTGTCATCTACCATGAATCCTTTCCCTGATGTTAGAACTGGGTCTTTCATGGTTTTTGTATCAGCATTATGGCAGTCACAGAGATACTTAATTAGATTGATTTGATTCAAGACTTGTAAGTAAGGTAAACCCAGTTCTAATCTTATCCAGCAATGGGGAGTAGATGATCGTAAATTTAGAGTTTGTCGATTACGTTTAATCAACAACTTATTGAATTTGTATATTCATATTTTTCCCAAAAACAATTGATGGCATGAGTAGTTGCATAACCCAAACCCTAAACAGAGGGATTTTTCATGAGGAAAATTATGCCTCGCATTACCAAGACTTCACACACCAATCTCCCGCCAAGGACAGCATCAACCACATCACGCTGACAGACACACACCCACCCACCTCACCTCTTGAAACACCCTCATCGATAAGGAAATGGCATCTATTATGAGATCCATCCACTTCAGAGCCCCAGCAGACCGCTGCCCCTATCCACAAATTCAAACTCAGCAATCAACCCATCAGCAGAGAACTCACCAAGGTCCTCAACTCCTCGATCACCAAGGCCCACTTCCCCCAGAAATGGAAACATGCCGATGTGAAGCTGTTGCTCAAGAAGCCATCCGCGGACCCAGGAGAACCTAAGAATTTCCGACTCATCTCCCTGCTCCCTTTCTCAGCCAAGGTCATAAAGAAGGGCCATCAACATCCAGCTCACCAGACATCTGGAGAACCACAACCTTCTGGACCCCTCCCTAATCGGCTCCAGAGCAAACCACAGCACTGAGACAGCTTCAGTCATAGCCGCAGATGACATCAGAATGCTGCTAGACCACAGAGAAACAGCAGCCCTCATCCTCCTCGACCTCTCAGCAGGTTTCAACACCGTATCCCACCACACACTGATCAACAGACTCCACCAGATCCGAATCAACGTAGCAGCCCTCAAGTGGATTGCATCCCACCTCACAAGAAAAACGCAGAAGGTCATTCTTCCTCTCTACTCCTCCCTCCCTAAGAACATCACCTGCGATGTACTTCAAGGCTCATCTCTCAGTGCAACCCTCTTCAACATTACAACATTACATGACACCCTAGGCCAACATCATCAAGAGCCACCAACTCAACATCATCTCCTATGCCGACAACACCCAACTCTTCCTCTCCCTGACAAAGAACCCAACAACTGCCCAGATCCAAAGATGCATGAAAGACATGGCCACCTGCATGAACAACTGTCTCAAACTCAACACGGACAAGACAGAAGTACTCCTCTTCAGGAAAAGCAAGGATATATCCTGGAACAACGAATGGTGGCCACTTGAGCTGGGCCCAACCACCAAACCCACTGAACATGCCCGCAACCTTGGCATCATACTCGACAGCCAGCTATCCAAGAAGAAGCAGGCCACCGCTTTTTTTTCCACATGCTTCCTCAGCCTACGAATGCTCAGGAAGGTCTTCAGATTGCTCCCACCCCACACCAGGAAACACAAGAAGACTCAACTACGGCAACTCACTCTATGTAGGAATCACCACCCAGCTCATAAGGAAACTCCAGATTATCCAAAACACAGCAGTCAGACTCATTATTGACTTCCCAAGATGGACGCACATCACCCCTCACCTCAGAAAAACTGGGGAAAAACTCCACTTGCTACCAGTCAAGAAGAGATGTTAGTTCAAGCTGCTCACACACGCTTACAAGGCACTACACAAACAAGGACCGGCGTACCTCAACAAATGAGTGAATTTCCACCAACTCACCAGGAAACTCCATTCCAAATCCCTCACCATAGCAGCCACCCGACACATCCACCGAACAAACAGTGGAGGATGATCCTTCTCCCACCTGGTGGCAAAGGCCTGGAACAACCTCCCCCTGCACATCAGAGCCTCACCATCGCTCCAGCAGTTCAGGAAGGACCTCAACACCTGGAAAGTTCAACCAATAGGAGAACAGGCAGCATGATCTCCCAGCGCCTCAAGACCCTCACAGGTGATGCAGCTGCGCTCTACAAATCCTGATTGATTGGGATATGGTTTCCAGACATACTCTTAGAAATGTAAGACTGGTGGAGATGTTTTCATTTTACTTCAAGAAGAGTCACTGGTTTGTAAATCTAAGAAAGAGATAGAGTTTTTTTATTTATTTGGTTGGTTTCTTTTATAGGGTGTACAAGGTCCTAGAGCGTCAGAGCACTTTACAAATAACAGAAAAAGAATACAAAGCAAGCAGAAGCTAACAAGACTGAAAAAATAGCAAGTAGAGGGGGCGTGAATATAAAGAGTTGAACAGAAACAGGTTACAAGTTACAAAGTGTAAGTAATATGAAGCAGTGTATGCACATCCAAAGGAAGAACAGCACTCATCAAAAAAATGTTCGACATAAATAAAATATCTGAGGCAACACTCGGGGACTAGCAGGAAGCAGAGTTTGGGAACATATTCATCAGGACAAAGTCTTTCTGGTTTTTTTTTAAAGCTGGGAAGAGGAAATGGTCATGATGTGAGAGGAGAGTGAGTTCCAGATTCTTGGTGAACAAGCTGAGAATGACTGATTTAGAGCACACATTTTCTTGAATGAGGGGATTTCAAGAAGAAATTATTTAGTGCTCTGTAGCATATGAGTGTTGCCACAGAACTTTAGATTGTTAGCCAAGTGATGAGATTGGTGGGTATGTAGAACAAGCAAGCAATTTTATACCTGGATGTACCATAAATGGGGGCCAGAATAGGGATGACAGGACATAGGAGATATCGTTGGAAAGTCTAGATCTAGTGGCAGCAGCATTCAGAGAGGCTTTGATGAGGGTTAGAAAAGATTTAGGAATACCAGAAAGAATAGCACTCTGTAGTCAAGTGTGAAGAGGACCACGGTTTGAATGACATTTTTAAGGTCTTGATCGGGAATCCTAGATTTATTCCACAAATGAGTTTAACTTAGATGTTTGTATTGAAAGTAGTAAGATTGATATCGTTGATGAAGTTCAGTCTGCTGTCAAAGATGAAACTAAGGGATTTTGCGTTTTCTACAATTGAGGGAGGGAAGCTGAGGATAATAGTTAAGGATAGCCATTCTGAAAATGGGCAAAGAGAATGACTGGGGCAAACACAAAATGAGCTGTTTTCTGTGATTGAAGCTTAATGAGATATAGAGTCATTCAGGATTTGATTTTGTCTGGAGAGGTGCCCAAACAAAATATATTTAGCTGAATATCAGATTTTTAGGTGAATCTGCGTGTCATCTGCATATTGGTGGCAGGATAGGCCAGAATCCTTTACCGGAACACATAGTGGTTCGAAGTAGAGAATGAACAGAGTGGTGGCTAGCACAGTTACACAGAGTTACTTAATCTTTCTCAAATTCATAACACTCTCCCTGAATCAGCCGCTATGTTTGAAGAGACAGAAAGCTGTGTCACTCATTTTTTATTTTGAAAATGTGGTAATAATAAATATTTTGCAAACAATTAGAATACAGACTTATACATGCATTTGCCATTTTATTCAAAAGTGAAGAGAGCAGAAACATAAAAACACAAGAAACCCAGTGGGGTAGTAAGAGGGGGCGGGGGGGCAGTCTGCCCCGGGTGGCATGGGTTTTGGCGGTGTGCTCCCTCCCCACTCTTACCTACAGCATCGCCATCACCCCCCACTCTTACATATGGCCGCAGGGCGGCCGCCGCAGGGACTGCCATGGGTGGCAACTAGTCTAGCCACGCCACTGAAGAAACCAAAATATAGTAGCAGATGAACGTGTAAATTGTTATAGTGCTAGACAGCAGTGTAATACTGTTAACTGCCAAGGGTAGCTGAAATTACTTTAGGCACCCTTTAAAGTCTGATGAAGTTATACAATTGACTCTTTTTCACACCCTTAGCTCATCAACAGCCTCTTTTTAACTGCTGAATGGATAGTAGAAGGGCAAGGAGGTAAAAGTGTAGAATTTAAAATAGAGCTATTAGAATCCTATTTACTTTCCATTATAGCTGCAGTCTTCATCACCCTGAAACTAGGATTACCAAAAGCAAGACCGTAGCTACAATTTTAACACCCATGAAACTGTGAGTACAACTTCAAAATGTCTCAAACTACCTCAGAGATCGCACCATGCATCCTCTGTGATGACAGAGGACTACTCAACATTTTAATCCCAATACAGAATAAACAGTTCTAGTGAGGCTCGTCACACACACACACAGGTCACACTGGAAATTAATAATAATGAAAGGAAGATGTTAGAAATGGGAGTCTCTAGTTGGCAGAGGTAGGGACCTTTGTCCAAGTAGGGACCCTTCTTTCTAGTCAGGGTAAGGGAGTTGCACTCCTAAAATAACCCCTGTTTACCCCCTAGGTAGCTTGGCACAAGCAGTCAGGCTTATCTCAGAGGCAGTGTGTAAAGTATTTGCACATAACCAACAGTAATACAGTGAAAACACTACAAAAGTACAACACACCAGTTTAGAAAAGATCCAATATTTTTATATAGTCAAAACAAGACCAAAACGATAAAAATCCAACATACAGTACTTAAGAATATGTACTTTGCAAGAATACTTTAAAAATACACTTCCTTTAAGTCGGTAGCTCCATCCGGTGGTACCGCAGCACTGAAAACAACAGAATCCAACAGTTCCGTCTGACCGAGTCGGTCGGGGTTGTCAGCAGACTCGTAAACAGTACCTTTTTGTGTTGCGGCCGATCACATTGGTGCAGGTCGGTCGTGGCAACCATTGGGTTGTGATGCGAAATGTAGTGGTGCAGCGTGCGGTGCCTTCAAGTCATGGTGCAGGCAGCTGCTCGTGACAGTCGTCCATCGGCATTGGTGAGACCAGGGCTGCGGTGCGGAGTGAAGGCAGTGCTCGTTGCGGTGCTGACAGATCATGGTGCAGGCGACAGAGCCAGTTGCGGGGAGTTGGCGTCGGTCGGTCCGGACTGCGGTGTCAGACGGGGCGGTGCATCGTGAGACTTATGAGTGGTGCCCCCAGGCCACGATGCAGTCACGGAAGTCACGGTCAGTGTTCAGTGATGGCGTCGGTGAGACCAGGGCGGCGAAGTGAAGCGAGGCGGTGCGGAGTGCGGTGCCCACAGGTCATGGTGCAAGCAGCGGCTCAGTGGCAGTGGCAGCGGTCGTCATCGTCGATGAGACCAGGGTTGCAGTGCAAGAAGTGGACGGTGCCCTCTACGGTGCCTTCTGGACATGGAGCCGGCGATGGACTCGGTGATGGAGTCAGCTGCTCTGTGGCAACTGAAACTGCGGTACCAGAAGCGGTACCCAGAAGTCAGTGACGTTTTTGCGGTCCCTGAGACTTCAGAATAGGAGGCAAGCTCGGTTTCAAGCCCTTGGAGATACTCAGCACAAGTAAAGAAAGTTCAGCCCAGTTCTTTCACTGCCCAAGGCAGAAGCAGCAACTGCAGGCCTACCAGCAAAGCAACAACAGAGCAAAGGGGCAGTACTCCTCCTATCAGTTCTTCCAGCTCTTCTTCTTGGTAGGTTCCTTGATTCCAATGAGTTCTAAAGTTCTGGGGTTTGGGCCCCAATGTTTATTCTTAGTTTCTCTTTGTTCTCTCAGGCAGAGAGGCCCTGTGCTCAGTCCAAACTAGTTCTGTCCTCTCTGGACCAGCTTCCCAGCAGGAGGTGGGGACAGCATTGTGTAAGGGAGACCAGGCCCATTCAGGTGCAAGGAAATCTCCTCCCACTACTCTAAATGCAGCCCAGGTCTATGAAGCCCAGCCCTGGCTCATCCAGGAAAGGCAGGTCACACCTCAGCCCCCCAGTGGCTGTCTACAGTGAATGCACATCCCCAGCCCCTGTCACTCCAAAGTCAGACAGTCAATCCACAAACCAGCAGAGGCACACAAGATGGCTAAGCAAGACAAGAAATTACCTACTCTCTAAAAGTGGTATTTTCAAACACAGAACATAAAAATCATCTTTACTAAAAGATGCATCTTTACATTCTGAGTCCAGGCATTCTAAACTCCATTTCCCTATCTTGTCCCTATGGGAAGTTATGCTTATAAGCTGTCATAAGTAAACTCCCATTCTATCCTATGGGACATTTAGCCTTTCCATAGTGAAAAACGAAATGTATTGTAATTCACTACCAGGACATGTCACACACACCAGTACATGTCCTACCTTTAACATACACAGCACTCTGCCCACAGGAGTACCTTGGACCTACCAGAAGGGTGACTTACATGTAAGAAAAGGGAAGTGGTTGTACTTGCCAGGTCGACATGACAGTGGCAGGTCTGAGAACCCTTTTCAGGGCTGCTTGTGTGGGTGGCACAATCCAGTGCTGCAGGCCCACTACCAGCATTTGATTTACAGGCCCCGCACCCTCAGTGCACTTTACTATGGACTTACTAGTAAATCAGATATGCTAATCATGGAAACACCAATCCATTACACATTTTACAACAGGAGCACTTGCACTTTAACACTGAACAGCAGTGAGAAAGTGCGCAGAGACATTAAACCAGCAAAAACAGAGTAAAAACCGGGAGGTCAGAAACAAAAAGACAGGGGAAACACGCCAAAAGTTGGCAGGTCTAACAGAAGACATATCAAAATTGAAAACAAAAATAAGGATAGTATGTACTTCTTATGGCTGAAAAACTTTGCAGTGCCAATATTCAATCATTGGATCTTGTAAAGCGAGATTTCCCCACTCGATGGATCACGAGGCAGTGGTGTTCTGTGAGCCTCTTCGGATGGCCACGCCGGTTGAAGAACCAAGTCTTAAGCTTCTTCCTGAAGTCCTTTAATGATGTAGAGATGCTTCTTTATGAAGAAGGTGGAGAAAATGTATCACTCCTTCTCTCTAGCTGCTCCATCTTCGGGCTCTGTTCTTAGTCCCTGCACTACCCACACTCTCGCGGCCCTTCCATCAATCTCCCAGGATGAGCTGCGTTTGTTATGCAGCAAGGTGAAATCAGGCTCTCCTGCTGATCCCCTCAAGCCGGAGCAATTTATGAACTCCTTGCTCGTGCTCCTCTCTCTATTGGTCCAGGTGATTAATATGTCCTTGTCCATGGCAGTTGTCCCCAGGACCTGGAAGCAAGCAAGGGTGATACCCTTGTTAAAAAAACCTTCCCTGGATACAGCCAAACTGGAGAATTTCCGCCCCATATCACTCCTGCCTTGGGTATCCAAGATTGTTGAGACACATGTTAATTCCATTCTGACAGGCTTCCTGGAAGACAACAATATCTTAGACCCCTCTCAGAATGGCCTTCGTCCGGGCCACAGCACGGAATCTGCCCTCCTAGCAGGGACCGAACATCTGAGGGTCACACTGGATGAGGGACGTACATCGGCACTGATTCTATTAGACCTCAGTGCCGCGTTTGATACAGTCTCCCACCAGATTCTGCTGCAACGGCTGGAAGAGGCGGGTATTGTGGGCTCCGCCCTGGAATGGTTTGCCTCTTTTCTTTCTGAGAGGACCTTCCAGGTGACGGCTCCCCCTTTTTCCTCTCGGATCCATACTATCAAACAAGGGGTGCCACAGGGCTCAGCATTGAGCCCCACGTTGTTTAATCTTTACGTTCAACCACTAGCTGCTGTGGCTAGGAGCAGAGGGCTGACAATAGTATAGTATGCCGATGATACACAGCTGGTAGTGGCACTCTCTGACAATTCCATGCAGGATGCTTCCAAGTTTTGGAGCGATCTTGCAGCTATTGCCGAGTGGATGTCGGCCAACTGTTTGCAGCTCAACGCGAGTAAGTCTGAAGTCCTGCTGGTTGGGCGGCATGTAGAGCTGTGGAGTGAGCATTGGGGCCTACGACCTTGGGCTGTGCTCCCACCTCCAGACAGGTGGTAAAAAATGTGGGCGTCTGGGTGGACTCGGCCCTCAGCTTTCAGGTCCAAACCAAGAAAGTGGCAGGGACCTGCTTCGGTATTCTGCGGGGGCTCAAACCATTGTTAGGTTACTTTGATCCATCCAACCGACAGGCTATCATTCAGGCTGCCATTCTGTCTAGATTGGATTACGCCAGCTCACTCTATCTGGGGATCAATAAGTCTGAGACTCTGAGATTACAGAGGGTTCAGAATGCGGCGGCCAGAACTCTTCTTGGCCTCCCGAGAACTTGCTCTACCTCTAGTGCCATCCGCCGACTACATTGGTTGCCGGTGGCCAGATGCGTGGAGTTTAAGTCCCTTTGCATCGCTTTCAAAATCTTGAACTCTTCTTCTCCTGCCATTTCGGCCACCCTGCTCTCACCTTACACTCCCTCCCGCCAACTTCGTTCCATGGGCCAACTTCTGGCGGTTGTTCCTAGGGTAAGGAGAGTACGGGCTGGTGGGCGCTCCTTTCGCACACTGGCAGCCAAACTCTGGAACTCTCTCCCTCTGTCCATCCGCGGCCTGACCAATTACTTGGCATTCCGTAAGGCAATTAAGACATCTCTTCCCTTCGCTGTAGGTTCTTTTATTTTTTTCAGTGGTTCTCCTTTTAGCTGCTATTAGCGCCGGGACGCCCCTTTGCTGGGGCAGCTGTGCGCTCTACAAACAATATAACATAACATAACATAACAGGTGGAGGGGAGGCCGTTCCTGGACTAGGCGGCGAGGTAGGAGAAGGAGCGGCCTCCACACCGGCTTCAAGGGATACGAGGGATGTGGGCCAGGGCGAGGGTGGAGGAGCGGAGTTCCCTGTAACTACCATTTAAACAGGGACATTATATATATATATATATATATATATATATATATATATCCCAAGAAAATGCTCCTTCCGACTGCGATGGACCCGTGAGAAGTGGCGTGCTCCCGGCGGAGCAAGCCGGTAATGTCACTATCATCAAAACCACAAATATGCACGCTCTCAGTAAACGAGGAACTCCGTGAAAGTATATCCACAAGTTGTTTATTCACAACGCGTTTCAGGGCAACAACCACTTGATCACGTGAAACGTGCACAAGCAGTGGGTGACTAATAAAGCATTCGATGAAGTCATAAACACAAACATAGGACTACTGCATATCTCAATCATTCGAAATAAATGGCAGACATATTGGAACAGTAAACACAAACATGAAAACACAAATCATCATGTATAACGTGTACTAGTGCCCCTGCTGTTCTGGACTGTACAGAAATGCATTCATGCAATGGATAGAATTATACAAATACTGTATTACTGGCAGCGTGCTGCTCATGATGTTAAAAACGTTATCTCCAAGTGAAAAAAGAATGATGAAAATGAAAATAAAATACAATACAATGCCCAGTAAAACACTCCTAAGTTGGACAAGTGCCCCGATGAGACAGAATGCGAGACAGGGGTGACGTGTCCGCAATGCCTGACTGCAACAAAAGTGTTAATGGACTCCAACATCCAGTGCATACTGTGGGGAACTGTATCAAAGTGCGTATCTACTGCTGAAAAAAAGAGAGAGAGCAGTGCTGGCCAACTGTATCCAATATCGAATACACAGTAAATATCAGCCTGCAGGTTGGAGTGTTGTAAAATACAACCCCAAGGGGAAAAGATCTGCTCCTGTACTGGACAAATGCCCTAATGAGACAGAAAGGGTGGTAAACGTAGCTGGCAGCGACCAACCCCATATGCCGAAGGCAACAGTAAATTGCCAACATGGTAAGAAAATTGGATAACGGGCCTGTGCCCAATAAAAAACATAGTGTTAAAAAAGGAGTCAGGAAATATCAGACTTTTAGCAGTAGTCCCCAGCAACAGCGGATAACGGGCAAGTGCCCTAATGTACCAGTTATCAGGAGAGGAGTCAAGAAATAACAAACTTCTGGCAGTAGTCCCCAGTCCAACATGATAAAAATGGATTGCAGAGATGACAAATCAATTGAAACATAGTTACCCAGTCTCAGGACCGTGACGGTGATGATAAGGGGAAAAGGGTAGGTGGCCCGTAAAAGTGATTACAGGTGAGGGGCCCCTTCCTTTCCTCCTGAAATAAAGAAAAAATAGAACACATGTTAAAATCACAAGTGGTCCAAAACAATCAATAAAATATCAAAAGGTTAAAAACTAGACAAATAAATACGATCAAATGCACACAAGGAGTAAGAAAGCTGTAAAAACAGAATATACTAACTCAACTGGCAGCACACTCAGTTATCTTTGAGATGGATAGCCATTTCTTCGTCAAAATTCAGCCCACCAGGTGTCTTCGTTTGAAACTGCACAATCAGTTTGGACTCTCTTTGTCTGAGTTTTAACACCCTGTTCCTCTCCTGGAATTACCTACAATCTGTTCCAGGATGAAGAATTTAAGCAAAGACGAGTTGGAATAATGTTTCTCTTGAAAATGGCGTGCTACAGGGTATTTTACATCAAAATTGGTAATGGCCCTGCTATGTTCCAGGACACGCTTTTTTGCCATGTGTGTTGTACTGCCAATATACCAGAGTTTACATGGACATTCTATAGCATAAATGGCAAAGGTGGTACAACATGTAAGAAACTGGTCAATAGTTTTGTTAATCCCATTATATGTGACCTTGTTGCGGTAACTGCTGTTTTTACATGCTTTGCAGTGCCCGCAAGGAAAGAAACCCTTAAGACCATGGTCATGCCTACTGGGGTATATAGTGATGTCACTATGTACTAGCAAGTCCCTGATATTCCTACCCCTCCTGTATGTGATGTTGGGTCTGGTTGGAATGCTCTCCCCAATAGTACTATCATGTTTAAGGATGTCCCAGTTCTTTGCAAAAATGCGTTTGATGTTACTGGAGTCAGAGTTGAAGGTCATGATCATCCTCGGGCAGTTGTCTGCCGTATCACTGGGTTCAATGATGTTATCAGAGATGGTTACAGTTCTGCTGACCCCATCTGCCCTCTCTTTAGCTCTGCGTAATACCCAAGAGGGATAACCTCTAGTTTTAAACCGTTCCAACATGATCATGCTCTCTCTCTGGTACGCATCTTCTGTATTACAGTTCTTTTGCCCTCAGCAGCTCCCCATAGGGAATACTCCATTTGAGTGTCTCTGGGTGGCTACTGAGGGCATGCAGAATGCTATTACCCGGGGTGGATTTCCTAAACAGGGCCGTCTGAATCTGATTATTGACGATTTCAAGCCTGACATCTAAATATTCTGCCTTGGACTTACTGATGGTACCTGAAAGGATGATGTTATATTCATTGTTGTTGAGTGCCTTGATGAATTCATTGGCCATCAATTCCGATCCTCTCCAAACAATGAATAAATCATCAATGTATCTCCTCCACACTGCTACATGTTCAAGATACTCGGCTAGGTGTGGGTTGGTGGTCAGAGTCCCCTCCCAGTGACCCATAAACAAATTCGCAAAACTGGGAGCGAAGCAAGAACCCATCGCAGTGCCGGTCACCTGTCTGTAAAGGGCCCCATTAAACATGAAGATATTGTTAGTGAGACAATAGTCAATCATCTCCAATATCATGAAACTATATTCTCACTAACTAAAAAAAAAAAATAAAAAAAAAAATAAAGACACCACATACCCAGTGCCACGCCATTTTAATGAAAAACATGAAGGCAATCCTAAAGAACTTAAATATTATTTAATTGACTGTATTCCAATCAACAAAAGAGGGGGCGATCGTGAGAAAGCCCTCCGCAAATTAGAGATGCAATACATCTTAAATCTCGATACCAAACAGCCAAATGGATTGAACGCCACTGAGGAACTCCATTCCAGTCTTATTTTCTGAATTCACAAGCTTAGACAAATGAGGCAGGTAGTGGGTCAGATCTAACCAACCTTCTCCGAGTAAAAAAATTCAAGAGTAATAAAAATTCTAATTTAAAGTTTATTACTAAATGATTATTTTAAATACAGCAACCATCTTTGAACATCTGTAGAGTAAATGAATCACACATTGATACTCAGGTTCTCTCTCCCCCAAAAATCCCCCCTCCTTCCCTTTTTTTATGATGTGTCTAATATAGGATATCAGTAAAAAACTTTAAAGAAACTATAGATTAAATCAACCAGGGTTCCCCTTAATATTTTAATTTAACATCTTGTCCAGACCGCTTAAATAGGATTTTTTAGTACATTTCAGGTTTTAAACTTTTTTATTCACTTTTTTATTCTCTTTCACTTACTTAGGTTATAATAGATAGTTTAAGGCAGATAGCACGTTAGGGTAGCAAACACGCTTTATTTATTTTTTAAAATAACCAAACATAGACAATGACAATTTATATCATATACATGAGAGGGAAGATGATACTATTAAATAGTACTAGGCTCTATTAGCCTTTGAGTCGTAACTAAAACATGTTTTAAAACCGATTTTCAATGTAACATTTATGTATTTATATATTTATCGAATTTTATATGTATTTATATATTTATATATATATATGTATTTAAGAAACAAATCGGTGCAAACAGCATTTATGCAGGAATTATATTGTCAATTTTGTTAGTTTGGATATGTTAAACTTTATTAATTTATTTATGAGCACCGTGCACTTTAAGAAAGGTGTCACATGATAACGTTGCGAACAGTATTTAAATAATTGCCTAAACTACCAGCGCATTATGTGATCAAGTCCCCTAGAGGGACGAAACGCGTCATGGCAGCAGCATTGTTTGGGGAGCACAAATAAACATTGCATATTGAAGATTGACGAGGTCCGCGCTCTTTCTTTGTGCCCAGGGAAACTGACACGTGGAGAAGGAGTTTGGTGAATATATATATACATATATATATATATATATATATATTATCTACTGGCGGTCGCCAGTAGATAGTTATAGTTACAACCTATTATCCATAGGAAATCCGCGACATTCTATTTGAGATAACTCTCTTGCCGGTTGACGTATCTTCGCGAAATTTTCAAACTTTGTGGCCCGCTCCGGTCCGCTCCTACCCTGAAAGTCTCGGGGGATTCGCCAAGCGGGGGCCGAGAAAAAGGGGGTCCCAAAACGCGTTTTCCCCATGCATTTTTCCATAGGAAACTTTAGACACGGCTACAGCCCGAACTGCTGAACGGAATTACATCAAATTTGGCAAAGAGGTAGTTCTTGGTTCAGAAAGAACCCTTTTTGTTAAATGGTGTAAATCCGTTCAGTAGTTGCTGAGAAAATGAAAAGTAAAAAAGATAGTGATATCTATGGCCGAGTAGGGTCCGCGTACCCTCAGCGCACCCTGCGCGCACCGTCCCGATCACGAGCTGCATGTTAATTGGCTGTCAACATTCCGATTCAGGAAATGTTGGCAGCCATTTTGTCCCTCGGTAGAACCGAGGGACAGAAACAAGTGCGCAAAGCGCACAAAGGGGGCAGGGTAGAAACACCCTGACCCCTAGGTTTGCTCAGGGGTCCCACAAGGACCCCCTGGGCAAAAAAAAATACAAAATTTTTTAAATCGGCAGGATGCGCTCAGGGTGCGCGAATCTTGTCGAAAAAAAATCGAAGCGCGGTCTCCCGCGCTTCGATGTTAATTGGCCCCGGGTGGCCCAAGTCCCGGGGGCATGGTGGGGGATAATTTAATGTGTGGGGGCCTCAAAGGGCCCCCAAGCCCCGGGGACCGCCACCCCCGGGGCTTTTTAAAAAATGGTGCGGGAGGGCTCTGAGCCCTCCGCAGCCCCGAGGACCACCACCTCCCCGGGGCTTTTTTAAAATAAATTATTAAACCTGTGTGGGGGGCTCCAGCCCCCACACACCCCCGGGACCACCACCTCCCCGGGGCTGTGTACTGAATGGGAGGGGGGCCGCGCGGCCCCCTCCTAGAGCCCTTGATGGCCCTGGGGACCGCCAGCCCCCAGGGCCGGCTCCTGCAGTGTCCTGGGGTGCCTACCCCCGGGACACTGCTAGTTTGCTAATGACAGGACGGGAGCCTCGCGGCTCCCGTCCTGTCATTGCAAACTGCTTTGGATATTGGAAGCGAGAGCAGGAAACCTGCTCTCTCTTCCAATATCCAAAGCGATTGCTTTCCACATGGGGAGCAGCATGTTAGCTGCTCCCCATGTGTAAAGCAATGCCGGCTCCCGTAGGACACGGGGAGCCGGCGGGACTGTGGGGGATTGGGGACCCCCACAGTCCCCAACGGAGAGGGCCAGCCCCGGGGGATGGGGTCCCCGGGGCAAGTAGTGGCCGGGAGGGGGCCACGCGGCCCCCTCCCCAAAAAAGAGAAATACATTTTTTTTAAAACAATGGAAAGGCCGGCCCCGGGGGATGGGGTCCCCGGGGCCTTAAAATGGCCAGAGGAGGGGGGCCACGCTGCCCCCTCAAAAATATAAATATAGAGGCCATGCCCCGGGGGATGGGGTCCCCGGGGCCAATACAGGCCAAGGGAAGGGGGGCCACGCGGCCCCCTTCCCGTTTTTTTCTTATTTGGTAATTTTAAAAAGGGGTAAGGCCCTGGGGGATGGGGTCCCCAGGGCCCAAAAAAGAAAAAGGAAGGGGGCCACACAGCCCCCTTCAGGGACAAAAAAAAAAAAAACGATCGGGCCCGCAGGCCCCGCCCCTTCCTTCACCACTCTGCAAACGCGCCCCTGGCGCATTTGCAGAGGGGAAGCAATTCCCCTTGAATACTGGGGGTCCCTGGGGCCAACTAGCCCACCAGGTACCTCCAGTATGCGCCAGGGAGCTGCCTTGCAGAGAGGTGTACAGAGGCCACGCCCCTTTTACACCTCTCTGCAACGCAGCTCTGTGGCGCTTTTGGAGGTATATGGTGGGCTAGTTGGACTCCGGGGACCCTCAGGATTCAAGGGGACTTAATCCCCCAACTTAAAACGCGCCACGGGCGTGTTTGCACAGTGGTGAAGGGAGGGGCGGGGCTTCAGGTGACATGTGTGCAAACAGGCCCCGTGGCGCGTTTTAAGATGGGGAATTAAATCCCCTTCAATCCTGAGGGTCCCTGGGGGCCAACTAGCCCAACAGGTACATCCAGAAAGCGCCACAGAGCTGCGTTGCAGAGAGGTATAAAAAGGGGTGTGGCCTCTCTACACGTCTCTGCAACGCAGCCCCCTTGGCGCATATTGGAGGTTCCTGGTGGGCTAGTTGGCCCCTAGGGACCCTCAGGATTCAAGGGGACTTAATCCCCCAACTTAAAACGCGCCACGGGGCGCTTTTGCACAGATATCACCTGAGGCCCCGCCCCCTCCCTTCACCATTGTGCAAATATTCTTCTAAAATCATCCGAAATACGAATTCCGATTTACTCACCTGTTATAAGGAGAGACCTCAGTGCTGCATCTTTCAGCCCAGTACTGGTCCTGAAAAGTAATTTTAACCGTACTTACCAGTAACTTGAATTTCCTTCCATAGGATATCATTGCCTGCTTTTTGCTGAAAAAGTTTCTAAGTGTTGATTTTTGAAACATACAAATATTCCTCTAAAATCAGCCAAAATACGAATTCCGATTTACTCACCTGTTATAAGGAGAGACCTCAGTGCTGTATCTTTTAGCCCAGTACTGGTCCTGAAAAGTAATTTTAACCGTACTTACCGGTAACTTGAATTTCCTTCATAGGCTAACATTGACTGGTTTCACTTGGAAATTCTTCTAAGTGTGGAGTTTTGGAACTTTAAAATATTCCTCTAAAATCAGCCGAAATACGAATTCCGATTTACTCACCTGTTATCAGGAGAGACCTCAGTGCTGCATCTTTCAGCCCAGTACTGGTCCTGAAAAGTAATTTTAACCGTACTTACCGGTAACTTGAATTTCCTTCATAGGCTAACATTGACTGGTTTCACTTGGAAATTCTTCTAAGTGTGGAGTTTTGGAACTTTAAAATATTCCTCTAAAATCAGCAGAAATACGAATTCCGATTTACTCACCTGTTATCAGGAGAGACCTCAGTGCTGCATCTTTCAGCCCAGTACTGATCCTCAAAAGTAATTTTAACCGTACTTACCAGTAACTTGAATTTCCTTCCATAGGATATCATTGCCTGGTTTCACTTGGAAATTCTTCTAAGTGTGGAGTTTTGGAACTTTATAATATTCCTCTAAAATCAACCAAAGTACGAATTCCAATTTACTCACCTGTTATCAGGAGAGAACCCAGTGCTGCATCTTTTAGCCCAGCACTGACCCTGAAAAGTAATTTTAACCGTACTTACCAGTAACTTATATTTTCTTCCATAGGAATACATTGTCTGGTTTTCAGCAGAAAAGTTTCAAAGTGTCGATTTTCACAAACTACAAATATTCCTTAAAAATCGCCTGTATGACTTAAACGCATTCTTTCAACTGTTTACAGGAGATGCACCAGTGCTGGATCCAGGATCCAACACTGAGTAAGAAAAAGTAACGATAACAGTTTTTACCTGCTAAGTGAATTTCCTTCCATAGGATAACATTGGTGATTCTATGAGAAAAGTTTCTAAGTGTCAACTTTTAAAGTACAATAATATTCCTTAAAAATCACGACTGTAACCAAAATGCTTTTACTCAACTGTTTACAGGAGATGTGCCAGGACTGAATCTAGGATCCAGTCCTGTGGTTAGAAAAAGTAATCCATAAAGTAACTAATTGCATTTAACTAGAAATTCACATTGAGCTGAATGTTGCATTGTGTTTGAAAATGTGTTGCCCATTGCAACAACTGTAACTACTGTACTTAAAAGTCTATTGCCTATGTGCAAAGTATTTAAACTAAAGTAATTCATTCTGAGAAAGTATTTTTGTAATGTAATTTATAATGTAATTACAATGTAATTTAAAAAATAAAATATGTAAAAAAAATTGTTTCTAAAAATTTGGAAATCAGTATGAAAAAAATTTATATAACAATGAATACATTTAAAAATTGTCATTTACAAAACCTTTGAAATTCACTGAAAAAACTGTAGGTTTCAGACATGTTATAGTTACAAATTAGCATTTAAAAAACCTTTGAAATTCACTGAAAAAACCATAGGTTTCAGGCATGTTATAGTTACAAATTAGCATTTAAAAAACCTTTGAAATTCACTGAAAAAACCATAGGTTTTAGGGACAGTTATAGTTAGTTGGACATTGCACTCGTACAAAACCCGTGAAATTCCCCGTTATAGTTAGTCCAGCTAACTATAACTCGCGCTCCCGCAATGCACTGCTGATGACGTCACATATTACATCACTCATGACATGGTCAGTGACATCACTGATGACATCACTGATGACATCTCAAATGACATCACTGATGACATCATCCACGTGATAATCTGATGCACCTCCTCACACCCTAATATAACCTTTGATACACCCACTCTAAATTACAGACTGCCATTCGCAAAACCATAGACACTCCAACACCAATAACTACATACCCACTCACTGATTCTTAGGTCTACGCACACATCCACTCACTCACCCGTACAGTCACTCATACTTACGGTCACTCAGTACAGGACTATCATATGCACTCATACTCCTATATAGATACTCAAACACCGCCACTCATCCATAGAGGTACTCACACACCTAGTCAGTCATGCAAATAATTAAACACACTACCATTTACTCACCTATACAGTTATACACACACCAGCTCACTTACTCATACAAATAGTAGCACATTCTTACGCTCTTATACAATCACTGATACAAGCACACACTCATCCATACAGCCACTATCACAATCACTCACTCTCGCTTATAGCTATTTATATACTCCAACACACATATATACTGCCTTTCACATATGTAGTTACTCACACATGTACCACTGGGACATACATTCACTCACTAACACACTCTTACACACACTTACCCACCCATACAGTCTATCACAGTTGCACTCTTGAAACCATCCACCCAGTGAATCACCCACTCACACATCTATGCACAGAGTTGCACACACCCCTCCCACACAAACACTCAGGCACCCATACAGATACTCAGACAAGCATTCAATAACTCATATAGACACTCATGTAGCTATTCACAAACACATGCAGCCACTTACACAGCAACAGACAGACGGATACAGACATTCACCCAGTTTAGTCACTAACCCATGCATTCAGTAAGATACGTTAAATCACTCACTTATAGAGTCAGTCACGCACCTACTAAATCATCCATACAGACACTTACACACCCACTCATTCTTCAATACGTCTTTTCGTATATATATTAAAAATATTTAAACTTTACAGAAACACACAGTCACTGGATGATGTCATCAGTGATGTCATTTGAGATGTCATCAGTGATGTCATCAGTGATGTCACTGACCATGTCATGAGTGATGTAATATGTGACGTCATCAGCAGTGCATTGCGGGGCGCGAGTTATAGTTAGCTGGACTAACTATAACGGGGAATTTCACGGGTTTTGTATGAGTGCAATGTCCAACTAACTATAACTGTCCCTAAAACCTATGGTTTTTCAGTGAATTTCAAAGGTTTTTTAAATGCTAATTTGTAACTATAACGTCCCTGAAACCTATGTTTTTTTCAGTGAATATATATATATATTTATATACATACATACATCTATATATATGTATGTATGTATATATATATATATTATCTACTGGCGGTCGCCAGTAGATAGTTATAGTTAGGACCTATTATCCATAGGAAATCCGCGACATTCTATTTGCAATAACGTTGGCGCCGGTTGACGAATCTTGCGAAAGCTTCCAACTTGTTGGGGCGCTCCGGTCCGCTCCTACCCTGAAAGTCTCGGGGTGATACGTCAAGCGGGGGCCGAGAAAAAGGGGGTCCCAAAACGCGTTTTCCCCATTCATTTTTCCATAGGAACCTTTAGTCGCAGCTACAGCCCGAACTGCTGAACGGAATTACCCCAAATTTGGCAAAGAGGTAGCCCTTGGTTCAGACTGGTGCCTTTTGCTAAAATGGTGTAAATCCGTTCAGTAGTTCCTGAGAAATTCACAATTAAAATCACATATATATCTATGGGCGCGTCGGATCCGCATACCCTCCCGATCACGAGCTGCATGCTAATTGGCTGTCAACACTCCAAATCAGGAAGTGTTGGCAGCCATTTTGTCCTCGGTAGAACCGAGGGACAGAAACAAGTGCGCAAAGCGCAAAAAGGGGGCAGGGTAGAAACACCCTGACCCCTAGGTCTGCTCAGGGGGTCCCACAAGGACCCCTGGGCAGAAAAAGCATTTTTTTTTTTTAAATCGGCGGGATGCGCTTAGGGTGCGCGGATCTGCTGAGAAAAAAAAAGAAACAAGTGCGCAAAATGCACAAAGGGGGCAGGGTAGAAACCCCCTAACCCCCTAGGCCTGCTCAGGGGTCCCACAAGGACCCCCTGGGCAAAAAAAGCATTTCTTTTTTTTTTTTTAAATCGGCAGGATGCGCTCAGGGAGCGCGGATCCTGCTGAAAAAAAAAATCGAAGCGCGGTCTCCCGCGCTTCGATGTTAATTGCCCCGGGTGGGCCAAGTCCCGGGGGCATGCTGGGGGTTTATTTTATGTATGGGGGCCTCCAAGGGCCCCCAAGCCCGGGGACCGCCACCCCCGGGGCTTTATCATTAATGGTGCGGGAGGGCTCTGAGCCCTCCCGCAGACCCGAGGACCGCCACCTCCCGGGGCTTTTTTTAATTTATTTTTAAAACCTGTGTGGGGGCTCCAGCCCCCACACGCCCGAGACCACCACCTCCCCGGGGCACTAAGAACATTGAAAATGGGGGTCCGTTTTGGACCCCCAAGCCCCGAGGACCACCACCTCCCGGGGCTTTCAAAATGTAGGGAGGGGCCGCGTGGCCCCCCTCCTGGAGCCCTTGATGGCCCTGGGGACCGCCACCCCCAGGGCCAGCTCCTGCAGTGTCCCGGGGTGCCTACCCCGGGACACTGTAGTTTGCTATGACAGGACGGGAGCCTCGCGGCTCCCGTCCTGTCATAGCAAACTTGTTTGCATTTTGAAGAGAGAGCAGAAAACCTGCTCTCTCTTTCAAAATGCAAACCAATTGCTTTTCCACACGGGGAGCAGCATGTTAGCTGCTCCCCATGTGAAAAAGGAATGCCGGCTCCGTAGGACACGGGAGCCGGCGGGACTGTGGGGGGTTTGGGGACCCCCACGAGTCCCCAACCAGAGGCCAGGCCCCGGGGATGGGGTCCCCGGGGCCATAAGTGTGCCCGGGAGGGGGCCACGCAGCCCCCTCCCCAAATAAAAAAATAAAAAAAATAAGGGCAAGGCCGGCCCCGGGGATGGGGTCCCCGGGGCCTTAAATGGCCTGAGGAGGGGGGCCACGCAGCCCCCATATTTTTTATTTAAAAAGAGGGCATGCCCCGGGGGATGGGGTCCCCGGGGCCAATAGAGGCCCAGGGAAGGGGGCCACACGGCCCCCTTCCCGTTTTTTTTTTTTTAATAAAGCAAAAAAAATGCCCGGGCCCCGGGGGATGGGGTCCCCGGGGCCAAAAGTGGCCGAGGAAGGGGGCCACGCAGCCCCCTCCCATAAAAAAAAAAAAACAGCATCGTGCCGGAGGCCCGCCCCCCTCCCTGCAGTATTCTGCAAACGCGCCCCCTGGCGCGTTTTAAGAAGGGAAGTAATTCCCCTTGAATACTGGGGGTCCCTGAGGCCAACTAGCCCACCAGGAACCTCCAGTATGCGCCAGGGGCTGCCTTGCAGAGAGGTGTACAGAGGCCACGCCCCTTTTACACCTCTCTGCAACGCAGCTCTGTGGCGCTTAATGGAGGTAGCTGGTGGGCTAGTTGCACCCCAGGGACCCTCAGGATTCAAGGGAGTTAATCCCCCGACTTAAAACGCGCCACGGGCGCGTTTGACAGTGGTGAAGGGAGGGGACGGGGCCTGAGGTGACATGTGTGCAAACAGGCCCCATGGTGCGTTTTAAGATGGGGAATTAAATCCCCTTCAATCCTGAGGGTCCCTGAGGCCAACTAGCCCAACAGGTACATCCAGAAAGCGCCACAGAGCTGCGTTGCAGAGAGGTGTAAAAGGGGTGTGGCCTCTCTACACGTCTCTGCAACGCAGCCCCTGGCGCATACTGGAGGTTCCTGGTGGGCTAGTTGGCCTCTAGAGACCCTCATGATTCAAGGGGACTTAATCCCCAACTTAAAACGCGCCACAGAGCGCGTTTGCACAGATGTCACCTCAGGCCCCGCCCCTCCCTTCACCATTGTGCAAATATTCCTCTAAAATCTGCCGAACTACGAATTCTGATTTACTCACCTGTTATCAGGAGAGACCTCAGTGCTGCATCTTTCAGCCCAGTACTAATCCTGAAAAGTAATTTTAACCGTACTTACCAGTAACTTGAATTTCCTTCATAGGCTAACATTGACTGGTTTCACTTGGAAATTCTTCTAAGTGTGGAGTTTTGGAACTTTAAAATATTCCTCTAAAATCAGCCGAAATACGAATTCCGATTTACTCACCTGTTATCAGGAGAGACCTCAGTGCTGCATCTTTCAGCCCAGTACTGATCCTCAAAAGTAATTTTAACCGTACTTACCAGTAACTTGAATTTCCTTCATAGGCTAACATTGACTGGTTTCACTTGGAAATTCTTCTAAGTGTGGAGTTTTGGAACTTTATAATATTCCTCTAAAATCAACCAAAGTACGAATTCCAATTTACTCACCTGTTATCAGGAGAGAATCCAGTGCTGCATCTTTTAGCCCAGCACTGACCCTGAAAAGTAATTCTAACCGTACTTACCAGTAACTTGTATTTCCTTCCATAGGAATCCATTGTCTGGTTTTCAGCAGAAAAGTTTCAAAGTGTCGATTTTCACAAACTACAAATATTCCTTAAAATTCGCCTGTATGACTTAAACGCATTCTTTCAACTGTTTACAGGAGATGCACCAGTGCTGGATCCAGGATCCAACACTGAGTAAGAAAAAGTAACAATAACAGTTTTTACCTGCCAAGTGAATTTCCTTCCATAGGATAACATTGGTGATTCTATGAGAAAAAGTTTCTAAGTGTCAACTTTTAAAATACAATAATATTCCTTAAAAATCACTACTGTAACCAAAACGCTTTTACTCAACTGTTTACAGGAGATGTCCCAGGACTGAATCTAGGATCCAGTCCTGTGGTTAGAAAAGTAATCCATAAAGTAACTAATTGCATTTAACTAGAAATTCACATTGAGCTCAATGTTGCATTGTGTTTGAAAATGTGTTGCCCATTGCAACAACTGTAACTACTGTACTTAAAAGTCTATTGCCTATGTGCAAAGTATTTAAACTAAAGTAATTCATTCTGAGAAAGTATTTTTTGTAATGTATAATGTAATTTAAAAAATAAAATATGTAAAAAAAATTGTTTCTAAAAATGTAGTAAATCAGTATAAAAAAATAAATATAACAATTAATACATTTAAAAATTGTCATTTACAAAACCTTTGAAATTCACTGAAAAACCGTAGGTTTCAGACATGTTATAGTTAGGAATTAGCATTTAAAAAACCTTTGAAATTCACTGAAAAACCATAGGTTTCAGACACGTTATAGTTAGAAATTAGCATTTAAAAAACCTTTGAAATTCACTGAAAAAACCATAGGTTTCAGGCACGTTATAGTTAGAAATTAGCATTTAAAAAACCTTAGAAATTCACTGAAAAAACCATAAGGTTTTAGGGACAGTTATAGTTAGTTGGACATTGCACTCGTACAAAACCCGTGAAATTCCCCCGTTATAGTTAGTTCAGGTAACTATAACTCGTGCCCCGCAATGCACTGCTGATGACGTCACATATTACATCACTCATGACATGGTCAGTGACATCACTGATGACATCACTGATGACATCTCAAATGACATCACTGATGACATCACTGATGACATCATCCATGTGAGAATTTAATGCATCTTCTCACACCCTAATATAAGTTTTGATACACCCACTCTACATTACAGACTGCCATTCTCAAAACCATACACACTCCAATACCAATAAGTACATACCCACTCCCTGATTCTTAGGTCTACACACACACATCTACTCACTCACCCGTACAGTCACTCATACTTACAGTCACTCAGTACAGGACTATCATATGCACTCATACACCTATATAAACACTCACACAACGCAACTCATCCATAGAGGTACTCACACACCTAGTCAGTCATGCAAATAATTAATCACACTCCAATTTACTCACCTATACAGTTATACACACCAGCTCACTTACTCATAAAAATACTAGCACATTCTTACGCTCCTATGCAATCACTGATGCAAGTACACACTCATCCATATAGCCACTCTCACAATCACACACTCTCACTTATAGCCATTTATATACTCCAACACACATATATACTGCCTTTCACATATGTAGTTACTCACACATGTACCACTGAGATATACATTCAATCACTAACACACCCATACACACACTCACCCACCCATACAGTCCATCACAGACGCACTCTTGAAACCATGCACCCAGTGAATCACCCACTCACACATCTATGCACAGAGTCACACACACCCCACCCACACAAACACTGAGGCACCCATACAGATACTCAGAGAACCAATCCATAACCCATATAGACACTCATTTAGCTAGTCAGAAACCCATGCAGTTGCTTACACAACAACAGACAGACGGATACAGACATTCACACAGTTTAGTCACTCACCCATGCATCCAGTAAGATACGTTTAATCACTCACTTATAGACTCAGTCACGCACCTACTAAATCATCCATTCAGGCGCTTCTACACCCACTCATTCTTCAATACGCCTTTCCCTATATATATTAAACATATTTAAACTTTACAGAAACACACAGTCACTGGATGATGTCATCAGTGATGTCATCAGTGATGTCATTTGAGATGTCATCAGTGATGTCATCAGTGATGTCACTGACCATGTCATGAGTGATGTAATATGTGACGTCATCAGCAGTGCATTGCGGGGCGCGAGTTATAGTTACCTGAACTAACTATAACGGGGGAATTTCACGGGTTTTGTACGAGTGCAATGTCCAACTAACTATAACTGTCCCTAAAACCTTACGGTTTTTCAAGTGAATTTCTAAGGTTTTTTAAATGCTAATTTCTAACTATAACGTGCATGAAACCTATGGTTTGTTCAGTGAATATATATATATATATATATATAGTAAACACAGCACCTCTCCAACCTCCAGCCGGCGAAATAGAGAGGAAACGGACTCCGTTAGCAGATTTGGCAAGATTTTATTCTTCACACACCTCCGTCAGACGCGTTTCGAGCAACGCAGTGCCCTTGTTCACTAACCTTATATATATATATATGTCACTCACAATCCTGGCCCACTAGTAGCTCACCGGGACCTCCAGGCACGAACCTCTTATACAACTCCAAATCATTCAAACAACTCCAATGTTGTAGTTCGCAGTGCTGTGGTTTATTCACACATTAAAATGATAAACTCCATAGCTGTTCAGGCATAGTGCCTGCCATGACGCGTTTCGCTCTTCTCACGCGAGCTTGATCACATGACGCGCCACATGACAGGGAACAAAATAAATAGAAAAATGTGCACTAATAACTATAAAAACATATTGCCTCGTGAGTGGAACTAGACAACAGACTGTTAACTAAACACTATAATCCTTGTATCAATCATTACATAGTCATTACAATAAATATGACAGATGATAAAAAGACCTCAATTAAAATACGAGTACGTATTACAACTGTTAAACCTCGAAAAATTATGTGCAAATGCGCAATGCTCAGAAAACTCAACATTGAATTATAAAGTGCACGAATTACTGAATGTCCTTTGTAGCACCAATAAGACACATATAAACAACAATCAGAGTTGTCTCATTTGACAATGCTCTCAGAATTGAGAATAAAGTGCTAGTGCTGTTAAAATACCTCATTCAATTTGCATATAATACATAATTTGTAATAAAAAGAAGAGGGACCCTAATTTATTATTGCCTAGACTGTGTCAAATATAAAGTGCAAGTGCACAATAACATATTCAATTGATCTTTTTGTTTAGCTCACATGATTATAAAGTGCTAGTACAAAATGCCACATTCTAATAGATCTTTCTGACTGAAATAGCCAATACTAAATAGTAAACCTACACTTTCGTTCGGTTCCAAAATACTAATACACCCAAATAGATGTATAAAGCAGCAAGTACACATAATAATCTTGCACATCAAATTGATTTTGTTCACAGGAGTATAGCCATAAGTCATAATTTTCACTCTAAAACAGTCTGTATTTATAGAGTGCCGTGCTGAGTGCAAAAACCAAATAACCAGTGCCAAAAAGTGTTGTGCAATTCATATTTTCTATAGCAGCATAGACATTACTTATTATCCAAGCCTGAATAATACTAATAAAGTGCAAATGCTGATATTCTGAAATAATAGAGAGATATATATAAACAAGCTTACTGTTCACAAACACGAGACATGATTTGATCATTATTTCCAACAACTTAAGAAAACTCAAAGCCATTTCTATATCATTACAGAGTGTGAGCTTACTGATACAGGTTCAACTATCTGAACAACACCTAGAGGAAATTGTGCATGTCTTCACTTGTGTTAAGGCCGTTGGGCATCTTAGTATCTAGGGCCAGAATGAAATGGGTTTCTAATTGACGCAGGCTTTTCTCTCGGTTCCCACCCCGGCCGGGAAAAGGAACTGCCCCTAACACAGAATATTCCAAATCCTTGAGTTTATTCTGGTGTACCAATTTGAAATGTCTGGCGACAGGATAGTTCAGGTCTGAATTGACGATTGCCCTAATATGTTGTAAAATCCATTTATGTACAGGGAGCTTAGTGCTCCCTATATATTCCAGGCCACAGGTGCAGCGTAACTTGTAAATTGCAAACTCAGTGCGACATGTGAGGTGTTCCTTAATTGGAATCATTTTATCACTAAATGCTGTCACGTAATGTGATGCATTAGTCGCAAAAGTGCATGCGCGACATGAGTTGCATTTGAAGAAACCAGTTTTAGCCAACCATGTATTTTTTGATGTAATCTCAGGACTAGATTTAACTAAGGCATCCCTCATAGAGGGTGCCCTCCTGAATGTAATAGCAGGTAATGTTGGCAATATGAGTTTTAGCGTTACATCCGTTAAAACTATGGGCCATTGAGAGTATATTATTTTGCGGATTTTACGCTCTTGATGGCTAAATGTAGTGATAAGTCTGATGTTGCGTTTATCACTATCAGCTACTTCAATTGGAGGGATCGGAGCTATGACGCGATCTCTTTTAGGTATTAGTAGCTCCTCCCTTGTATGTTCGTTTGCTTTATTCAAGGCCCGAACCAACATAGACCTGTGATAGCCCCTACTTAAAAAACAGCAAAACGCATCATGCTGACATTCCTGTGAATCAGTTTGCAAACTGCAAATACGGCGAATTCTCACAAACTCACCATACGGTATGCTCTGGATTAGGTGGCGGGGATGCGAACTCTCAGCATGCAAAATTGAATTGCCCGCAGTTTGTTTGCGGTGCAGCTTATATATATATGATATTAACAACATATATTCACAATATATGTTGTTAATACCCAAGTTCTAATAGTCAGCCAATAATTGGTGTGAAAACTGTAGAGAGCTGATCTTAAACCATCCCTATAAACTAGAAAACATTAAATTTGCAGTGCAAGCATGGATAATGCAAATGCAAAGCAGGCACATGGCTGGTACAACATTTCCCTCTTGTATATGGGACGCTGGAATGGATCATTTAATGTCATGACCAGGCAAAGAATACGGTTTATAAAGCCTCTTAAAGTAATTCACTATGGACACATGATCTCTCTGATGTGTTCCAAAAGGCACACAAATTTCCTGGGTAAATCCCAGGAAATGATTGAAATCCTTACAGTAAACACAACTACAGTGTTTATATCACTGCTCACAACAAAAATATATGATGACATTTGCAAGCTTGCAAAATTGCTGTTCACTAAACAAACCTTTTGATGAAGACAGAGAAGAGGGAGAATCATAATAAAAAGAAGTTGCCACATGTTGGGCTCCCTTTTTTGTCTTCTCTCCAAGTCAACTAAAATTCATGACTGTTTACACTGTAAGTAGTGATTCCAGTTGCGGGCTTCATTTTATGCCTATTTTTAGATAGGGGTGTTTTTTCAATTACCAGAAACATCATACTGGAACTGAAAATGTTAATGACTTCATAAAGTGTAATTAAATGATTGTTCAGCCTGTTGCTTAATATTTTTTATTACTAGGCAACACATGTGATATCAGTTTTTTCTAGTCAGTCTCGGAATGTCACATTTTGTGCTTGGATTCGACAACATTTTATATGGTTGAGCGGCACATAAATTGGTTTAAAGTTAAATATATTGCACATTTACTGAATCAGAGTACTCTGTGATCAAAAAGTGCTGCATGTTTATGGTAAAACAGATTTTTCAAGAAATTAATCTCTCATGAATGAGTTTTTAAATATTACACCTCCTAATTTCACAATAAACCTTCACTAATTATTTTGTGTTGGTGTGTGACCACTGAAAAGAACAATTTATGTAGATCAGTTGCATGTGCACTGAGCTGGTTTTCTGGGTATGTAACTTACAGCTAGAGAGTATAGGGTGAGAGTGTGCTTCTATGGAGTGGTGGGAGGGGTCGTCACTGTGCATCAGCTGTGATTCGCTGATTTGTTGATTTCCACTGCACGAGTTATATGATAGGTGGTAGGTGTCAGTGAAATGCATACCTGTACAATGGTTTTGTTCTAAACCAAATATGTTATGTGAGTGTTGACGCCTACAAATGTTTCTTTGATCTGAAACTAACTAATACAACATATTACCAAAATGACAAAGAATTTCTTATACATCCCCTGTCAGGTTTGAACGGGGAAGCGATGAAAATCCCTGTTAGACATTAATGTGTTATTCTTAAAATGTGTGCAGGTCAAGTTGGTGTCAGGCTGCTCGATTGTGGCCTATTTAACAAACAATAAAAAGCAATAGGTTTGTACATGCAATAGTCATACACACATTGACTTAGATATTAATCCATTTTATATGGCACTTCATATCACAGATTTGTCATTTAAAGTCATTGTAAATATCAGCTGTTTTCACTACCCTGTATAAATATACAGATTTCACCATCCCCTAAACAATAGAAGGCTGGGTCGGCATTGCTGAGGCTCAAACTCTTTTCTATGCTGGTGCCAGATGGACCTTAAGAAATAATCACAAAACATGTATATATATGTATGTATGTATGTATGTATATGGTATATCTTTAGCAGAAACCTAGCCAGAAGGCAGCGGAGTGCTGTACACGGTCAAATACAACTTAAAGTCGGCGAGTAATAGCTGAGTTGTGGACAGTTAAAGTATTGTGATGATGTGGTGCTCTTTAAAGAGGTGAGTCTTCATCTCTTCCCTAAATTGGGGCAGATCTGATGGATACAGAGATGTTATTCTAGATCTTGGGTGCATAGATGGAAAAGGCTTGTGGACATGTTGTTTACTTTTTTAGACGTCTTAGACTGCAATCTGATGGTGTTCTAGCTGCAAGTGTGCGAGAATTACCAGTGATGGCGAGCGCTTCTGCAAGATAAGTGGGGGTGCTGGTTGTTATGGCTTTGTAAATTATGCAGTTCATTTTCATGTGGCTAGATTGGAAACAAGCAGAAGCCAAGAAAAGGTATTACGGCACATGACCATCTGCAGCCACAACATGTCCATTAATGCACAGCTAGCATTCTTAGAAGGCCATAGGCAACACTAGCCAGGGACAATTCCACCTCCTTTTTTAAGCATGGGACTGTCAAGAAAAATGTGAAGTACTGCAATCCTAGAAGCACTGCCAAGCACAGAAGGGCAGCTGTACCTCAGGTGGTGTTTTGCTGACTCATAAATAGATCAGGGCTGCAAAAGCAACTAAGAACATTTAGGTGAGTGCAGTGACTTCTGAGAACCCACCTGGCAACATGCTTGGATGTATGGCATCAGTCTTTCATCCTACCATTCACCCTTGGCACCACACCAGCCCCATTAGGCACGCCAAAGGTAACATGCTTAGGGAGGGAGCAAGGGTAATGCAGTAGTCAAAGTACTGCCTCATCAATGGGAACAAAGATTGTACTGTGTGATTCCTGGAGGGTGTGGCGCTCATAGCCAATAGGGTTTACCACAGCAAGACAAATTTTCCTCAACAGCCTCCACACTGTACGCTGCACAACTAAATCAAGCAACCCCAAAGGTACTTTCTAATATGGACATAGAAGGATACAGTACACACTCCTCAACAGACTGACCACTCATTACTTATGCAATCATAACCACTAGCAAGGTAGTATATCACATGATGATTAGAAATTGCAAAGTTGCTTACCTCCACGTGGTTAACCCCAAACTCTCTGCTGCTGCATTGTACTTTTCAGCACACCTATATTATTGTTGTGCACTTGCAACACGATGGCCAAATGTTAAATGGAAATGGTGCACAGGCTTGTTGAAACAGGTGCAAGCTTTTGTTAAATGCCAAGGAACATGGGAATTTAGTGATTGTTTTACAGTTTGCAGTAGTTTGGGCTACATTCTCCATTTTAATAACATTATATCCAATGTAACTATTCTAGATTATTTGTGTGGCAATTTACAAGAAACACAGTAGAAACAATGTTGCTAATTATTTCCTGATAGTCCTCCACAATGAGGATGGAAAGCTATTTGTCAAACACCTCTTGAAAAGGTTAAGATCATGGGTAGAGTAGAGAGTTTTACCACCAATATACCAAACTAATTTCCATAAGGGGATAGAGGGGCTGCAAAAGATAGCCTTGTGGCATTGTAGGTGACAATATATGAATGGCAGGGGACTATGATGAAACTCAGAATTGTGTGGTAATTGGGCACCCAATAAATATCGTAACAGAGGTAAGAGTATTTATCGGTGAAGCTATTGCCATATTGGATTGCAAAAGCTTTAAATGAGAGCCTTTTAGCATTTTGTTCTGAGCTGAAATCGAGTTACTGTATGTGTAGTTGTGGTGATGATTATCTTATATATCATTAAAATATGCGTTCTATAATTTTAAACTAAAACAATTAATAGAAAGTAATTTTCTTTTACTGCATTGCAATTCACATGAAACTGAATACTCTGCTAAAGGTTGTATGGCTTCACTTTCACAATTCTAATACCAAAATAATTTTCAAACAGTTTTATGAATAATGACATCTGCATTGATGTTCAACAGACAATAGATCATTTAGAATGTCAGACTTCAGACTGCGTTCAAGAGGCAATCATCAGCTTCACTCAAAAATGAATCTTTACAAAGTAATACTGCATAATTCAATAAAAGAGTCATTCGCAAAACAAATTAGCAGTCAAGCTAGCTTCGTTAATAGAACATACATATTGGGGTTGAAAAAGAATTTGAACACAAAACACTCTTAAGCAGCACTCCTTCTGTAGCACATGTTCAAACATGTAATTATGACAAAAATGTTGTGAGAATATTGATGGTCGAATCGAAGGTATACATATTTCTGTAGAAATCACATACATTATTTTTATTTCCCCAATGATGGCCACACAGGCAATTTTTATCATCAGTATAAAAACAAAGACACTTCAATTTCTTAATTTCATCTGGGCACGACGGGTCTCATTTGCGATCATTTGACGTAGGGCAGCATCGCAAGCCTTCCTGCTTCGCTGCCCTACGTCAAAAGAAAAGGCCCATTCCTGTACTTTCCCCCTGCGCTGGTTCACAAATGGCTAACATGCGCCAACGCAGGCACCTTTGCGCCATAGTGCAAAGGTGTCTGTGTTTTAGGGATGATTGTTTTGTGCAGGAAGGGACACCTTCCTGCACAAAAACATTCAATAGAGGCGATTTCCTCTTTCTGTGTGTGCTGCAGAATGCAGCACACACAGAAAGAGGAAACAAATAGGAGAAATAATGTTATTTCTCCTCGTTGCGCCTCCCCTATGCCACCCCGGCATAGGCGTAGGGTTTTGAGGCATTCCCAGGTTTACAAAATCTCGTAAATCTGGGAATGTGCCAAATGTCATGGATGTTATGTGGGAACACCCACCATAATGCCCCTGGCACACCTCCCTAATGCTGGGTGAGGCAACTCAGTGACTTGCGCTGCGTTGCCTCAGTTCTCATACACAAGGCCATGAAAAGCCACGCAGGGTGACTTTACGTGGCCTTGTAGATATGGCCTTGCAGTGTGCACTGCCGGACCCTAACTAAATGTGATGTTCTGACAGTGCAGGCACCTTGTAAATGAGGCCCTATATTTTAACAGTCAAAATACACGTGTAAAAACCACAAACTGCTTTATCGGTTTACAAAATTAAATAGTTTATTCAATAGTCCATTTGGAAATATTTAATTTATTTTTCCCCTTTTTCACCTTTATCTACTGTCTGCATAGAGCGCACCATAATCATAGGGCCTCATGTAAAAGAGGCTTGCGCCACCGGAGCATCACTTTTTATGACTCTCAGGGGGTGCAGGACTCTCAATCATATCTTAAGGTGACGCACAAAGCGCTTCAGTGCCTTACTCTACATCAAGGAGGCGTTCCATGGACATTGCTGTGGGTTTTCCCACGCAACACCCATGAGTTCATACACATTCCCAGATTTCAAGGATCTGTAAACCTGTACAGCGTAGCAAGGAGAAACAACTGTGGGGCATATTAGCAAGACTGGCGATAAAATTATCGCCGTTTTAGCGGCAGGAAACTGCCGCTAAAACGGCGATAATGGGCTTGCTAATATGCGTTATAGAATTCCAATAGAAGCCCAGGTTAGATGTGCAGGACATCTAACCTGGGCTTCTATTGGAATTCTATAACGCTTATTAGCAAGCCCATTATCGCCGTTTTAGCGGCAGTTTCCTGCCGCTAAAACGGCGATAATTTTATCACCAGTCTTGCTAATATGCCCCTTTATTTCCTCATTCTTCCTCTTGTTCTGCATTCTGCAGCACACATAAAGAGAGGAAAATGCCTCCATTGATTGCTTTTGAGCAGGAAGGTGTCCCTTCCTGCACAAAAACAATTGTGCCAACAACACAGGCACCCTTGCACCATGGTGCAAGGGTGCCTGTGTTCCCGCTAGTCACCAATTTGTGTGCCAACGCGGACACAGAGGACAGGAATGTGACGTTTTTCATTAATACAGCACATTCCTGCCCTTTCCTTTTGATGCAGAACAGCGCAGTAAGGAGTCTTGCTGTGGTGCCCTATGCCAAAAAGCAAAAAATGAGGCCCATAGTTCCTGTATTAAAACAGCTTGGTACTAGTAAGGGGCACGACAATATGCATCCCTCATGCTTAGGAGTGTAATATCACCCAAAATTAGTATGTTCTTGTTATAAATCGATCTAAGATGAAACATGGGTGTGAAAGTGTACCATTGGGCAGATTGGTGAGAAACAGTCTACTTCTGTCCTCAGTGAACTTTACACAAGAATAAACACGCAGGAGCTTATTTATCAGAGCCCTGCCTCACTTTTGCACCACATAAAGTGGTACATTTGTGACACAGGGCACTCATAAAGATTTATGAAGCCATCAAAGTCACCCTGCGTGGCTTTGAGTGGCCTCATAGTTCATGAGTAAGGCGACACAGCGCAAAATGCTGCATCACCTTACTCTGAGCCTGGAGGTGTTCCAAGTCTATTGCAGTGAGTTTTCCCATGCAAAACCCATGGAATTTGATGGTGCCCCAGATTTACAAAGTGATGTAAACCGGGGGAAGCGCCAAATCCGTATGCCTTTCGAAGGGAGGCGGGACGAGGAGAAATAACTTCATTTTTCCTCGTTTTTCCTCTTTCCATTTGTGCTGCATTTTGCATCATACATAGACAGATAAAATGCCTCTTTGGAGTTTGTTTGTGCAAGAAGGTGCCCCTTCCTGCGCAAAAACAATCCTGCCTGCAATGGAGGCACCCTTGCAGCATAGTGCAAGGGTGCCTACTTAGGCGCTAGGCTTCCAAAACGTTGCCAGCACAGGCAGAAAGGACAGGAATGCACCGTATGGCTTAAATACAGTGCATTCCTGCCCATTCACTTTGACATAGGGCAGCTCAGCAAGGTGCCTTGCTGCGCTGCCCTACCCCAAAATGCTATATTTGAGGCCCGCAGTGCACTGACACTCACATTTACTAGATTTAAATGCACTTTCAGAAATATTTGGTACTGATGAAGGAAATATTTGTTAAAGAATTTAAAAAATATACCTGATATTGTGCAAATTAAACTGGGGGGCTTATTTATTAGTTTATGATGCAGGGCAGCACAGCAAGTCACTTTGCTGTGGTGCCCTGCATCAAAAGTAAAGGGCAGGAATGTGCCGTATATGTGAGATTCTGAACATTCCTGTCCTCTTCCACTGCACTGGCGCACACTTGGATACCTTGCGCCAATGCAGGCATCCTTGCACCATGGTGCAGGGGTGTCTGCATTGTAGGAATGATTGCTTTTGTGCAGGAAGGGGCACCTTCCTGCACAAAACAATCAATAGAGGTGCTTTCCTTCCTCTACGTGTGCTGCAGAATGCAATACAAAAGAAAGAAGAAAAAACTAGGAGAAATAAAGTTATTTCTCCTTGTTACTTGCTTTTGACACATTCCTAGGTTTACAAGTCCTTGTAAATCTGGGAAATCCATGGGTGTTGCATGGGGACACCCTTCGCATCGCCCATGGAATGCCTCTTTGGCACAGAGTAGGGCAACGCAGCAACTTGCGCTCCTTTGCCTTAGACCATATCTACGAGGCCAGGAGAAGCCATACAAAGTGGCTTTGCCTGGCCTCATAAATATGGGTCTGCACCCTGTGCCGCCGGTGCATAAAAAAAAGTGACGCAGCAGGGCAATGGGCTTGTATATAATTCCCTGGGAATCCTGGGAAATTATGGGAAGAAACTAAAGCAGATTAACTGGGTACAGTAATACAGAATAAGGCATGCAATGCCACTCACCTATCCTAATGATTCTAAGTGACGTTAGCATTAGCAGGAATTACCAGTAGATGACGTCCACAGGGTTAAGATAGAAAGATCAGTAGGAGCCATCTGTCTTTCTCCACACCTCTCTATTCTTGTGTCCAATTAGTAGTGTTGAATATCGCTGCAGAATGGACGCTGTCGACTCTGGTATTGTGGTATAAGTTATCAGGGAAGAGACGGGGTAGAAGTGGCGGTGGGATTCTTCAGTGGGATCGAAGGGCATTCTTTGGATGGGGGAAATACGGCACACTGCCAAATCAATCCTCAACCTCCTCAATAATGGATGCAGTGCAAATCTTGGTATGAGCACTACCTATATTAGGATTCCCTGTTGTCTGGAGTGGGTTAACAATATGAGTAGTGCTCTCTGGCCAGCTTAGTGAGTGGTCTGTTAACTTTCTTCATTCACTCTCTTACTAAAGTTCACTGAGTGTATGATTGTGCTTGTCAGTGCCACCTGTAGACTATGGAATAACATAAAAAAATTACAATGATATAAACTTCCATAACGGTGCAAAGGATTGATGCATAAAAAACTAACCAGATCAGGCTCACAGCTGTTTATCAGGGGTGATGTATGAATGTGAAGGTATATTTATTATTTTGGGAAAGCACGCCTTTATGAAGTACGATTCATAGTTGAATGCTTGTGTGAATGTTTGTGCAAATTTCAAATTTTCTCTCCTCCATAACCATAGGCTTATCTAGGACGTTCTAATTTACCAAGGAATTTTTGAGGAATACTCGTGTGCCACTTTCTATTTCCTTGTTGACTGTGCAGACTACGGGTTTGACCATGCCTGTTGGCTGGATGGCAGAAGAAGAATGAGAGAGTGAATGGGTGACTATAAAAAAGGGACTGCAGTGTGAGTACTCATGTTTTCCTGAAAGCCTACTGCTTAGAGAATTGTTTCATAGCTGCATACTGTTATTTTATTCCAGACCTGTGCATGTTCAAATGCTGGTGCTCTGTTTTTTTCTGGTTTCACACTCTGGCATATTCACATTTGCTCTTTTCATTGTAAGTTCCATCTGCCTTCTTCTCAAAGCTGAAACTAACATAGCAGATGCTGCTAGTCATGAATTTACCAGTGAAGTAAGGGCCACCTTGATAACTGGTCTAATTGGACTGGCTGATGTCTGCTATTTAGCCTTTCTGACAGGTGAAATAATGCATAGACACTTTATTATAATTTTTATCCCATAAAAGTATCCATAACTGGCAAAATGACAGAGGAAAACCAATACAGGCACAACAAGAGACACCAAAAATGATGCACGGGCCCCTCTCAATTTATGATTTACCCAGTTCTCTCTACGCCCACAGGCTTGCCACAAACACGCCAAAGGAGAAACTCACAGAAAGGGAAATTAGTCCATCCTAAACTGAACATTGCATGGGAAAAAGAATCAAGATATTCTGTTGTAATGTATAAGAAAATAGCAATAATGACAGTATATTAATGCTTATAATAGTCATTAAGATAGCCCACCTGCATGGTTATGTTATGGGCTATTGATACCATGAAATTCCATTTTGTCTTTTCATATTCAGGTATTATGCACAGCCTGTGCCTTGAGGCTATGATAAGATCTGCCATGTATGGTCACATCTGTAGTTTTAAAATAGAACACACATTAAAAAAGCATTATCAATTCCAATTGGTCTGGCTTATGAGTGCAACCTCAAGCTAGACCTAAAAATCCATGTACGTTAATGACTGCCCTCCTCCCATCTGTGCTGTGAAAATGCCTAAAAAGGTCATGCTTAGGCAGCTGGATAAATAAACAAATGATCACAGCTGTGTGGAGGGCAAACACTTAAAAAAAAAATAAAAGCACACAACTTCTGCCCAATTAAAACATGTACTCCTGGCTCCCAACATGTGGGCAGAGCGAAAGCACCTCTCCTGGTGATACTGATATAATTGTCTGGGTGACAGCTGTGCAGTTGAGCCAACCCATAAAAAAGCTACCCTCACTGCATGTGAAGTACACTGTGGGCCTTTGTGGAGGCAGGGGCATGGACTCAGGAAGGGATTTCCAAAATGCTGCACATGCTACATGCCTTAAATTGGCACTATTCATTGACACATTGTTGCATTATTTCATAGTGGTGAAGCATGGCGCTCTATGTGTGAAACTTCAACAAGTGTGCAGTGGCACACGTGCACATGTGAGTAGTGTAGTGCAGATCTGACCTTTCAGATGCAGCGCACAACCGGCTCGATGCATAAAGTAGAGTAGCAAGAGATGTGGGACATGATAAAAGAGAAGAAACTGGAATAGGAACAGTGCAAAGAGAAGCAGAAGAAGACACATGCCTAGAGAAGAACTGATGAGAGTGTGTGCATGCCACAGCCTGTAAAGTTACCAAGGAAGAAAGCCATTGAGTGCCAAAAGATTGGAGTGGAATGTCTAAGAAGGTTGTTGAGGAAAACTCATACTGCTATTTGGATATTAAGTCCAAGTTATCTATTCTATTTCCCAGCTACGTCCCGGGGGTGGTGTGGGGGATTGTGGGGGGGTAATTATCTGTTCTCTGGCCCATTGTCACTGGAAACCTTCAGTTGGACTTTTTAATGTCTAGGGTCCTAAAACCTGTAGCTGCGATTTTTGTTTGGCATTGTGGATTTGTTTTATGTGGTTTGACGCTAGGGAGCAAAGAGTGAGTGAGAAGAGGTATGAAAGATGAAAGGGGATAATCCGGGAGTTGTTCACACTCAAGTTAGCTGGGGAGTAGTTGACGGAAGGCATTAGTGGGTATTAGTTGTTGCACCTGTCCCTCTCTACAGGGTCATCCCTAAATTCTTTGACTTTGCCCTCCACTTTTTTGCTGGATTAGTTTTTGTTTTAGAGCTCTGCACACTTTACCACTGCTAACCAGTGCTAAAGTGCAGGTGCTCTCTGCATAAAACATGGTAACATTAGCTTATACCCAATTGGCATATTTCATTTACTTGTAAGTCTCTAGTAAAGTCCACTAAATGTGCCCAGCAAATTAAATGGAAAAGTGGGCTTGCAGCACTGATTGTGCCACTCACTTAAGTAGCCCTTTAAACATGTCTCAGGTTTGCCATTGCAGAGCCTGTGTGTGCAGTTTAAACTGCCTTTTCGACCTGGCAAAGTAAACCTTTTTAACCAAACAAAGTATCCGACCTAAGAACACAAGGGTGTGCCTAACTGAACCAGAGGGACAGAGGATAGGGGGGAAAATGACCCCAAGTGTGTGCAGTAGCTCCGCGTGGTTAGTGTGGGGAAGGAAAGAAATCCTTATATGGACCATAATAGTCCACATCACCCGCGATATTTTGTTTTTACTCTCCCCAACTCCTCCGCTAATAAAGGGATACCTTGGAGAAGGTGAGGGATTTTAATCTCCAGTTAAGCCCCCTGGTCACCCTTCTCAGAAGTGTTCTCTGGAATATGGTTGAGCCCACCCTGACCTTTAGGAGTAAGGGTGAACCCAATGATGAATCATGACACTACTAGAGTGTGTGAGGGTTATATATAAAAAAAAGGAATTTTTTTTCTAACCCCCTTCCCCCTTCTTTCACGAAGGGCCCTCTCAACCCTCTTGATCTGACAAAAAACCTTTTTGGATCTTATGTATATAAAGAAAACCTTCTGCCAGGCCCAAACCTTCCTTTTTAATACAAATACAGCACCCCTAGGTTAAGCCCTGGTCGGCCCAGAAGGCAGGGTGCCCATGTATTTAAAAAGTAGGAAATGTAATTTTAAGTTTTATATGTCCTGGTAGCAAAAAAGTCATAGATTCGTTTTTTCACTACTGCTAGGCCTATCTCTCCTATTGAATAACATTGGAGCTGCCTTATTGTATTTTATAAGTGTCATTTCTAAATGGGAAAGGATGATCAGTTCATGTTTGGTGTCTCTGGAATCCTAACTTATGGTGAAGTTGCATTTTAAATTATAATTCTAAAAATGATACTTTTAAAAAGTTAGCATTTTCTTGCCTTGTTTCCGGTCCAGGGAAGACCAGGCTTGGCAGTTCGGGTTGGAGTGTTCTCATGAGGCACAGGGTGGAGACTGATTTGCATATAGCTTGGTCTGAACTGGGGTGGCAAAGTGAGCAAAAGAATGATGATGGATTCAACCCAGATCTGTGACTGGGGGTGAGTGTCTGAAAGGTTTCAGCACTCCGTCCATCATCTCCTTGTGTTTTCTTTATTTTCTTGCCTTAGCCCCTTGATTCGTGCAGCCTGCCTCTGGTAACATGACTATGTGTAGTTGGCAGTTGGGCTTTGTATATTCCTTCTAGACAGCCACACACAATGGGAGCTTAGTTATGACTGGATGGGCCATCACTAGCAGGATGGGAGGAGGGAGCGAGGCACAGCCCCACTTACAGTTGAATAGGCTCTGTTCTCCCTCGAACAGAAAGGGCTGCATACCCCCTGTAGTTAGCCTGGAGCCAGAGTACAGAAGGCAGGACATCTGTGTACTTCAAAGGCATGCCTCTAGAGGGTTCTCCCCACTTCAAAGGCACAACAGTGTAAATAAGAAGGACCTCAGACACCAACTCTTCAGTACACTTCTGGACCTGTGGATACTCTGCCAAGGAGAAGGACTGCTGTGCAGCTACAAGGACTGCCACTCTGGTAGACTGCCGCTCTTAAAGAACTGCCACCTTGCCGTGCTGACCGGCTGCCCTCTTGCCTGGGGAAGAAGAACTAGACCTGCAACTCCATCTTGAACTTAGCACCCTAAAGAGACTCAAAGGGCTAGTCACCACGCCAACAGCCATCCGCAATGTACTCCTTCCTCCTCGCAACCCGCTTCAACGCGAACGGGACTCTTGGCACAAAACTTGGGAAGGAAAACCTTCAGCTGGACTAATCTGGGACTGTATCTGACACACTGTTGTGTGTTCCGTATGTAGCCCATAGTCGTTTTTCCTGTTAGCCTAATTATGCACCTTGTAGGCTGCATTTGCTTTGCACACGTTATCAAATGTCACACTTGTCTTTTTGCCACATTGTATTTTTCACACAGAGTCTGCACATGTTTTTATATTTTGTTCACTTCCTAGGATTTAATCGGGACAGCCCATGCAAGGTCAAACAACATTGCTCCTTGTTTTTCTTTGTGGTCGAACACTAGCACCTAGACACAATAGAGAAACGCAGCTGCTGTTTTGGAGCACACATGTTTTGTCATATAACCTGGGATGTGTTGTTTTGCAAACACACAGAGCAGAGACTTGTAGGCAGAGCAAAGGTCCTGAGATGAAAAAGCGGTATCAGCTGAGATGTAGAACAGCCATCTATTTATGCCAAGGTATGGGGTTTGCCACTACTCCCAGGGATCTATAATATAACACTTTGCTTCAATAGTGGGGGTGGGTTTATACAAATTTGTCAGCTAATATGACAGGGCTTTTCATTGTATATGGTCCGGTAATCATGCTAATGACATTACTGACCTGCATATGTTTTCTAGTTGTGGCCCAGTTATTGCATATTAGAGCACAATAGTTTCAATAAATATTGTAAGCTTCCTTTGTGTCTCCTTTTGAGGTATTGTGCACAAGTAGGAGTGAGAGACCGAAAGGGGATGACCTGCTACCATGATCCCTTTGAGGGTCGAAAGTGTTGTGTTCTGGGGTGCCAGATCGCTTGTCTCTCTGGGAAGGTTCGGAAGGCAAGTGAGGCACTATAAGCTAGTCAGATTCGGGCCCATAAGGGCTGATGTGGTATGATGACTTAGTACCTACGTACTGATGTTCTATGGTCCCAAGCATAGTTCTGTTCCTGAGCAGAATCCCTACAACATGGCGCCACCAACGTTTGGTCTGGTACTTATTTGCAGGTCTTCTGAGTAGTGCTTATGAGTGTCCACAATATCCTTGCACCTTTAACCGGAGACGTATGTGGTGTTGGGGCTAATCCTCCACAGTGTTTAGGAAGTACCTAACTCTGTTGGTTTTTCAAGCTTGAATATTAAAAGGTAAGAACCCATTTTGGGTTACACTTTGAATCCATTTCTGCTTTCTGATGGCTGCACAGTCTGTAGACATTCCGGTTAACTGCATACCTGTGGTTTATGCACATTTAGCGCAACATGGACTTCCTAATGCAGGTGGTCAAATTATCATTGCAGTAGAAGCGAATACAGCATACCGCTTTGAAGTTTTTTATTCTTGGGTCACATTTCCAGCTGAGGATGGGAATACTAACACATTCCATACGTACTCTGTATCTGCAGCACCTAATCTATATAGAGTTTATGCGCTTATTGAGATTTCTCTCACCTACTGGGAACATCAAAATTGGTTCCTTGACACCCTCCCACACGTAGCTATACCTATACACTTGGGTCCCCTTCGTAATGAGGGGATGATTTGCCCAGCATTAGCTGGATATACACTGTACCCTGATATGGCTAATTAAAATCTTGTGCAATCACTAGCATTATACACTGGTCTAGTGACCTTATACAGACGCTTAACTAAATTTGTGTTGCACACCTTGTGGCAGGGCCAGATAGGACTGGCCTGCAGGGGTAAGCCTGGTTGCCTGCACTGCCTACTATAAGTCCAGTAATTGTTCATTCAGTTATGGCTAAAAGATGCACTAATCGTGAATAAATTCCATTTTGGATCGCCTAAAAAATCGACCTAATTGAAGCTGTGTTTCACCTTACTGGACCACAAGACAAGCACAGAATTTTGACTATCTGCTTACCCAATGGGATGGTTCCTGGCATAAGAGACTGGAACACCTGGTGTACAGTTTTTGCCATTGTCAATACTATCTGCCATGGCACTCCCTTGATGTCCATCTTTCCAGACGTACTCAAATGAATACAGAATGTACATGGGTCAGCTGCTGCCTTAGATTTGGGAATGAAACTAATGGGGAATTTTACCCTTGTATCCGCAATGGTTCTGTCTAATGTTAAAGGTGAAGCAGTTTCTCTGTCTATACGCCAACAGCTTGCAAGTGGTTGCACAAGTTGGCTGGGTCGCCACTACTCCCAGAGGTTTATAATATAGCACTTAGCTCCAATAGTGGGGGTGGGTTTAGGCAGCTCTGTCAGCTAATATGACAGGGCTTTTCACTGTAGATGGTCTGTTATTCATGCTAATGACCTTACTGACCTGCATACATTTTCTAGTTGTGGCGCAGTTATTGCATATTAGTGCACAATAGTTTCTATAAATATTATAAGCTTACGACATGTCTCTTTTTGATTGATTGTGGACAAGTATGAGTGAGAAAACGAAAGGGGATGACCAGCTACCGTGATCTCTGAGAGGGTCAAGAGTGTTGTGTTCTGGGGAGCCAAATCACTTGTCTCTCTGGGATGTTTTGGAGGGCAAGTGAGGCATTATAAGCTAGTTGGATTCGGGCCCATAGGTGCTGATGTGGTATGGTGACTCATCCTTATGTACTGATGTTCTTTGGTCCCAAGCATAGTTCTGTTCCAGAGCAGAATCCCTGCAACACTGCGATCCATTGCGGTCAGCCTGAACTTTTTACTTTGACATGGTCCAGTGCAACCAGATAGCCGCGGTTGGCACTTTATGCTTTTAGGCTCTATATTGCAGCTATTCTTTAAAAATTCATAACTCCGGTACTACTGATTGGATTTTTGTCATTTTGGTCTTGTTTTATTTATTCAATTAATATCTATTTTTTCTGACCAGGTTTGGGATCTTTTTCTGTGGGTGGTGTTTTCACTGTTTTACTGTTCGAGGTTTTACACAAATACTTTACACATTGCCTCTAAGTTAAGCCTGACTACTCTGTGCCAAGCTACCAGGGGGTGAGCACAGATTAATTTGGGGTTTGCTTGTGCCTTACCTGACCAGGATTGTGGTTTCAGCTTGGCCAAGGCTCACACCCCAGTCAATCAGTAACCTAATTTCTAACAGCCAGCCATTTCAGAATGAACCCTCTGCTAACGACATTCTAAGACAGAATATGAGCATTAGGAAATAGGCTGATACTGCTAAGACAATTCATTACAATGTTTTGTTTCTGTATTTTTACACGAAGTGGAGCCGTTTGCATAGAAAAATGTGAGAACGTGCAACACAATTGTTCAATGGGATGAATATTGTTAGGATAAAACCAGAACCAAGGCCAACTATGGTCACAAACCATGAAAATGTGGAGCATTACCTTCCGTCTCTGAATCCAAAGGTCCAGCAAATTACGGTTCCCACTGTTGCTACATAATAGCACTGAATAACCAGATTTAAAGTCTGGTGTTCACCATAGTGAGAGTCATACGTAACACATACTCTTTGGGCCTGATTCATAAAGTCAAACGTACACGTTTGTGTACGTTTACACTTATTCTGTATGTTAATAGTAAGCTTACAAGTGCAGAGACTCTGTAGTAAGGGAGGGGAACTCCGGTCTTAAAAAGATAAGCCTGCCTTATATGTCCATGTGTAGAGTTCTCCATCCTGATGGTGGAGTCTCTGCAATCGTAAACTTACTATTAAAATTCAGTTTTGTTAATACTGAAAAACATGTAAGTTAACCTTTTTGAATCAGGCCCTTAATACAAATCTGGCTATTGTGTCACTTTAATTTAAATACTTGATTAACTAAGTATTAATTTCACTCTTGTTAAAATACAGTGAAATAAAAGTACACAGTGAATGAAACTAGACATTGACATTTCAGTTTCAGGAAGGACCTCAAGACCTGGCTCTTCGAATGACCTCAACGGAGCTGATCACACCCACCCCTCAGAGCCTTGAGTCCCTAACGGGTGAGTAGTGCGCTCTACAAAACCCTGATTGATTGATTGATTAAGGACATAATGCTAATGGGCATTGCTTGAATCCCCCACCTAATTTAGAGTGGAGAAATTACAGGGTTTCAGACAAGTCAAATTCAGTGAGCCCTGCTGTCAGAATCCTTCGAACTGATGTAAAGCTGCCTATTTATGGCAGGGAACTGTTACTCACTTTAATTGCCTGGAAACTCCATGTGAGGCATGATGGTCCTGAAAATGAGCAATCAATCAATGATCATGACATAGAGGGATAATCTCATGCTTTTGCAGTTTGTTTCTTGAAAAAAAAGACAATGTCATGGGGGTGCATCAAAATTGATGCCCACTTGTCAGGGATTCAGTAACTTCAGTAGAGCTACTGCATCAGCATTGATCTCAAAGGTTGCACTACTGAATATCAAAACTGACAATATTGTGGTACAAGAATCTCGAAGGTAAGTGCATAGAGGAAATATACATTTACTCTTCCTAATTCCACATCTATCTACCTTTAAGACATATTTATCCTGGAGGTACATAAATGTTGAGTTAGGTATAGAAAATCAAGACTTACTTGACTGTAGATATTTATTTTAAATATTTTGTTCTCGATATTCTTCCTCACCGATATTGTGGGTTCGATATTCAGTGTGCACACCAACTCTAAATTTAGTGAACTCTCCTCCACCAGCAGATTGAAGCCCACAGCCCCTGACTTATCTGCAGGTCAGGAGACCAGCCTCCAGTATGTAAACGGCACTATTAGATAACGCTTCTATAAGAAAGATATTTAAATCGGTGATTAGGTATTTTAACACTTTTATGTTTCCACTAATCTGTACAGGGTTTTAAACACGGTTTAATTAATTAAAGATAGATCAATAGAAATAGAAATAGTTGCACCTGCATACCTACCTAGTATAAAGATAGAGATAAAAAACAAATTTTTAGAGAGTAGAAAGTAAAAGGAGAAAACATAATACTATACAAAAAAATAAATCTCTTGCAAATTGGGCACTAGGTAATATTTTAAGCAAGTGATGTGTTGTACAAAGCAAATAAGTGGATTTTGCGTATTTCACATAATATTTATCTTTTCTATTTCCTCTGTGCTTTTGTGTAACTTTCAACTGTAGGAGATTGGTTTAAATAGAAAATGCCTTGTGGGAATTGTGAAACTGAAGATGTGCCACATCCTCATGTGCTGTGCTAGTAATGTCCACTGAGTGACATTCAAAACTATACAGAAGCGATAATGAGCAGGTAAATCATTTGATATTTGTATGAAAGGGCATATCTCATGTACAGTATTCATGCCAATGATCACACAAGCCTATTTCGCCTAATGCCCATTTGCAAAAATTCTGCATGGAAATAAATTGCAATTTCACCCACCACTAAATTCCAAAAAAGTTGTATGTGTAGAATTAAGCTAATCAACCTAAGCATCGCTTTAAAATATACTGTCTTTATCTTCTAAAATGAAATACTTTTTTCATATTCACAGTATGATCCAAAAAGATGATGTAATTGTCTGGAGGAAATAAACCATATCGATAATAGATGTCACTACAGAAAGTAGAATTCAAATGAAGATTGTTGAGTATTTAGTGTATATTTAAAAAATAAAATATTACTCTGCATTGCTGCTTTTATTGCCTTAATTTTGACTGGAATGATGATTCCTTTTTTTTATATATATTATTTTTTTAAAGTCAGAGCGATCAGAACATTCTGACAACATTCTTGCGTCATTTTTTATCAGATAATAATATAAACATTATCACATCATTAGTTGTTCATTGATTCAACACAATCCAGTGAGGGACAGAAAAACAGAAATGTACATGAGACAGGGAAAAGCCGGCGAAACACTAAGGGGCCGATTCCGATCTCGGTCGGAGGCGTACCCAACACCATTCGGTCGGGAAAAAAGCCATGCGAAAGCCTGTTTCCCGACCGATCCGTACAGCACACCGAACGAGTAAGTACGATGCGCACAACAGCAAAGAATCCGGCCGAGCCGTACTTACCCAAACCAGGTCCTGTTCCCCGACCGAGGCGAATCCGGAAACGCCGAATCGAGTCGCACGGAAGGAAAAATGCAGCTCCGTCCGGCCGAACGAGTACGATGCGCTTTCCGTACGCGCCGAACCCGTCACTACGCACGGCACGTCAAAGCATCCAGGAGAGGCGCACATAAGCTCCGATTCGCGCCACAACACGATCCACGGCTCCGAGACGAACACGGCAGCGACGAGGATGACGCGAAGCGACGAGGACGAGGCGAAGCGACGAGGACGACGCGAAGCAACGAGAAGGACGAACGACACAAACCAACCATGAATCCCTTCGTCCCGATCATACCAATATTCTACATTTACTACCGGAACAGGCACGGACGCGTACGGCGCAGAAGGTAAGCCAGACACCAACCACAAAACACATACAACACGTACACGACACATCACACACACACAGAGGGATGCAGAATATACTTACACCAGCAACAGCAGCACCATAGGGGCGGGATGCCCATCACCAATGTCACATATGCACACAGGGGCCTGAATGCGCACCACCACCCTCACCCAGGGGGGCAGGATGCCTACCACTACTACCACCCTCACCCAGGGGGGCTGGATGCCTACCACTACTACCACCCTTAGCCAGGGGGGCTGGATGCCTACCACTACTACCACCCTCACCCAGGGGGGCTGGATGCCTACCACTACTACCACCCTCACCCAGGGGGGCTGGATGCCTACCACTACTACCACCCTTAGCCAGGGGGGCTGGATGCCTACCACCACTACCACCCTCACCCAGGGGGGCAGGATGCCTACCACTACTACCACCCTCACCCAGGGGGCAGGATGCCTACCACTACTATCACCCTCACCCAGGGGGCAGGATGCCTACCACTACTACCACCCTTAGCCAGGGGGGCTGGATGCCTACCACTACTACCACCCTTACCCAGGGGGGCTGGATGCCTACCATTACTACCACCCTCACCCAGGGGGGCTGGATGCCTACCACTACTACCACCCTTAGCCAGGGGGGCAGGATGCCTACCACCACTACCACCCTCACCCAGGGGGGCAGGATGCCTACCACTACTACCAACCTCACCCAGGGGGGCAGGATGCCTACCACTACTACCACCCTCACCCAGGGGGGCTGGATGCCTACCACTACTACCACCCTCACCCAGGGGGGCAGGATGCCTACCACTACTACCACCCTCAGCCAGGGGGGCTGGATGCCTACCACTACTACCACCCTCACCCAGGGGGGCTGGATGCCTACCACTACTACCACCCTTAGCCAGGGGGCTGGATGCCTACCACCACTACCACCCTCACCCAGGGGGGCAGGATGCCTACCACTACTACCACCCTCACCCAGGGGGGCAGGATGCCTACCACTACTACCACCCTCACCCAGGGGGCAGGATGCCTACCACTACTACCACCCTTAGCCAGGGGGGCTGGATGCCTACCACTACTACCACCCTTACCCAGGGGGGCTGGATGCCTACCACTACTACCACCCTTAGCCAGGGGGGCAGGATGCCTACCACCACTACCACCCTCACCCAGGGGGCAGGATGCCTACCACTACTACCAACCTCACCCAGGGGGGCAGGATGCCTACCACTACTACCACCCTCACCCAGGGGGGCTGGATGCCTACCACTACTACCACCCTCACCCAGGGGGCAGGATGCCTACCACTACTACCACCCTCAGCCAGGGGGCTGAATGCCTACCACTACTACCACCCTCACCCAGGGGGGCTGGATGCCTACCACTACTACCACCCTTAGCCAGGGTGGGCTGGATGCCTACCACTACTACCACCCTCACCCAGGGGGGCTGGATGCCTACCACTACTACCACCCTCACCCAGGGGGGCAGGATGCCTACCACTACTACCACCCTCACCCAGGGGGGCTGGATGCCTACCACTACTACCACCCTCACCCAGGGGGCTGGATGCCTACCACTACTACCACCCTCACCCAGGGGGGCAGGATGCCTACCACTACTACCACCCTCACCCGGGGGGGCTGGATGCCTACCACTACTACCACCCTCACCCAGGGGGGGCAGGATGCCTACCACTACTACCACCCCCACTCATAGGATGGACAATGCATGACACAACCAGCACACCACAACCTAGGGAATGCAAGAAGAAGACATCCCCCCAACACCATGACAAGCGTTTGTAGACTGTGTCAAATGCCTACAACACCGAACATGACTTTGAACATACAATGTGACCCCCTAGCACATGTGCCACACATATATGTGTGTGGCACCCACAATGCAAGCAGGCCATGACCATTGTGGCAATGGGGTCCAAACCCCCATCATCACAGTGACCAAAATGTAAGTGTGGGGTCCATAGCTGAAGCACACTTTGAACAATGTGGCAATGGGTTCCAAACCCCCATCATCACAGTGACCAAAATGTAAGTGTGGGGTTCATAGCTGAAGCACACTTTGAACAATGTGGCAATGGGGTCCAAACCCCCATCATCACAGTGACCAAAAGGTAAGTGTGGGGTCCATAGCTGCAGCACATTTTGAACATTGTGGCAATGGGGTCCAAACCCCCATCATCACAGTGACCAAAAGGTAAGTGTGGGGTCCATAGCTGAAGCACATTTTGAACATTGTGGCAATGGGGTCCAAACCCCCATCATCACAGTGACCAAAATGTAAGTGTGGGGTCCATAGCTGAAGCACATTTTGAACATTGTGGCAATGGGGTCCAAACCCCCATCATCACAGTGACCAAAATGTAAGTGTGGGGTCCATAGCTGAAGCACATTTCGAACATTGTGGCAATGGGGTCCAAACCCCCATCATCACAGTGACCAAAAGGTAAGTGTTGACAAAGAAAGAGGTGCAACTGCCAAACTGCATGGATGATTCCTGGTCACAGAACAACAAACACATCGGTGGCAAAGTAGTGTATGTGTCCCATTGCAACATAAATTGGGGGAGCCAAATCCTGCAGTGCAAATAAGACATAACTTTGGCCATGTGCAGACAAACAACACCCATGGGGGCTGACACCGTCAACAATCATCAATGACACAATGACAGAAGTGACCATCAGAATGCAGACCCACATATTTGCACCAATGGGCACACACATGCAGATACCCTGTGGAGACTGCAGATGTGAGGTGAACAGATACCATACCATGGCAGCAATGGGACACACAAACCATGATCATTGTGCTGACCGATGACCTAGGTGTCCCAGGGACAGCAGGGGAAACCCACCAAACTACATACAGCCAATGGCACACCCAAGATATGCCAATGCAGTGGTGCAGATGCACAAACACAAACAGGCAGACCCACCCTGCACATCATACACAACAGGTGAGGGTGGGGGTGCCAGTGTCCCCAGGCAACCACACAACACATGAGGAGACCTGAATACCAATCATACAGATGTGCATACAGTGCCACACAAAGGTAACTCATGGATCCAAATTCCCTATGTGGGCAAGCAGGCATTGTCAGATGAGAGGGAGCACAAATCACACATGTCACACAGGCACGTAGGGACAGCAACTGACACAGCAAGACACAGACACACCACAGCACCACCCCCAGGGCCCCCACAATGTGGTGACCCTGGGCTGCATTACAATCCCACTGTGATGACAAAGCTAAATGTTGTTCACACTGTGAACCACAGTCATGTGTACTGAGCAACTAACTACCATCACACCTACACAAGCACAAATCAAACAGCATGGCCAGTAAGCCAAGGCCAACATGGAGGCAGGGGCCTAGCCGGGCAACAACTCTCATCTGCACACACTCAACACCACACCCCTCGACCTCCAACAATGTGCAGCAGTGAAGCACACATGCACTGCTGACATTGCACATGCACCCATGACTATTCCAGGGTGGTGGGTGGGAACCAAGGTGCAGAAACACATCACACATGGACACTCAACAAGACTCCTGAATGTCTGACACACTGCACACTACGCCGTACATGGACATGACGGCAATACCACACCAACCAATGGGATCACAGCCACAGTCACACACCAATGAAGAAGCCAAGGTCACCCACAAAGAACACACATAGACAACAACCAACATTGCAGCCCGGACCCTGAGGAGTGCCAGCAGTCACACACACAATGTGTCACAATCACTGAAAGATAACACAAACTGGAAATCACATGACAGGGGCAAACAACAAGTGCCAAGGGGAAACCTGACTGTGACCCATCTGCGTCTGCACACAAACTCAGCCCTGACAGCAAGCACACCTATGGGTGACACACTGATGACCAGTAATGTGCCATGCACCCACATCACAGAGAACCCAGGGAGAAGACTTTGGGGGAACATAGCTCAACTCAGCTAGCATCACAAACAGGTACAACACTAGGGATCACAGCATGCACAGCTAAACGGAAGTGAACACACAGACATGCACATACAACACACACCTTGGGCGCAGGCAATGTCACAGGAGTACACACTGCCATGAGGGGACTCCACTCCTGTGTGAGGAAAGCTGTGCCATATGTTGCCTCAGTAGGGCCCCACCATGTCAGCTGAGCACTTGGTCACACAATCAACAATTAGCACCAAATGAGGGCTCCCGTCACATCAGCCTGGTCATGGAAGTGCCAACGGAATCATCAGCACAGATCCAACACACTTGTATAGCAATGTTGCACTGACAACACAGATGAGTCCTTCCCCATTGATGCCCAAACCTGCATGTCCAGTGGAGATGGCCACACGGTCAGGGAAGTAGACGAATTGAACATGCAGGCACAACAGATGTGCAGGGGTGGAAGCCACAGATGTGAAATTGCCAATCTAAGTAGGAAATCCCATTGCCAAATACTGAACACATGACACCCTCAGATGCTGCTATGGATGACATGGATACACCACAGGATAGGACACATTCCCCCTGGACCACATGGGTACCTGCACAGTAACACTTCATTATCATGAGACCAAATATCACCATCACTGCAGCAAGGGCATGGTTAGCATCATCAACATCATGTACATCAGAAGCAAAAGCACTAGAGAACAGAAAGTTGCTTTATTCAGCATATGTGGCATTAAAAGTAGAAGTCCGGTAGAACATAAACAAAGGCCAATGGCCAGTCCATCAACAAAGTCACAAGTGGGTGACAGTGGCAGATGCCACCCTACACATGCCTGCACAAAACCAGGGACAATCCACTAGGAGGGGCAACCGGGGGGTAGGCCAGGCACCGCAGGGACAGGATCAGGGCTCACCAGGAGGAAGCAGGGAAGGGGTGGTGGGTGCTGGAGAGCCACTGACAACTGCAGTGGAGGTGTCTGACATGGTGTGTGCCGGCACAACTGGGGGCATGGCTCAGATGTTGTGGGTGCCGGCACGACTGCAGTGGACCCTGCAGATGGAGTGGACAGGTCCGCCACTGCAGTGCCCAAGTCAGACAGGGTGGTAGTGGACTCCACTGCAGTGCCTACCACCAGGGGAGGAGAATGGGGAACAGGCAAGGTGGGCTGGACAGAGGGGAGGACACCCTCACCACATCAGTGGCACAGACAAGCGCAGCGGGGGTGTGGTTCCGGGAGAGCAAGTGGCAGGGGAGAAGGCCGGAGCCTCTTGGGGATGGTATATCTGTGGGTGGGGGAACCTGGGGCAGGGTGTGGTGGGGGCACCTGTGGAGTGGGGGCCTGAGGGATGGAGGAAGGAGACCTGGTGCTTGAGCTGCAGGGCGGTGGCGGGGTCTTGCTCTTAGCACTCCGGGGGGACTTGCGGGTGGGGGCCTCACTCTGTCTGCGCCTGGGGGAGGGTGTACGGGGGCGAGGGGCACTCTGCTCCATGTGGGGGGGCTTCCTCTTCCCCCTGGATGCTGGGGCAGCTGGATCAGAGGGGAAGAGGCCGAGGTCACTGAGGAAGAGGCGCTGGGTCTTTGGGGTTGCAGGTGAGGCAAGGGAGGGTGCTTTGGAGGGAGAGGCAACTGAGGACTGCGCAGTGCCCGTGGATGCGTGTGTGTGTACCAGGGCCCCATCCCCTGTGAGTCTGGTTTCAGTCCCCTGACTGTGCGTGCGTGTGCGTTTAGTTTGTGGCGTGTGTGTCTGTGTGCTGGACGTGTGTGTGCTGGTGTGTGCCTGTGCCGGTGTGTGTGTGCTTGGGACGGGTAAGGTGCTGGGGAGTGTGGATGGAGCAGAGGCAGGAGGGGTGAGGGACTGTCTGAGGAGGGACACTGCTGCCGTCAGGGAGGAGTCGATGGACCTGTTGCCCCTCTGTAGGTCAGACATGCCCGATGAGATGCCCTCCATGAACGACACCAGCTGAGTCAACAGTGCGGTGTGCGCATGGAGGACACTCAGCATGGCTGTCTGCCCTACATGGAGCTGGCGAAGGAGGTACACAGACTCCTCACTCAGGGCAGCAGGGGACACAGGGGCAGGGGGTGCGGTGCCTGGCCCAAAGGAGACACGCTCCCGAACATGGGAGCCTCCACGGACCTGGGGAATGGGAGCCGATGGGAGGGCGGTGGTGGTGCTGGTGGTGGCGGGGACAGCAACACTAGCTGGGGTGTGGTGGCTGCTGACACCCGCCTCCACAAGGGAGTCATCCTCCGAGTTGCTCTGGTCCTCAGCTGAGGTGGATGGTGCTGAGGACTCCTCGGTGTGGCTCCCCTCACCCTCCGTGCCACTGGGTCCCTCCGACCACTCCTCGGCTGCTGACCCAGTCTGGCTCTCTGGCTCCTCCTGGTCCGTGGAGCTGTCCCCTTCCGTGGCCGTGGATGTATCTGCAAACAATGGGGAAACAGACAGACATCAGTCACCTGCACCAAACGCACACACCACTGTGAGCACAGCACATTACAGAGCAAGCCCTGGCATCATTAGTTGTACATTGCTAAAAGTGCCCTAACTGAACAGGAGAAGCCAATTGTCAGTCTGATGCCAAGCATGGCACTCACATCCCACATGGCCTTGCACCCATCTGTCTGGTGTCTGTTGGATTGCAACACCCCAGTGTGGACACATGCACCAAGTACACAGTAGTTGGACAGTGCAGAGGACACGGTGTGGCATGTGGACATGCACACATCACAACTCTTGCCACTGAGTCAGTACAGGTTTCCGGATGAAAGGGATGCCCAGAGTCAAATAGGAAATGCATGTGATGCATACCAGCGACAGACACCATGATGCACCCATGTCCTGATAGCCATCGCCACAATGGTGTGCATGTAGCACATGTCACTCCCCTGCAGGACCACCAATAAGTTGACACATGCCATGGCAGAGGCATGACTGCTAAGTCATACATCACTGTCTCAGTGATGTATGACTTGGCAGCCAGACAACAACACTATGCACTGTGTCACAATAGTAGGTCATGGGGAATGCAAGTCCTGGAGCTGCACAAGTGCACATGTACATCCCCCACACAACACATCATCTTAACCCTCATCTGTCCAGGTCATACCTATTGGACATATGGGAGACCTGTGACACTACCCTCTGAACCTGAGCCCCTCACAATTTGCTGTGAATGGGGAACAGCTGCCTGAACTTCACATTCGCACACCCCAGTCTGCACGCGCAGCTGATCAAACACCTATGTGACACACAAGTATCGTCTCCTATGGTCACATCTCCAGGGGCATGCTGAGCCCCTACCAAGAAACACCCCAGCAGTCCTGGCAACTAATCCACAGCACACTGACACAGAGGCAGACACCTGAGGGGTCAAATCACTGTGCACAATGTGTCAGCTGATACACGGGAGTGGGAGTACAGAGTTCATTGCATGGCCTGGAGTAGGCATGACTGTCCTGCTCCACATGAATGAGGGATGTGCCCTGGACAGTGGATAGCTGGCTATGTATGTGTGACACACGTAATCTGCACACTCCTGGGGCCCAAACATTGTTCCCACCCGCTGCATGGGCGTGTGCCACATACCCCAGGCACATGTGGTGGCTCAGCTCAGCAAGTGGACCGCATATCAAAGCAACACGCAGATCACATGTCCAAACCCAGGTGTTGTGTGAACAATGGACCCACCCATGATGCCCACAACAGAGTTAGGGAAACAGATGCTGTCCCCCACCTTTAGTGAAGCAAACTGCAAGGACACAGTCCCAAGTGACACAATTCCCTGAATGTAAGGGCCACACCTGGGTATCAGATGAGCAGTGGGCAGTGCACAATAGAGGGACATGGCTCCTGGACAACATGACTGCTGCACTGTGGCAGTTGAACCAGGCCAGAGGAGGGCACAAAGCATGTAATACAGAGTTCACAGTGCAGTCTTTGACTCACCCCCTCCTTGCTGCTGTCTGGCCTTCAGCTGCCCATCCAGGTCTGGAAACACCACCGCCAGGATCTGGAGCATGTGGGGGGTCAGGGTCCGTGTTCCGCCCCTCCTGCGAGGAGGCGACAGCTTCAGCTGGACCCGTGCAATCCTCCGGGTCCAGCTCCGAAGGTCCTGCCACCTCTTCTGGCAGTTGCGGATCCGGCGCTTGTAGACCCCCACGGACCGGACGGCCCGGACGATGTCCTTCCAGATTTCCTGCTTCTGATGGGCATTAACCTGTCAGGATGACAAAGTGAAAAGGCCATTACCACACATGCAACATATCCGTGCATGACACAGTTGTATATACATGTCTCAATCACAGGAGCACATGATGTACACAGGCAGTGCAAAGCTGCCCATGGACAGTTTGCCAGACGTCACTACATGGTATCATAGCATGGGAAGTAAAACCATGTTCAAATGCACTGTCACTGCACCATACCTGTCCAGTGCAAGTCACTACACACTATGGGGGGTGACAACTACTCAGTGAGCCTGCTAGCCAGTGGCGTGCAGACTTTCAGCCTTGCTAGTCACACAAAATGCACATTCAGAAAGGCAGTGCACAGAACACTCACCTGCTCCCCTGGTGTCCCATACAGCTTGCTGTACTGTGGAAGTAGGCTGTCCAGCAGGGCCTGGTTCTCTTCAAGGCTGAAGGCTGGGGCTCTCTCCACAGTACGTGCCATTGCAGGGTCCAGAGGGGCAGAGACAGCAGCAGTGCAGTGGCAGATGTCGTCCTGGAGCATGTAGTGCAGGCAAGTGAGCTCTCAGGGGAACAGCCAGCAATATATATGTGCTGGAGAGGCAGATACTGTCCCTTGTCTCCAAAGTGATAGGTCCAAGTCGTTTGCATCTTCTGAATCTGGCCAATCCATGGAATAGCAGCACCAAAACACACCCACAGCATCCTTCAAATCTTCAACTTCATGACATACATGATTTTGCAACATTGTTGTGGGTGACCAACTGAATTTACAGCAACCGACTCGTTCGAAATTCGAAAACGCGTCCGTTGCCAGGCAAGCCCATTGTCAATGGGTGCGCACCGATCGGTCCATTGCGGTACAACGCGTACAGTGGTACAACGCGTACCCGCACACATTGAATGCAATGGGCCGGCCGGAGGCACCGATCGGTCCATTGCAGTTCAACGCGTACAGGGGTACAACGCGTACCCGCACACATTGAATGCAATGGGCCGGCCGGAGGCACCGATCGGTCCATTGCAGTACAACGCGCACAGGGGTACAACGCGTACCCGCACACATTGAATGCAATGGGCCGGCCGGAGGCACCGATCGGTCCATTGCAGTTCAACGCGTACAGGGGTACAACGCGTACCCGCACACATTGAATGCAATGGGCCGGCCGGAGGCACCGATCGGTCCATTGCAGTACAACGCGCACAGGGGTACAATGCGTACCCGCACACATTGAATGCAATGGGCCGGCCGGAGGCACCGATCGGTCCATTGCAGTACAACGCGTACAGGGGTACAATGCGTACCCGCACACATTGAATGCAATGGGCCGGCCGGAGGCATCGATCGGTCCATTGCAGTACAACGCGCACAGGGGTACAACGCGTACCCGCACACATTGAATGCAATGGGCCGGCCGGAGGCACCGATCGGTCCATTGCAGTACAACGCGCACAGGGGTACAACGCGTACCCGCACACATTGAATGCAATGGGCCGGCCGGAGGCACCGATCGGTCCATTGCAGTACAACGCGCACAGGGGTACAACGCGTACCCGCACACATTGAATGCAATGGTCCGGCCGGAGGCACCGATCGGTCCATTGCAGTTCAACGCGTACAGGGGTACAACGCGTACCCGCACACATTGGATGCAATGGGCCGGCCGGAGGCACCGATCGGTCCATTGCAGTTCAACGCGTACAGGGGTACAACGCGTACCCGCACACATTGAATGCAATGGGCCGGCCGGAGACACCGATCGGTCCATTGCAGTACAACGCATCACTGTACATGTGACTGGCATATGTCAGCATGCCTGTCTCAGATGGACATATGCCAGCCACAGATAGCTCCCAGGGAGTGAGGGGCACACCTACATCACGACAGCCTGTCCAAACTTTATCATTAAGGCATGTAAGGCTGCATTTCCTATTGTGTGTATGTTGGTGTACATGTTGTCCTGTGGGTGTCACCTGTGGGCAGCCACCCCCAGGCTGTGCACGTGTTCATGGGGACAGGATCCTGGGTGTTACGTGTACATGACCACTGTGATGTGCAACTGTTCATATCTGTGCATGTGCCATGGTCACATTTCACGGTGGTGTATGTGTATGTCATGTCACATACCCCGTGAGTCCCATGTGGGACGGTATGTTTGAGCCAGGGTGTCCCAGTGGCACAATAGTGATGGTCCTCCACAGTCTTTGTGCATGTAGTGTTTACAATGTCTCTGATTTCATGTGCACAATGGGAGACAGTCTCCACATCCACGTTGTGTGTGCATGGACTTTGATGTTGTGCGTGTGTGTGTCACAGACATCCATGTCTGTCCTGCCGTGGCAAGTGGGGCCACTACCTGTGGGGGTCATGGTTCTTTTGCTGTGGTGTATACATGATACTCCATGTAATGCCAGTGTCCATGTGGCATTACAGGGTCCCTGGGAATGTACCTGTCGTTGAGCTGTGGTGCCTGGGGCACATCTGTCCTCACATGTCACTGTGGGGGGTTATTGTGACACGGCAGCAGGAGATGGGAACTGTGACACGGCCTCATGATATCCAATGGGCCAACCTGGGACTAATTGATGCCACCTGTTGGACCGTGTTGACAGATGTTGGCCATGTATGTACCATACATGTCCTTCCGGAACTGCACACTTCATGTAGTTGTGCCTCATAATGATGTATGTTGGGATCTTGAGTGTGTTCAATGCCGCATATGTGGGGTGACTGACAATCTTGCTTACTTCTCCTCTGCACTGCAGGGCTCCTGCTGTCCATCGACCATTCCCAGACCTGGCAACGATGGTGGAACGGGACAGCATCCGACGGTACCGCTTCACCAGGCAGCTGATTGAGGATTTGGCAGTGCAGTTGTCCCCACATTTGCAGCCTGGCTGGCCGTATCCTACAGCGCTGACCCCCAAGGTGAAGGTGATGGCAGCCCTACACTTCTTTGCCACCGGTACCTTCCAACATACTGTGGCGACTGCTGGTGGGATGTCACAGACCATGTTGAGCCGTGTGCTCCGCGATGTTTTGGCGGCAATGTTGCTCTTCCTGAACCGGTACATCTATTTCCCTAGACTGCGACGACTCACTGACGTGAAGAGTGACTTTTATGCCCTGGGGAGGATGCCGCATGTCATTGGCTCCATTGATGGGACACATGTGGCTTTGGTACCACCACAGGCCCAGGAGCAGGCCTACAGGAACCGCAAGCACTACCACTCGGTCAATGCACTGGTGGTGTGTCTTGCAGACATGACCATCACACACGTGTGTGCCCGTTTCCCTGGTTCAGCACACGATGCCTTTGTGATGAGGAGTAGTCGCATCCCCAGGATGATGGCACAGATGCAGAACCAGCGTGCCTGGCTTGTCGGTGTGTACTGACTTTGTGCCATTGTGTGTGATCTGATCTGTAGTATTCCGCCCACTTTTCCAAGTCAGCTAATGTGCACTTGTCTGTCCGTAGGTGACTCGGGATACCCCAACATGCCGTGGTTGCTGACACCCCTCAGGAACCCTGTGACACCAGCCCAGATGCGCTACAATGAGGCACATGGTCGGACCAGGAGAGTGATTGAGCGGACATTTGGTCTCCTGAAGAGCCGCTTCCACTGCCTGGACAAGACCGGAGGGTCCCTCCCATATGCCCCTGCGAAAGTGTGCAAGATTATCATCGTCTGCTGCATGCTCCACAACCTGGCAGTGCGGAAGGAGTTGCCTCTCATCCAGGATGACAATGACCAACATACGCCACCTGTGGAGGATCCTGGCCTGGACCACGATGCCAGTGACGATGATGATGATGATGATGATGGTGATGTCCGCACACAGCTCATCACCAACTTCTTTAGCTGAATGTGAGTATCCTGAGGTGTCATGTCAATGATGTGAGTTGGCATGATGTGTGGGTGGTGCTCTGGTGCTGTTGGAGTGTGTCCATGGGCTACTTGACTGGATGTGTGTTGCGATGTGTGCTAACAGGTGGGCTGTACTCCCCAACAGTGTTGACATGCTAACTTGGTTCTGGGTGGGTATCTTGTAACATGTATTGTGCATGAGTTTTGCTGTTCTGTCCTGTACTCCATTGCTTTTGACTGTGTGTCATTTCTGTCCTTCACAGGGTACTTTCAGATTTGTTTGGTCAACTGTGTCCACCGACGACGTGATTGCACATCCAGGCTGGTAGCTGTTGTGTCCCTACAGGTGATGTGCGCCACACCCATGGACTTCCTTCCGTCTACAGTTGTTGACTGTGTGCCTGCTGCCAGGTGGGATTACCTTGCATCTGTAGTGGTTACGACATGTTGCAACTGTGTAATAAACCTGTGCTTCACTTTGTGATGTGCGTTGTCTGTGGTCACACATTTGACTGCCATTTGCTTACTGCACCTGTGGGCTACTTGACTACAACTGGGAATGGGTGTGGTGTCTGTGCATTGCACCGTCTTCCCTGGCAACATCAGTGTAGGCAATGAGTCAGATGGCCTAGGTGTGTATGTGTTGTGTAGCCCTGGTGGTGTGTCTCCCTCATGTGTGTCACGTTGCCTGTACTCACATGCCTGTGTTGTCCTTGCTGTTGCAGTTCGCATACACAGTGTAATTTTGCAGTTCATCATCCCCATAACAGCACCCACGTTGGAATCACGACAGAGGCAAGTATGGTGTATTAGTGTGTTTATTGTGATACATTTGTGTTAATAGTGCATAGGATGGGTAGTGCTGTACATAAATCTTGCAATCCCAAGTTCCTAGGTGAATTGAAAGTCCTGGTAGACATGATCCCCAGTATCGGGGCCACAGTTGTCTGACACATTGGTCCAACTTGTACTCCCCATGCAATGTGTGGGAGTAGTGTTGCCGTCAACAGGGTGAACAGGCTGTGCACAAAGGCGAACATCCAGAACAGGTTCAGGCTTCCTGGGAGTTGCGCTTGGCCATCGGCCTCTCACTTTTCCCTCCTTGGACGACCCCTCTTCTTGGGGGGGGCCCCTCAAGTACAGGCTGCTGCGGTGCAGGGGACTCTCCGCCAGAGTCCTCCTCCCTCCCTGTGGCAGTTGCAGTTTGTTCGGCACCAGATGTTGTTGGCACACAGGGAGGTGTGGACTGGTTGCTGTTCATCTGGCGGAGGCATTGTAAAATGTCCCTGTGCACCGCCGTCATCTCATGCAGTGCATCCCACTTGGACTCCACGCGGGACATGTGTGAGTCCACGCGGGACATGTGTGACTCCACGTGGGACATGTGGGAGTCCAAGCGGGCATGATGGGCAGCCTGCTGCTGTTTCATGTCTCTGAGGAGCCCCACTACCTGGCTGAGCTCTCCGGTGCTGGACTGGTACGCATCAGCTATGCGTACCAGTTGTGGGTCATCATGCACACCAGCAACGTCTGCAAGCAGCGACCTCTGTCTCCCACCCCTCCCACCACCCCTGCTGACATGTGCAGTGTGTGCAGTGGCACGCACAGATAACCCTGGTCCACCTTGGGGGTTGGTGGTGGTGGTGGTGTCCATGGCCCCAGGTTGGTCCAGGGTCCCTGTGCTGGTGTTGCTCCTTGTTCTGTCCATGTCGGCAGGGATGGTATTCGTGGTGACAGTCGTTGGAGGGGTGGGTGCAGGGGTGCAGCTGGTGGTCCTGCTGGTGCTGCAGCTGGTGGTCCTGCTGGTGCTGCATGTTGACTTGCACCGGATGTGCCAGGTTGGTCTTCATCGTCCGAGGAGGACAGAGGCTGTACGACGCCAGTGAGCTCGGCATCCTCTTGAGCCTGGGACTGGGACTCCTCAGCGTCTGCTGCTGTGTCCCCATCATCACCTGTTTTTGGGAGACACAAACAATGTATGTTATGTTTCTGCAGGCATCAATGGTTGACACACATGACAGTTGTGACTGTGCCTCTGGGTGCGGGCCTGTACATTGCATTGTCCTAAGTCGTCACAGTCAGGGGTTGATATTGGTGTGGCACATTGTCCTGCATTATTTGGGCATTTCTATGTATTTTCTGGGGTGTGAACATGGTCTGCAAGGGTTGTGTTTGGTTGACAGCCGGCCCTCCTTCCCACCCACCCAGCCAGGCAGTTATCCCACCATGGAAGGTGCTTGCATTGCAGGGAGTGTAAGTTGTCTCTCAGGATGTCACTCAGTGGTGTCCTGCTGTTTGTTGGTGCACATTTGCCAGCAGGGCCTTGTGCTCCCCACAGCAGTAGCCAGTGTCAGCCATCTTGTGAGTCCTTCTCCACTTCCTGTGATGTGAGCATGGTTCAGGGTGGTGTTGATGGGACAGTTGTGGGGGTGACCAATATCAGTGACTACGACTCCCATCATGCTATTGCCTCCACCCCCTTCCCAGCATGCCCATGCTTCCTTCCTTTTGACTCTGCTTCCCTGTGCGGTGGGCTGGCTGTGCTGACAGGATGGCTGGGAGTGTTGTCCTGGCAGTTGTTTGGCTAAAAGTCCCAAGAGTGTCCCTGTGCTTCACACAACATAACCCAGGGTGGTGGTTCTTTGTGGGATCTTGTGTTAGGATGGGGGGCATTGCATTCTACCAGGTGGGTTCTGTGGAGTTTGTGTTGGGGGGTGTGTGAGGGGAGGTGCTTGTGACTATGGTCAGTGCTGCAAGTCCCCCTTCCCACCCAGCTAGCCAGATATCCCACCATGGAACGTGCTTGCATTGCAGGGAGTGTAAGTTGTCTCTCAGGATGTCATTCAGTGGTGTCCTGCTGTTTGTTGGTGCACAGTTGCCAGCAGGGCCTTGTGCTCCCCACAGCAGTAGCCAGTGTCAGCCATCTTGTGAGTCCTTCTCCACTTCCTGTGATGTGAGCATGGTTCAGGGTGGTGTTGATGGGACAGTTGTGGGGGTGAGCTATGTCTGTGACTACGACTCCCATCATGCTATTGCCTCCACCCCACTTCCCAGCATTCCCATTCTTACTTGCTTTTGTGGAGAGTTCAGTGTGTGTGGGTGTGAGAGCAATGGCAAGATGGCTGACAGTGGTGTCCTGCTGTTGGTTGGTGTGCAGTACCCAGCATGCCCTTGTGCTCCCCACGACACAGCAACAGTGTCAGACATCTTTGATGGGCCTTTCCACTCTCTGTGGGATGTGCATGCGTGAGTGTGAGCTTGCTGGGCCATGTGGTGGGGGATGTAGAGCTGTGACTATGACTCCCATCATGCTATTGCCTCCTCCCCCTTCCCAGCATGCCCATGCTTCCTTCCTTTTGACTCTGCTTCCCTGTGGGGTGGGCTGGCTGTGCTGACAGGATGGCTGGGAGTGTTGTCCTGGCAGTTGTTTGGCTAGAGGTCCCAAGAGTGTCCCTGTGCTTCACACAACATAACCCAGGGTGGTGGTTCTTTGTGGGATCTTGTGTTAGGATGGGGGCATTGCATTCTACCAGGTGGGTTCTGTGGAGTTTGTGTTGGGGTGTGTGTGAGGGGAGGTGCTTGTGACTATGGTCAGTGCTGCAAGTCCCCCTTCCCACCCAGCTAGCCAGATATCCCACCATGGAACGTGCTTGCATTGCAGGGAGTGTAAGTTGTCTCTCAGGATGTCAGTCAGTGGTGTCCTGCTGTTTGTTGGTGCACAGTTGGCAGCAGGGCCTTGTGCTCCCCACAGCAGTAGCCAGTGTCAGACATCTTGTGAGTCCTTCTCCACTCCCTGTGATGTGAGCATGGTTCAGGGTGGTGTTGATGGGACAGTTGTGGGGGGCAATATGTGTGACTGCGACTCCCATGATGCTATTGGCTACACTGACTTGGCCAGCATACACAGGATTCCTTCCTTTGAGTGGTCTTCACTGTGTGTTGGTGTTGTTGTGGTGGCTACATGTGTGGATGTGTTTGTTAGTTCTATTTGTGCCACTGCCTAGCTGTAGTTGTAGTTGTGTTTGTACATGTGCTGGCACAGTTGGATGTGACTTTTTTGATGGCATGTGTTGTGTTTATCTGACTGACATACACATTTTGGGATGATTCTGTTCTGGTTGCTGTGTAATTGCTATGAGTGCATGATTTGACTCTCCCCTTGACAGTGATGTGTGTGTTTTGTGGCAGTATATTGTGTACATTTGTTGTGTACTCACCAGGCTCTGGAATGTCCTCTAGTCCATATACGCTCACTGGCGGAAGGATGGCCTGCACCTTCTCCTCCCAGGGCCTGAGGTATATTGGCTTGGCAGGAGGGCCACTGCCGGTGTGTTGGCTGTTGATGTAGTCTTTCTTCAGCAGGTCCCGTACCCTCCTGCGCACGTCATACCACCTGTTCTGGATGTCGCTCTTTGTGCGCCGACATGGTGATTGTGCGTTCACCCTGTTGATGATCCTCTCCCACATCTTGGTTTTCTGGGAGATGGGGGTCTGTTGGACCAGTGTGCCAAACAGCTGTGGCTCTACCCTGAGGATCTCGTCTACCATGACTTCCAATTCACTATCTAGGAACTTGGGATTCTTCTTCGGGGGCATGGTGATGGGTGGTGATGGTGAGTGATGTGTGTGTTGGTGTGCAGGTGAGGGTGTGTGAGTGTGTGTTTTTCTGGGTGTATGTGAGGTAGGTATTTGTTGGTGTGCTGATGGTGTGTGGCTTGTGTGAGGGATGAGCTGTGGGTGTGTGGTTGCTTTCTCTTGGGTGCTGGCAGTGGAGTGGCATTTGCAAAGGCTCATGGTTGTGATTTGTGTCCTTTATATAGGTGGAGTTGTGGGTGTGTCTTTGTTCTCTGTCCCCACCCCCCCAGTATTTATTGGCTTGGTAATTGCTTGTTTGGCCTTTTTTTGGGTGTTTTTTCCTTTGTGCTGTTTGTGTATGTTGAAACGTTCTTGTGACCGAGTCGGACCCTGCATTTGTCTCGTACGGTGTTCTCCGTTTTGTTCGCGCTGTGTTTGTGCAGTTTTCTATGCTGCGTACGCGTCGGTCGCGGTGTTTTGTGTTGCTTCGGCTCGGTTTTGTATGCGTGTCGGTCGTATGGCTTGGCCTCCGTCCGACTCGGTCGTGGTTTTCGCGCCTTGCATCGTACTTTGCGGTTTGGAGTTCGCGTGTACGTTTCGGTCGGATTTGTTCCGGGTGCGTGTCGGTCGGTTGGATTCGCGTGTTTTTCCAGCCGGATTGCTGTTTTCCGTGCGGCTCGGTCGGTTGACTTGGTTTCGGTATGTGTCGGTCGGATTTTTCACGCCTTGCATCGTACTTGGCGTGTCGGGCGCCACGGGTACGTGTCGGTCGGTATTATTTCCGGATCCGGGTCGGTCGGTGCTTTTTCCGGCACGAATCGGAATCGACCCCTAAATGTATGTACTAGATACTTCAGGTTAGTTAGATTCATGTATCAGCAGCTAGGCCCAATATAAACTGCTACATCCAGTGCAATTGCAACCAGATCTTCTCCACCTTTTTGACTGCTCTGAGTCCTCGGGGCCTTGGCAACAGCTATTTCACATTCATAAGTCTGCCGGTGTATGGCCCAGAATTCAGATACTCCAGACGTCATTGCATCAACCCATGCCCTAGCAAAGCACAGATGTGCACTTACTATGATGATTGAGATTAGAGCCCTATGACTGGGGTTCCCTCCGGTCTTTAGACTGATTAGTATTTCTTTGTTTCTCAAGCAAAATTCAAACCCCAGCTTTAGATATTAATTGAAATAGACTGCCCCAAAATTCTTTTAACCCCGGGCACTCGATGAACATATGAACTTTATCTGCTGCAATTAACTGGCTTTTGGGACAATATACCCGAGAAGAGTTCCTAGAGGAACTCCACTTAGAAATACGTCAGGTGTATGATACAACATATACACTGTCCTAAATTGTTGTAATTTTTGATTAATGGATATCACTGCCCCATCCAGTGTTTCCATAGTCTCTTGTAATTCAGCACTGTTTACTACAACCGCTAGCCTGTGACTCCACCTTCGCGCTTTTTGTGTATTAGAATATGCCTATTTTTTCTGCATGCTTTTTCCCCGCAGGGAATTACAACGCGGTCGTTACAACGACCTCGTTGTAACAACGCATTCCATTACCCCGCAAGTCGTAACAACGACTTGCTCTGGGGGGTGCTGGATGTTGGAATAGTATAATTTACTATTCCAACTCCAGTATGTGCAACAGTAGGGAAGGTGTTGGATTTTAAATCCAAAACCTTCTGCCCCCTCCGCAAGTCATTGTTCCGACTTGCGGATTAGTGGTATGCGTTGTTACAACGCGGTCGTTGTAATGACCGCGTTGTAATTCCCTACAGGGAAAAGGATTCGCGGTAAACGATGTTTACCGTGCATTATCATCTTCAACATGGGACATCGACTCTCGGTACATTGTACTTATGTCACATTTTGAAGATTGATATAGTAGAACAAAAATTTCAGATGTCTCATCTGGAATGATGATTCCGATGATAATCGGATGTTACTCGCCTAATTGGGAATGAAATGATTGGCAGGTAAATCATGGCAGCCATGTTTTTGGCCAGGTCATTTCACCTGCTCGGTAAGGAGAAATAGTTCTGCCCTGAAAGCAGAGAAAATAGATCACACTGACACAGGTAGTGTTCTATTCTATTCTTTATAGTATATTACTCTCTGTCTATTTTATTTTGCTACTTTTGGGGAGCTTATCTCCGTTGATACTGTCCATGCTCTATCTGACATTGGGCTACCCTACTCGTCCCCACACTTTGAGCCAAGTCCTTGGATGTGCCCTGGACTGAGGACCTTTAAGGACTTGGACACATCTGTGAGAGGATATCTCCTCCGTTCCCAAAGAACGATAACACAACATTCTTTGCCCATTACAAAAGAAACTCTTTTAGTTTCATTTTATCTGCTCCTGCCAGCTCAGAGTTTGTTGATTCAGTAATGTTGCTCCTGTCACTGGGACTGGTGTAATGATCATGTTTATGTGTGGCTCCAACTAATGTTGTGCATTGTGGGCTGTTGCTGGCAGTTTAATTGAGCCATCTGAATATTATGTACCACACTTAAAATGGAAGCAGTTTGCTGAGTTTGTTTTTGGTAAAGTTCTACAACGATGTTGTTAGACCTGGCATCCTTGGCGTGGGTCTCCCTTCCATTTTTTCGTAATGCCTCCACTGTTGCCGATATGTTTTTGCTGGACTAGATGCTCATGGGCACTTTGCCGCTGCTAATCAGTGCCAAAGTGCAAGTGCTCCCTATCGTTAATTGATATATGTATTAGTGACTCCGTGATTGGATGATTGGTTTACTTGTCAGTCCCTAGTACAGTGCACTGAGTGTGCCCAGGGCTTGTAAATCCAATGCCGCTGGTGGGCTTGCAGTACTGGTTGTGCCACCCACAGAAGCGGCTTGTAAATGTGTCTCAGGCCTGCCATCGCAGAGCCTGTGTGCAGCCTAGGGCTGCCATGTCGACTTGGTGAGTACACCCACTCACCAGTCCCTAAACCTTCCCTTTACTGCATGTTGGTCACCCCTAAAGTAGGCCCTAGGGCAGGGTGCATTGTAAGTATAAGGTAGGACATGCCCAGGTGTGTGTGGCATGTCCTAATAGTGAATTACAGCCATTTTCGTTTTCACTATTGCAAGGCTACCTGCTCCCCATAGGCCAGAATGGGCAGACTGACTATTACACCTTATAGTCAGAACTGACCCAGGGAACATGGTAGAAAAACGAATTTAGTATGCCTGAACTCAGGATGATAAAATACATCTTTTAGTGAAGTTGGTTTTAACATTCTGTGTTTGAAAATACCACTTTTAGAAAGTGGGTATTTTCTTGCCTAACTATCCAAGCCTGCCTCTGCTAGGTTGTGTATTCCTTGTCTGGAGATTGAGTGACAGGGGCTGGGGGTGGCTACAGGAGACAGGGTGAGTCAGCGCAGGGCTGAATAGAAAGATCTGCATCCAGAGTGGAGGGAGGAGTTGCACCTGGGTCTGAATAGGGCTGTGCCTGCCTTCCACAATGCTGGCTCCACCTCCTGCCGGGCGGCTGAGCACTCTGCCCCACATTCTGAAAGGAAAGAAGGAGTCAGAAAAACAAAGTGCTCCAGAACTGACCAGAACTGGTTTTGGACTAGGCAGAGGCCTCTCTGCCTCCAGAGAACAAAGAGAATCAGGGTATAAGAGGGGCACCCAGACCCCAGGAAAATTAGATCACTTTTGGGAACAAGAAGAAACCTTTGCTGAGGAGCGGAACCAAGAAGAAACTGAGGAGAGACTATCCCTAAGCCTGAAGTGCTGCTTGGGGGATTGGCCTGCAGTGGTTTGCCTGACTGCCAAAGAAAGGAGAAAGGAACTTTTGCTTTGCTGTGACTTTCATCAACTTGTGAAGGATCTCCAAGGGCTTGGAAGAGAGCTTGCCCCCTGACCGAAGTCCCAGGACCATTGGACTTCACCCCCTTTGTGAATTGCTGCTGGAAACTCTGTTTCCAGTGGCTACAGAGGTAGGGAGCTGTGACCGACTCTCACGACCGACTCGGTGTCCTGTAAGCACCGCATCGAAGCACCGTCTCGCCCTGCAACGCACGGCCCTGGTCTCACCGACTCCGTCAACGAGCCGCTGCCTGCACCGCATCGAGGGACAACGCGTCCTGCAACGCTTCGCTACGCCGAATCGAACTGGTCCGACCGACACAGTCACTGCTGCTGAGTTCGAGTCCTGTGACCGCACCGGAGTTGGGCACCGCCGCACGCTTTGCGACGCACCGCCCGACTCACACCGCTGTCCGGACTGATCGACGCCAGCTCCTGAATCCGGCTCCGTCGCCGCACCGCAACCTGCCAGCACCGCATCGAAGCACCGTCTCGCCCTGCAACGCACGGCCCTGGTCTCACCGACTCCGTCTCGACGACGTCAACGAGCCGCTGCCTGCACCGCATCGAGGGACAACGCGTCCTGCAACGCTTCCATTTTTGCATCGCGACCGCGACGAACAGCCATCCGGCTTGCACGCCCGTGCCTGCCGCTTCAAGTAAAAGGTACTGTGACCGAGTCTGTCTACGCTGTGTTGGCCCGTCTCGACGCGGTCAGCTGGATTTGTTAGACTCTGTTTGTTCTCAACATCGCCGTAGCCGGAGGAGGCTACCGACTCGCACAGAACCTTGAATTAAGCTTTCTTTGATCAGAACTAAGCATTCTTAACAGTATTGTGGATTATTTTTGTCGTTTATGGTCTGGTGATAAATCTATATAAAGTATACCTATTTTTATAAATATATAACCTGTGTGGTGTCCATTTGTAGTGTTGTCACTTGCTTACTGTATGTGTTCACAAATGCTTTACACACTGCCTCTGAACTAAGCCTGTCTGCTCGTGCCAAGCTACCAAGAGGGTGAGCAGGGGTTATTTCTGGAGTGTACCTACTTTCCCTGACTAGACGCAAGGGTCCCTATTTGGACAAAGGTACCTACCTCTGCCAACTAGAGTCCCCCAAATCTAACATTGGTGGTCAGCGGTGAGGATTCTGGACTTGCATTTGTGACTCATGTACAGTGATTGGTGAACACTACTTAGTGAGTGCAGACCAAAACGCAACCACATACTTTTATAGCATTTTTTCTGGGATTTCCTATTTTTGCAAATGCCAAGTTCAGTCACTATGGAGAAACCAGCATCAGTAGCCTCTGTTGAATGTGATTGGGAAGAAGAGAGGCTAGAATGCTACACCCTTAGCAGCTCAAGCAATTCTGCAAAAAGTTTAAAGTGTCCATGACCGGGATCTCCAGGAAGGAGGACCTCCAAAAGGCGCTGAGGGCCTGGGTCGAATCAAGGAGTGCCCCTGTGGAGGGGCTGAGAATGCAGAAGGGCAGCTGGAGGGGCTATTGGGTCTAGGGGCTAGAAGACCACCTTCCCCAGTAGGTAGCAGTGTTTCTGCCAGAGGACTGTCTCCAGAGGAGTTGGAGGACAGGAAAGAGAGTAGGATGCACGAAATGGAGCTGACTAAGCTCAAGCTGAATGGGCAGTTAGAATTCGAAATGCAAACCAGGAAATTAGCCCTAGAGGAAAAGAAAATGCAGTTTGAACATGAGAAAGTTTTGAGGGAGTTGGAATTGAAGGCCAAAAGCTTAGAGATTACTCCCTCTGGTGGCAGTGTACCGCCTGTGCCTGTTGAAGCTAGGGTGTATATTCCCAAAGATGTGGTTAAGGAATTTTTTAAAAATGATGACATAGGGCAGTGGTTCAAAGCTTATGAGGTAGCCATGTCTTCCCACCGGGTCCCTGAGAAGGATTGGGGAGCGGGGTTGTGGGGACGGTTCCTCAGTGAAGGGCGGGATACCTTGTTAGATTTGCCCTCTGAAGTCTATAATTCGTACAGCCACATGAAGGATGCCTTAATGACTAGGTATGGTTTGACCCCTGAGCTTTATAGGCAAAGGTTCAGGAACTGTAGTAAGATTGAAAGCAGTACCTGGGTTGAATATGTGACCTTCTTTTGCAGAGCCTTGGATGGTTGGGTAAAGGGTAGCAAAGCGACTGATTTTCAGGCGCTCTTTGATTTGATTGCCTGGGAGCACTTGTCCGGTAATTGTTTTCCTGAGCTACGCCAGCACCTGATTGATAGTAAGCTGACTAACCCTAGGCAGCTTGCTGAGGAGGCGGACCGCTGGGTGAGTACCCGGGTCCACAAGGGTCACGTGGGAGACTCCGCCAAGGGTGGGCAGGGTCCCCAGCAGAAGAGTGGGGGGACAAGGGTAAACAGAAGGAGTTCCATAAAGGGCCCCAAAGTAAACCCCAAGGGAACCAAGGGAAAGGTTCCCAGCCTCCCCTGAGAAGAAGCCAGTGGCCCTGACAGGCCCCCTGTTCACCAGGGACCACTGGTGTGTTACAAGTGTGGCGCCCCTGGCCACAAGGCAAACGATCCTCGTTGCCCTTTGCATGGAAAACCAGCACCCACCAGTGCAGTCCCCGGCAGTTGGCTAGTGTAGCCCTGGGGGAGGAGTTGGGTGCCCAAGGTGGGGGATCCCACAGTGTTTTCCCTTGTCTCATTAGGAGACTCTGAGATGGTCCCTAGGACCCCGCTGCCTGAGAACACTAAGAAATACAGGCAGTGGGTGACCATCAATGGCCATAGGGTGGAGGCTCTGAGAGACACAGGAGCCAGTGTGACAGCTGTCAAGTGTCACCTGGTGTCTAAGAAGCAGGTTATCCCTGATGCATTCTATCCGGTTGTTGCCGCTGACAACACAGAGAGTCACTGCAAGGTGGCTCAGGTTCCCTTTGAGTGGGGGGGTCTCAGGTACTCTTCAAGTAGCTGTGAGGCCAGCCATGCCTGTTGACTGTTTGTTAGGGAACGATTTGGAGAGCTCACCTTGGGCTAAGGTGGAGCGGAGTGCGCATTTAGAAATGTTGGGCTTGCCTGATTGGGCATGTGTGACCACCCGGTCAATGGCAGCTAAAGGTGTTCAAGAGGACCTGGAGCCTGAGAGGGAGGCCCAGGTGCCTGCCGGAGAGAGAGGAGGCAGGGGCCGCGGGAAACCGGCCCCGAAGTTCCCACGGTCCAGGAGGAGGCAGACCCTGAGGGGATGCCCTGGAGCCTACAGGGGAACAGGTAGCTGAACTGGGGGACCTACCTGAGCTGACCCATTGGCAGCAAGAAGGAGGACCCTCCAGGGAAGAGTTCTGCGAGGAGCAGAACACATGCCCTTCTCTCGTGGGTCTGAGGCAACAGGCCACAGACCAGGCAGCAGGTGATCAGTCCGGATCACATTGGGTTTACTGGGAGAATGGTCTCCTGTATTCAGAGCCTAAGGTTGCTGAGCCTGGTTCAGCCCGTGTGCTGGTGGTACCCCAGCGCTTCAGAGCCTTCCTACTGGGGTTGGCTCATGATGTACCGTTAGCAGGACATCTGGGGCAGGACAAGACCTTTGACAGGCTTGTTACCCATTTCTATTGGCTCCAGATGCGCAGGAGTGCCGCCACTCACTGCAGGACATGCCAGACTTGCCAGGCAAGTGGAAAGAGTGGGAGGAAGCACAAGGCTCCTCTCCAGCCATTCCCTGTGGTCAGCACCCCCTTTGAACGGGTGGGTATTGACATTGTTGGGCCACTGGACCCCAAGACAGCCATGGGCAACAGGTTTATCCTGGTCTTGGTGGACCATGCCACCCGGTACCCTGAAGCCATCCCTCTGAGGACAGTGACGGCCCCCGTGGTGGGACGGGCACTGATGGGAATTTTCTCACATGTGGGATTCCCTCAAGAGGTGGTGTCTGACAGAGGTACCAACTTCGTGTCCAAGTACATGAAGTCCCTGTGGCAGGAGTGCGGTGTAACTTACAAGTTCACCACTCCTTACCACCCTCAAGGAAATGGGCTGGTTGAGAGATTCAACCGGACCCTCAAGGGCATGATTATGGGTCTGGAAGAACCCATGAGGCGTAAATGGGACGTCCTCTTACCATGCCTGTTGTTTGCATACCGGGAGGTGCCACAGAAGTCTCTAGGGTTCAGTCCCTTTGAGCTCCTCTATGGACACCCGGTTCGAGGGCCTCTGAGTTTGGTCAAGGAAGGCTGGGAGCAATCTCCCAGGAAACCTCCCCAGGATGTATATAGTTACATGCTGGCCTTCAGGAACCAGACTAGGCGTTTCAGAGAGCTTGCTGAGGCAAATCTGGAAGCCAGCCAGGAGGAGATGAAGCGGTGGTACGACCAGAATGCCACTCTGGTAGAGCTTCAGCCTGGTCAGAAAGTGTGGGTCATGGCCCCTGTGGAGCCCTGTGCGCTCCAGGACAGGTGGACCGGCCCTTTTACGGTGGTGGAGCGCAAGAGTCCAGTTACCTATTTGGTGGACTTGCAGTCTCCCAGGAACCCCTTGCGGGTCCTGCATGTGAACCGCCTGAAGCCCCACTTGGAGAGGTCCCAAGTGGGCATGCTCTTAGCTACAGATGATGGAATGGAGGAGGAGACCGAGCCTCTTCCTGACCTCCTGTCAGCCCGAGAGCAAGATGGATCAGTGGAGGGAGTAAACCTCTCTACCTCCCTGACACCTGAGCAGCAGGGTGACTGTCGCCAACTGTTGGGACAGTTCCCTGACCTGTTCTCCCTGGTTCCCAGTGTCACTCATTGGTGCGTCCATGATGTGGACACTGGGGACAGTCTTCCTGTGAAGCACAAGGCTTACAGGGTGACTGACAGGGTCAGAGCCTGCATCAAGGAGGAGGTCTCCAAGATGTTTGCGCTAGGGGTGATTGAGTCCTCTAACAGCCCTTGGGCCAGCCCAGTGGTCTTGGTTCCAAAGGCTGCCGCGCCTGGTGCCACCCCAGAACTCCGGTTCTGTGTGGACTACAGGGGACTCAATTCCGTCACCAGGACTGACGCCCACCCCATCCCCCGAGCTGATGAGCTCATAGATCGGTTAGGGGCTGCGCGGTACCTCAGCACGTTTGACTTAACGTCTGGGTACTGGCAGATCGCCTTGACTGATGGGGCAAAAGAAAGGTCAGCATTCTCCACACCAGATGGGCACTACCAGTTCCGGGTGATGCCCTTTGGGATGAAGAATGCCCCTGCCACCTTTCAGAGGTTGGTCAACCAGGTGTTGGTTGGACTGGAGGATTTCAGTGCCGCCTACCTGGATGACATCGCAGTGTTCAGTTCCAGTTGGGAAGAACATCTGCGTCACCTCTGGGAAGTGTTGATGGCGCTGCGGAGAGCAGGCCTCACAATCAAGGCGAGTAAGTGCCAGATTGGGCAGGGTTCTGTGGTGTGCTTGGGACACCAGGTTGGGAGCGGCCAGGTGGCACCCCTCCAACCGAAAATTGATACCATTCTGGCTTGGGAGCCCCCAAGACCCAGACAGAGGTGAGAGCCTTCCTAGGACTCACCGGGTATTACCGGAGATTCGTCAAGGGTATGGCAGCATTGTTGCCCCCTTGACCGAGCTGACTTCCAAGAAGCAGCCCAGGAAAGTGATTTGGACTGACGCCTGTCAAAAAGCTTTTGACACCTTGAAGACTGCCATGTGCACGGCGCCTGTGCTCCAGGCACCCAACTTCTCCAATGAGTTCATTGTTCAAACCGACGCTTCAGAGCATGGTGTAGGGGCTGTTCTATCACAGATCAATGAGGAGGGCCTAGACCAACCTGTAGCCTTCATCAGTAGGAGGTTACTTCCCGGGAACAGAGATGGAGTGCTATCGAGCGTGAGGCATTTGCTGTGGTCTGGGCACTGAAGAAGCTGAGACCATACCTGTTTGGGACTCACTTCCGGGTTCAGACAGACCACAGGCCCCTCAGATGGTTGATGCAGATGAGGGGTGAGAATCCAAAGCTGTTGAGGTGGTCCATTTCCCTACAGGGGATGGACTTTACGGTGGAACACCGCCCTGGTACAGAACACGCCAATGCTGATGGACTGTCCAGATTTTTCCGCCTTAGCGATGAGAACTCCCTAGGGGTAGGATAGTTCTCCCCACATTTCAGCTGGAGGGGACACGTGTTAGACCTGGCATCCTTGGCGTGGGTCTCCCTTCCATTTTTCGTAATGCCTCCACTGTTGCCGATATGTTTTTGCTGGACTAGATGCTCATGGGCACTTTGCCGCTGCTAATCAGTGCCAAAGTGCAAGTGCTCCCTATCGTTAATTGATATATGTATTAGTGACTCCGTGATTGGATGATTGGTTTACTTGTCAGTCCCTAGTACAGTGCACTGAGTGTGCCCAGGGCTTGTAAATCCAATGCCGCTGGTGGGCTTGCAGTACTGGTTGTGCCACCCACAGAAGCGGCTTGTAAAATGTGTCTCAGGCCTGCCATCGCAGAGCCTGTGTGCAGCCTAGGGCTGCCATGTCGACTTGGTGAATACATCCACTCACCAGTCCCTAAACCTTCCCTTTACTGCATGTTGGTCACCCCTAAAGTAGGCCCTAGGGCAGGGTGCATTGTAAGTATAAGGTAGGACATGCCCGGGTGTGTGTGGCATGTCCTAATAGTGAATTACAGCCATTTTCGTTTTTCACTATTGCAAGGCTACCTGCTCCCCATCGGCCAGAATGGGCAGACTGACTATTACACCTTATAGTCAGAACTGACCCAGGGAACATGGTAGAAAAACGAATTTAGTATGCCTGAACTCAGGATGATAAAATACATCTTTTAGTGAAGTTGGTTTTAACATTCTGTGTTTGAAAATACCACTTTTAGAAAGTGGGTATTTTCTTGCCTAACTATCCAAGCCTGCCTCTGCTAGGTTGTGTATTCCTTGTCTGGAGATTGAGTGACAGGGGCTGGGGGTGGCTACAGGAGACAGGGTGAGTCAGCGCAGGGCTGAATAGAAAGATCTGCATCCAGAGTGGAGGGAGGAGTTGCACCTGGGTCTGAATAGGGCTGTGCCTGCCTTCCACAATGCTGGCTCCACCTCCTGCCGGGCGGCTGAGCACTCTGCCCCACATTCTGAAAGGAAAGAAGGAGTCAGAAAAACAAAGTGCTCCAGAACTGACCAGAACTGGTTTTGGACTAGGCAGAGGCCTCTCTGCCTCCAGAGAACAAAGAGAATCAGGGTATAAGAGGGGCACCCAGACCCCAGGAAAATTAGATCACTTTTGGGAACAAGAAGAAACCTTTGCTGAGGAGCGGAACCAAGAAGAAACTGAGGAGAGACTATCCCTAAGCCTGAAGTGCTGCTTGGGGGATTGGCCTGCAGTGGTTTGCCTGACTGCCAAAGAAAGGAGAAAGGAACTTTTGCTTTGCTGTGACTTTCATCAACTTGTGAAGGATCTCCAAGGGCTTGGAAGAGAGCTTGCCCCTGACCGAAGTCCCAGGACCATTGGACTTCACCCCTTTGTGAATTGCTGCTGGAAACTCTGTTTCAGTGGCTACAGAGGTAGGGAGCTGTGACCGACTCTCACGACCGACTCGGTGTCCTGTAAGCACCGCATCGAAGCACCGTCTCGCCCTGCAACGCACGGCCCTGGTCTCACCGACTCCGTCAACGAGCCGCTGCCTGCACCGCATCGAGGGACAACGCGTCCTGCAACGCTTCGCTACGCCGAATCGAACTGGTCCGACCAACACGGTCACTGCTGCTGAGTTCGAGTCCTGTGACCGCACCGGAGTTGGGCACCGCTCGCACGCTGCGACGCACCGCCCGACTCGCACCGCTGTCCGGACTGATCGACGCCAGCTCCTGAATCCGGCTCCGTCGCCGCACCGCAACCTGCCAGCACCGCATCGAAGCACCGTCTCGCCCTGCAACGCACGGCCCTGGTCTCACCGACTCCGTCTCGGCGGCGTCAACGAGCCGCTGCCTGCACCGCATCGAGGGACAACGCGTCCTGCAACGCTTCCATTTTTGCATCGCGACCGCGACGAACAGCCATCCGGCTCGCACGCCCGTGCCTGCCGCTTCAAGTAAAGGTACTGTGACCGAGTCTGTCTACGCTGTGTTGGCCCGTCTCGACGCGGTCAGCTGGATTTGTTAGACTCTGTTTGTTCTCAACATCGCCGTAGCCGGAGGAGGCTACCGACTCGCACAGAACCTTGAATTAAGCTTTTTTGATCAGAACTAAGCATTCTTAACAGTATTGTGGATTATTTTTGTCGTTTATGGTCTGGTGATAAATCTATATAAAGTATACCTATTTTTATAAATATATAACCTGTGTGGTGTCCATTTGTAGTGTTGTCACTTGATTACTGTATGTGTTCACAAATGCTTTACACACTGCCTCTGAACTAAGCCTGTCTGCTCGTGCCAAGCTACCAAGAGGGTGAGCAGGGGTTATTTCTGGAGTGTACCTACTTTCCCTGACTAGACGCAAGGGTCCCTATTTGGACAAAGGTACCTACCTCTGCCAACTAGAGACCCCCAAATCTAACAGATGTATTCTACACAATTCCATGAATCCCAGAGATTGTGATGACATGCTCTCTGATAAAATTGGGAGACTGGTAAATGCACTCAATTCTATGCTTAATGTTTTCAAAAAATGTATTTTGCATAAATAAATATTATTCTAGTTTGGAACAATGGAACTCTTTCAAGCAATTAATGTATTTGAGAGGATCTTTTCAAAAGGAATGGATGTATTGTCAGCAGATAACACATTGTTTGGAATGAATTCAATTTTTCAGTTTTTCAAGTTTTAAAGACTTACATGAGAAGAATCCGGAAATTAACATGTGTGTCGAGTACTAAATGAATTGAGCTTGCAGGCCTTCTTGTGACAGTGCATCTTGGGACTGGTCCTCAGACATGCTCTCTGAGCCTGATGAGTCTTCCAGGAGAGATTCAGTGGAATCAATGGCACATGATGATTTGTTCCTTGAATCTTTGTGGTGGTTCATTGCTCTCATGCCTCAGCTAAATTCATATAATCTGCCACCAAGTATGGAGCATAGGGCTGGTGAGCTTTAATCAAATCTGACTGACTCACGTTCTTTCTCATTATGGTCTAAAGGCAGTTGTTGATATCATCGAAGGGTGTCTCATCTTCCATTTCATCAGGCTGAGTAGGCCTTTTCTACGTAACTCTACAGTGAGATTGACTTTTGCTTCTCAGTTATCTCCCGTTTTACTTGTATGTCATAATTAGGCTTTCCTGTTTTCAGTTTCTATTTTTGATAAATTCTGGTGGGATTTTTCAGTTTTTTCAATGCCTCAAAAAAACAGTGATTATCAGTGGTTATACATTTTTGCACCATTAAAAACAACAGAAACAGTGTTTTTCCGGTGTAATTATTGCTTGCTTTCTGCACTGATAGAGCATGTGTATAGATAGCGTGTGTACAGGGTATATGAGGTCCAAATACATTTTTACAAATCAAACTTTTTGTAGTATACCATACAATACTTCTTTAGTGAGTCTTTGGTCATGCTCACTCGTTCTTTCCTTCCTATGTAAACGTTTATCTGTGAAAAGGCCCTTTCAACATTGGCACATGAGACGTGCTACGCCAAAACAGCCAGTACACAATTTGCTAACTCTGGCCAATGACATAGCTTTCCATGCCAATACTGGTGTACCTGAAGATTGTGATTCTCTAGGACATGTTCTGCAACATATGCTTTGAATTGGGCACATATGCCCTCAGTTATTGAAGCAGTCAAAAATGAATAAGAACTTTTCAAAGTCTGGGAAAAAAAAGAAGGGCTCTAGAACTTGTGCAGAGTACCTTAGTGAGGCTTCATTAACTTCAAATGCCATGGTTGATGAAGGGCCATTTCTATGCATAATTGCAAGCCATTTCCTATAGACTGTAAAATAAAATTTCCCGAATTGCTTCTCAGCATTTCTTTGCTTACCAAGTGGCAAGAATTCTAACATGGAGCATGTTGCAGTGCCAAATTCACTAAAAGTGTCACCCAGCCGACTCTCAAGGAATGTTCCACATCTACACCAATTACGTTGAACACTTGGTAGACAAAGGCGTTTTCAGACTGTAGTATTTTGATTATGTCCACTACAGCAGTCATGTTTTCCTGTGAAAACCTAAGCATGCAGTAGACTGTACTCTTTTTCACATCACTATCAATATGTGAAAAAAGGTCATCACATTTTTGCCTTTGGCATCCTCACTAAGCAAAAATTCTTCAAACAGGTGCCACATGGATAATATGGCATTCACAGCCTCTAGGACTGTGAACCACCGGGTAAATGACACAGTTAGGATGACTCTTTCTTTAATGCCACAAAATGAGAAATATTTGCATTTTAGTTCCTGGGCATAACGAAACAGTGCGCCAGAATGGACTACAAAGTCAATAGCATTCTTCATTAACTCTGAAGATTGTAAAGATGCTTTCAGCATACCGTCTAGCAAGTGGCAAGGATCTCTTACAGGGAAGCACTTCAGCTCAGGTATCGACTTTGACAGGTCATCATACAACATTTTCAAAGACGTAGCTGAAATACTGCAAATACAAAAAATATCACTCCAATCGTTATTGAACTTGGTAGGAACTTTTTTCAGCAGCATTTCAAGTGACACCGCGTTCCATGTTTAACAAAGTCTGGTGTCATGTTTTCACCACTATCTCAGATGCTTGGTGACAACATTCTTTTCACATATACCTGTCACTACACCTTGCATTGAATGTTTAAAGCCTGGGGTGTTTGGCAATTCACCTAAAGCAATACTGGCACTCTAGAAAAGGGGGCTGATGTATCAAAGGATTTCACCCATTCTCTGTCTGTTGGTAAATGTGATGGTACATATTGGGAAAGATTCTTATGAAACCAGCCATTTTAGCTATCAGTGAAAACAAATGTAGCCAAAATATCAAATATGATTTTGATATTTCCTGAATCTCTACAGTTTATAAAATATCTAAATTAGATCTAAAACATGCTTCTATACACTGCATCTTTAGACCAAAGACCACAAAACTGAAAAAGCAGAACGAAGAAGAGACAATATTGTAAGTGACATCCCTAAACAACAACACTCAAACAGAATAATGTTAGCACAGTCTTTCTTGATGCTGCCTTGTATAACAAGGTTATATTGTATTAGCCCCTTCAGACAGAAATAAAAATGACTCTTTTACTCATCTTTTCCTTTCTTTGAATGGCACTTAGTTTGTGGTTGCGAAGGTGTTTTTTCAGTGTTTATATGTTTATACTGGTGATGGCTATTTTCCTTTTGGTGGGGCTTTATCAGTTATTATAGGTTTACACCTAAAACCAGATAGCCTAGTCATAATATTCTACACAAATATATTGTCTAATATATTAGTCCCATTGGGTGTAAATTTTGCATTATTAACTCAAGTGTGGTTATATCTTTGCAAATAATATTTAGGACAATATACTTTTGTCAGACAATATCCTGCAAATTATATTCACATGCCATACCTCCATTTGTGGTGTCCTTTGTAGATGTTTTTTGTCTTATGATTTCTGGGGTGTGACTGAATTTATAACTCTTCTGTGGCTTTTTATTTCCTCTCTTCTTCCAGTTTGGCTACATTGTGTGTCATGTTTGTGTCATGTATCACTATTTGCCCCTTCTTCTTACATGTCTATAGGGCTGTATGCTTCTGATAACACGCAATTCCTTGGTGTTGGCCTCACTCTATTGGTCTGTCTCGGGAAAACCACGTTTCTGCCTGTCTCTTCTCTTCTGGTATGTACATCAGACAATACGATTGTGTACCACGCCCTCAGCTGTGATGTTTCCTCTCTGGATAATTTTTGTTGTCCCAAAATCTTTCTTTGCATTCTTTCCCCTTTGTGTTTCTGTCAGCCTCATTTGTCTTTCTCAGTGGCGCATGAGAGATCTCTTCTTTCTGCTCTCCTTCCTGCAATGAGGTATGTTGTATGTCTTTCACCAGCACACTGGTTTTGATCCTCTCAAGAATTTCCTTTAATAAAGTGGCTTATTTAGAGGAGTGTGTTTTAGTGATTAGTGATTCCAAAAAGATCCCTGGCAAAAATGTTCAAACCGGCTCCACTTCCTTTCTCTCTTTCATTCTCTCTCTCTCCTTCTCCTTTACTTTCTCTCTCTCTCTCTTGCTCTCATTTTCATGCTGCTTCTATGCCTTGTACCTGAAACCCTGGTAGCTGGAGAAAGGTGAAGAGGCTGTCGACCTTCAAAGAAAATCAGCAAAATAACAATGTTCACAAGGAACTCATTTATAAAGGTGAGGCAATCTCTGCAAGAAAGTGTAACTTGCTTGAATAAATCAAAAAAGACAGTTATATGATAAGACCTTAATTCAATTCAGTCAAACAAATTTTGTATAGATTAGGTTTCAGTAAGCCCACACGGCAATGTCTCAAGTAGTACTCACTTCAGCCGAAATGAGTATAGTTTATTTTGCAGTTGTAGTGAACATAATTATCAAAAGACAACTTTCCAAAGATGTATACTAAAAATTAATACTATAAGCAGTTTATACGTGACTCAGTGAACCCCAGTGAAGTGACCATAACCTAACAGTGCTGTACATAATACGTGAAAGAAGGGGGAAATGGTTATTGGTAGTAAGAGAAGGAGATTGCAACACCTTTATAAATGAGTTCCTTGTGAACATTGTTATTTTGCTGATTAGCAACACCCAGTTCGCAAGGACATATGGGTTGCTCTTGTCTTTTTTAAAGACCTTCAAAGAAAGGCATCAAACAGCTGCAGCCTTCGGGATAAATGGTCAGCTGGCCTTGGGTATAGCTAGCCCTGCCAGAATTATGTTCAGTCCAACTATGTTGTTGTTCATGAATGTATTAAATGCTCAATATTGTACCAGTTTTTCTAACCTCACCATGAATAATGTTAAGGACTCAACCTGCTCCTACCATGCTGTGTTGAAAATGTAGTGTTCCCGGTTCACATTTCTCCTAGGGTTAAATGTGCAGACAGTGATTAATTTGCTGCTTAAAAAAAGCCATCCAGTGACTAGAGTGCCTCTTTCATCTTCATCCCGAACTCATAGTAGCCTCTGAGACTGTGGTGGCACATCAAGGTGGGGAACCAAGTTTTCTGGTCTTTTCTCTTCATGTATGATGATGATATTTCCTATAAGGTATCCATTAGTGCCTCTTTCTATTATCACAATGTACAGCTGTTTTTTTTGCACTTTCTTTTATGGTTGTGTCTCATTTTAAGACCTTTTGCACAAGGCTGTCAGCAGACTGAGATGCCAGCTGGATCTGAAGAGGAGCCTGTTGAAGTACCTCAGTGGGAGCCTTGAAGTTGGTGGTAAGTTTGAGGCTCTCGACGTCCGAGGCAGGAAAACTTAAAGTGGACATAAACTGAATATGAATCCCAGGAATGTGTCATCGGCAGCAAGGTGCTGCTCAGTGTTGGTCCCAATTAGTTCCTCTACATTTGGACTGGGAAGCTTTTTTGAAAGTTAGTTATGCTTTTAGTGAGAAAACCAGCAAGTTGAGTCTGACCAGCAGTTTGACGTTGGTGGCTGCGGCTCGGCAGGGTTTCAGTGGTATGCTATGGCTCTTTTAGCAAAAGTTCTTGAAAGAATTTCTAAGTCTCAGCTTTTGGGGTTAGGCTGGAGGAGTACACTCTGACACTTACCGAAGGGCCAAAGGAACGTAGGCAAGCCACTTGGGGGTCAAGACTCACTCTAGTGCAATGATACTCAAAGTTCAGCATGAGGACCACTTGTAGTCCTCCTGACCTTTTCATGCGACCCACTGATGAACAGCAGCAATGAACTGCTGTTTACTTGAAAGAGCACTAACATTCAGAAAGATGTTAAATGAACGGGCATTTAATTACTGAAGTAAAAGAAAAGGAGCAAATAAGGTTTCTTGCACCACTTAACTTTAGGAACACATTCCTTTTTAAATAGATCTTGCAACAAACATGCAAATATGTGTTAAAGTCTATACAAAAATCCCCAAAATTGTGTATCATTACCATGCAGAAGTGGTACACCTAAGTGCATCAGAATATATCATTGCATTGAGAAGTATATTTTATAAAATAATAGTTTAAAAAAATAAACATACAAACGTTCATTCCTCCTCCCACCCTGACAACAATGGCCATAGTGAACTAAAAGTCAAGTCAGTTGTGATGTGGACCCCTCAGGGTGGCCTGGGTTATTATTATACATGGACAACATTATAATGCATTATATCAAACTCAAGCGAAGGTTTTGTACAGTACAAATCCTGAACTTATGTATTTTAAGGTACTGTTATATGTGATAACAAAGAAGGAGGATGCAAAGTGAAATAAAACTATTACCTAGGAAAACACAACTTGGTCAAGTGTAGAAGCCAGGATTGATCCCAAGTTTTCTGGTCTAACATTGTACAATTCTATTTCATTCCAATTCAATAATCAAGTTACTTCCTTTTTGCACTTGGCTCTCACATGGTAGCGATACCAAGCAGAAAACATTTATCCCAAGGTGTGGTAGAGGAATGGTGATTCACATACAGCAGAACACAGTATTGTCAAAGTCTATGACTCTTCTAGAGACTAGGTGCTTAATTTAGATGGAAGTATGGAGTTAAATCTTCAATATAGTCCCATGACCCACTGTCCACACCATGTACATGCTTTGCTTCCCCTATGCCCCCCTTACCCCCCCACAACCAAAACAAGCTCCACTTCCACAATGCTGGCATAAATGCAGCCCTAGTGCACACCATAGGCCATACATTTAGGCCCTGAGAAAATGTTTGCAAGTACCCATGCTCTAAGGGAAGCCACCAGCAGGGTGTAGGGCAAGTCCAGTTGGAACTGCTCAGCTGGGCTCTTCAGGAAAGTGGGCTTCATGCAGCTTTTTTAATCCTGTATGTGAGAAAGACATCCTTTTTGCCCTGATCACCCACATTTTGTGAATGATACTGGTAGTTACTGTTTAAAAGGTATATAGCAATTGGGTGCAATTACAATTGGCATGACAACCTACCTGTAAGCACCTATTATAAGGTAGGCCAGGTAGGTTTAGAGGCCCAGTAGATTTAATGCACTTAAGTGTGCACTGATGTGGTGCTGGCTGCCATTTTAAAAGACAGCCCTGCCTTGCAGGCTGCTTTTAAAATAAAATAACGTCCAAATTCTACTTTGGAATAAAGGTACTTCCAAAGTCTTAAACTACCTTAGTTTTACATATAAGTCACCCCCAAAGTCTACCCTAGGTGCCCCAAGGGTAGGGTGTCATGTTAAAATAAGCAGGGATATTGTAAAAGATGTTTTATATGCCCTGGTGAGGGAAGAACTGCCCAATTCGTGTTTCCCCATTGTTGTGCATTAGCTCTATAGGCTAACATGGGAAGGCTTTATTTAACATTAATAAAGTCTAACTATTGACAGTAGTGAGCTAAAATAAAAATTCAAAGTGTTGAATTATATTTAGAATAATCCAACAACTTGCCAAGTTTGGATTTGTTATAACTATGACAGAAAAGAAGTTTTAGAACGTGCTTTTCTGATGTGCCTTAATCTAGCTATGGCACAGCCTCTCCTGATTGGCCAGCCTTTGACAGGCTGAGCCAAACTGCTCTGATGAGGTGTGAAGTGGCCGGAAAGGAAACAAGCAGACATCCGGTGGAAGGAGATCTGCAGCTGCAGAGCAAAAAGCAGGAAGGGGGCTGGATAGCCAAATTGGTCTTCAAAGGGAGAAAGACAGTACGGATAGGAACCAGACCCGCTCTCACTTTCTGCACCCCTAGCCATATTGGAGCCTCTGTAATTGAACTCACAGAGGGGCTGGAAGGAGTGTGTTAGGGAAAGTTAGCTACACCTGTAGTTTGAGTTAGCAAGACCTGAGCCAACAGGAGAGATTTTCTCCATTTTGGATTTTTATGACCAGTACTTTCTGGGACAAGAAATTCCACACTTCAGGTGGTCATCACTTAGGGTGGCACCCTGAGCCCCCTTGGTCAGAAGTACCCCCTTCTTGCCAGCCCAGAAAACTGGAGCTGCCCACCAACTCAGACCCCTGCCTGGAAGAAATAAGAAGAAGGACTGCCTGCTGAATCCCTGGTCTGCATCAAGAGAACTGCACTCTTAAGGACTGCACCTGCTGAACACTCTGGGCTTAACTAAAAGAAGGGCTTTGCTATGCTCTGAAAGTTTGAGGAGTGAACCCCATGAAGGCAACAGGCTAAAAGAGCTCCAACTGCATCATCTCCACCAAGAAGAACCCAGCTGACCAGCTTCACCTGGACTTCGAATGATTTGACGAGGTCATCATCATCAACATATAATCTTTATTTGATTTTAAAAATAAAATCATAAAAGACAAGTCAGTTAAAAACAAAAATTGACATCCACTTGATCACACTTGCTTTAAAACCCCGAGAGATAACATACAAGAGAGAAAGAAACTGCGGGTGAGCTTAGAAACTGTAAATACAGTACAGCCGGACTAACTTGCATAAAATTCATAGTTTTTAAAATTGGTCACAAAAACTTATATCGTAGGGTATTATATTTTGGACAAATCATAACAATGTGTAGAGTGTCATTGACTGAGACATTGTCACAGTCACATAAGGGCAGTTCAGAATCCTTAAAACAGCCATGATTAAAGAAAACTAAACGCGGGAATAGATTCAGCCTAAAATAAGTCAATAAGCCTCACTGATGACAAGTCATGTTCCAAGTCAAATAAGGTTCTAAATTACTAACAGTTTTCACTGGGATTGCATTAATGACTGAAAGTTTCAGTATTTCAGAGCCCTCCATGTCCGCTGCTCTCTTGCCCGTGAATGCCGCTGCCACACATTTATGATCATATGTTCCTAAGCAGCTGGGATTAGAGTGTAAATCGGGCCTCCCTAAAGACGTCATATTATGGGAGATATAAGCCAGCCACGGGATCAGGAGGGGCTTCTCCAATTTTAAACAATCCTGCATTATTAATCTATTAAAACCAAGCTCTTGCTTTGTCCAAATTGATAACCAAAGTTTTAAGGGGGAAAGTCGGATCTGGTCAATAATATAACCTAATCCCAGTTCTTCATGGACAATTTCATAAGGTACACTTTTGGCCAGGAGGCCCCTTAAAAATGTATTTTCTGCTACTTGGATCGGGGTGGCCAGGCCATAATCGCATATTCCACTGCCATAGCTCGCTAATGGGACGCACTTAGCTCTGAAAATTTCCAAGAAGGATTTAATATGAGTGCGCCCAAACCGGCGTGAAAAATCGCTGATACTAAACATGGCTCTGTTAAAGGACATCACATTCTGGGGTATAAGTGAGTGCCAATTTAGACCAGAGTCCAACTGGACCCCTAAATATTTAAAACGTATCTACCTGACTGACGTGGTGTCCATCTACAACAAATTTCATAGTTTTCGTGTTGGGCGGACCAAACTTTATTTTATGTGATTTTTAGAAGCTGGCAGAAAGGTCGAGGCTGTTTATGAAATCAATAAAAAGATTAAAAAGTTTTTGTAAACCCTTGGCTGTCCGAGCAAATAAAACTGCATCATCTGCATAAAGCAGGGCTGGTATAGATTGGCCTCCTACTTTAGGGACATCCACACCTGGGTCTGACAAAAATAGTTCTATTTGATTGATATAAAAACTAAATAAAAATGGTGCTAAGATACAGCCTTGACGAACCCCACGCCGCAATTTAAAGTGCTAAGTGCATTCCCAATTAGGGCCAAACCTAACACTTGCTGAGTGATCTTTGTGCAAATCATGCAGAAAATTAATTTATGCAGAGTCCACTTCCATCTGAGCCATCATGGACCATAGTTTGGAGCGGTTGACTCTGTCGAAAGCAGAGCTAAGTTCTATGAAGGCCAAATGAATTGCCCCCATCTTGACCTTAGTGTACTTACAGATCAGCAAGTAAAGGTTCAGATTTTGCTCGATGGTACCCCGAACTGGCCTAAACCTATACTGTAGGTGGGATAAAAAGCCTCTCTCCTCCGCCCAATCTGAGAGACGATCCAGTAAAATCCGACCAATAATTTTCACCTTTGAATCAATCAGAGAGATGGGCCTAAAACAAGCAGGGTCTGACCTGTTGACCTTTTTAAAAACAGGGACTATTATTGATTGAGACTAGGTAAGAGGGAGACATCCGTTGACTACTGAGTTTATGTGCAACATTAGCAAGGGAGCCCACAAGTCTATATCAGTTTTGAAAAGATCCCCTGGCACCCGTAGGGCAGGGTGCTTTGTTTGATGGTAGTCAGGAAATGGCTATGACCTCAGATAATTGAAAAACAATTTGCTGATTACTCCTCATGTCATTCAATTCCCCATCCTCAGCTTCAAAGCTATAGATGGCCTTAAAATGATCAACCCAGGTGTGTGGTGTAATTGTGCAAGCCTGGTTAGAAAGGTGATCATTGCTAAAAAGTGGACGGTCAACCACTGTCCAAAAGGCAGTACCATCTTGTCGCACGCTTGTGGTTAGTAGCTTGTCCCAGGCCTCCTCTTTGAGCTGGGCTTTACGTTCCTTGCAGGCCAATCTATATGCAGCCCTGGCTCTTTTTACCTTCTCCTGGCACCAGGGCGTCACATGCAAAAGATTCCAAAGATCCTTTTGGGCTTTGGAGCAACATCCATCAAACCATCTTACTTCACGAATTGCAGGGGGTACCCCTGCCTTGCAGAGCGCTGTTTTAATGAACCTACTAATGTTTAAAAAGGACTCTGTGATGCCCTGGACCGACTCTTCTTCAGATAAACAGGAATGAAAATTGGCTCGACAAGTGGAAACCAATTTTTGTACAAAAACTGAGGGAACGATAGAGGCCCAACTCACCCTTCGTCCCTGATCAATCAGAGGGATTGGCTCCCTATACAAGGATATTTCTCCAGTGGGCTTTTTGTCCCAATGAAAGACAGCCATCAGTGGATTATGATCACTCAGGTTATGCCTTAATACTTTAAATTCTAGGAGGGCTGAGAATAAGCAGAAAGAAACAAAGATATCATCTATTACAGAACTGTGCCCCCCCTGGATGCTGGTGTTCTCTCAGTCAGGTTCTCCTGATTAAGCTTCATTAGGTTCATCAAATTAAACTCGGAAATTAAACTGTTGGCAGTATCACCTTGGCGAGTGTGTTTAAAATGGGCTGAGAATAAGCAGAAAGAAACAAAGATATAATCAATTACAGAACTGTGCCCCCTGAATGCTGGTGTTCTCTCAATCAGTTTCTCCTGATTAAGCTCCATTAGGTTCATCAAATTAAACTTGGAAATTAAACTGTTGGCAGTATCACCTTGACGAGTGTGTTTAAAATGCACCTGGTTAATAAACGAGTTCTCATGGTCTGAGCCATTATTCTTTGGGCATGAATGACAAGGATGCATATTGAAGTCCCCAGCTAGCATGGTCACAGTGATTGGGGGTTCAGATTTGAAAAATTTATCAATAAATACTTTGAGATTAATAACAGGTTCTGTGTCAGATCCCAAACTACCAATATCAGGAAGAAGTGGTCAGTTAGTGTGATCTCCCATCAGGCGTTACGCAGAGTAAGAAATGGTTGGGCCAGAATGCAAAGCCCGACTTGGTGGAATCCTAAGATGGCCGCCAAAAGGACTAAATGGATTCAGGGTGAGCGCTCTAGTGTTTTCAAGAACCAAGAAGATTGCAGTGGAACTTAAGCAGCTGAGGCATTGGAATCCTTGCACTTCACCTGAGGATTTGAAGGTACAGGTTAGGATTTTGGTTTTCTCCTTAGCGGCGCGCTAGCTAGTTAGGGTAGATTTTCGACGTTTCTTGTTCGTCGTGTTCTTTAGTTATGCGTTGCGCTTTAGAATTTAGGCGAGTTCCTGGTGGTTATTTGTCAGCAGAATAAAGAAGTTCATTTAGTCATACTTCCCTGGTTGGTCAGAAGTTATTACGACAAACACTCCAGGCACGAGCGTTTCTGTAAGTTTCTCGTGTAGTGTTTAGTGTGACAGGTATAAGTGGAGTCATTCGTGTCAGTCAAGGTTTTTAGGGAATTCTCTTGAGGAGACTCCACGTCAGTGTAAGCTCACATTGACAGGAAATTCCTTTGTCTGACAGAATATATTTTTTAGCCGCTTGAGCAGTTTTATGTTGCGAGGCCTTACTAGTGGAGCAAGCACCGAGTTGTCATTGGCTGCTAGGCTCTGAGTGTTGGCATTCTAGCAATTGCGAACTGGGTTTGCGTTTGTTTTTAGCTGGGCTCAGCTTGAGGAACTACAACGTAAGCTTTTGGTTTCTTGCTCGTTGTGCTCCTCAGAAAATCACAAGTACAGTTCTCACATAGTCTAGTGGGAGGCAATAGAGTACAGCGACTTATTCTGGGAGCAAGAAATTACTTAGAGTACCATCTCTTCTGGGGTGTTTGTGCATTATAATAAAAAGACATAATAGAGTTAGAGATACATACTTACCATCTCACGACAAACTCCAGCATTCCAGAAGTACTCTCTCAGAACTATTCCTGCAGAGGAAAGAAAGAAAAGTTGTCAGTTAATAAGGCTACCATACAGCATCATACTAGACTTCATAGAAGAGAGGCAAAAGCTACTAATTCCTAGGGTAAGTGCACTAGCTGCAAGATTAGAATGAGAAATATAAATGTGATGTTAAGAAGGTATTGAGTTAATTCTTTCCTTGCAGTGACTCAACCTAGACGATTGCGAATACCAGTGAAGAGAACCAGACAAAAGAAAAGTAGCAGTCTCTTCTTTATCCCAAACCCCTTTCCCCCAGTGGTTTTCTTCAGCCAAGTTGTGTAAAGGAGTTGGCTGGGAAAATAACAGGGGAATTGGGCCTCAGCTTCTTTCTGCTCCTGCGCAATACATTGGAGTACCTCCTGACACTCTGGCTCATTCTTCAGCATGGCTGCGTTATAAAAATTAATAAGAAGCAATCTAAACTTATTAGTAAATAATAAAAGAATACCAGGAATGGTCTTTAAATTTGACTTCAGAACCTCAACTTTACAACTAAGACCAAGATTTACCAAAGTGGTAAGGCCGCCACTGGTATGAGCACTGGCGGAATGAGTTACTGGGACAGAATATTATCCAAATGAAAACATCCCTTTACATCCCACGTTTCCTGCAAACAAATAATATAAAAATTCATCAGCATGCTCAACCATCCAGCATCTGAAAGCTTGCTCTGAACCCCAGCTGTATTCCAACTAAGAACTCTGAGTGTCCCATATCTGTGTATCTCAGGTAGCATATTCGGGACATCAGCATTAGGGGCAGGAACCAGCCAACCAGGATAATCCAGCTCACTCAAAGGTGAAAAGCGATTGCTGAGATGAAGAGTTGCATTGCTGTTATAGCAAGGGAAATTAAACAGGTCGCAGCGTGATTTGTTCCGGATCGTGCACCAGCCTCTCCTATCAGGTGCTTAGGGTTTGGGTGGCGGATAGAAAAAACCCAAAGGAAGAACAGATATACAATCCGTTGATGCACCTTTTCTCCCCAATGCGCGTAAAATAAGGCTAGCTCGCAAAGCATTGTTGAAACTGACTATTATGCAGTCTCCCGGTGATGTTTTATGAGACTGACCAATCCAGCCCACCCTATGCACCATTATAATCTCTTCTGCCAGGGTCTGAGATGGAGGGTAGTAAGCATTGACCCTGGTTGCCAACCAATGAACTACTTTGTTCTTGAGTTGTGCATAATTTTCCGGTGAATCCTTCCTTATAGGAGGCACATTGACCAATATAAGGATGTGTGAAGTTACAGCAGGGGGCAGCTGGATGGTAGTGTTACAGGAGAGATCAACCAAGGAAATTGTTGGGGATGGAGCTGCAGTTACAGGGGTGACGTGATTACTTTGACCTGACAACTGGGCAGATTCAGGAACTGGCCAATAAGAAATGTCACCATTATCAGATGAAGAAATGATTAGCTGAAAAGAGCAGGCATTCGGAGGAATGGATAATGAGGTCCTGCGTATCTCCTGGGACTGAGCCTGGGGGGGCACTCCGTTACCCAAATTGCCAGTGGAGTCACTTATAGGGATTCTATCTCCTAACATAGGCTTGAGTCTCGAGGGAAAATTACTGGGCCGGTTTTTAACAAACAGTTGTAGATTATCCAAAGACCCTTTAAGAGATCCCACTACTTGCTCCAGTGCAGTGATAAAGGAGCCAAAAGCCTTTAAAGCGGAAGAAATCTTAAGTTCCAATTTATCAATAAGTTCCACAAGGAGACTCTCCATTTTATCTTGCCGTGGGGCGACGATAGTGTCATGCAATGATTTAGCTATGGTCTTCCCAGGGCCGGTTGTAGGCTTCCTAGTTGACTAGGGGATAGACAACCCTGGCTGTAACGCCACATCCTCTCCTTGACTTCTGTGATGCAGCATTGATGACAGCACCACCACTCTGAAAATTGTTCCAGCACCACTGCATCTGAAGTCCAAAATATAAACATCCTCTCCTAGCTCCTACCATTAAACCCAATGCAAGGGCTTCCTAAGTTAATTGAAATGTCCAAAACATCAAATTAATATCAATTCATTCTCAGTAATTAATGTAAAGGTTTTACGATCCAAGAAATGACTGGATACTAACATAACCGTGGAAATGCCAAATGGTATGGCTTTCTTAAAGATTCAGCGCTGGTTTGATGTTGAGTTAGGTTTCATCATTCTGTGCAGGGCTGCATGGCCCCATTATACCCAAGCTGTTTGAGGCATTACAGAACGCTACTTCCGGGATCTGACCGTTTGCTTTTCTCCTTATTTGGAGTGCTAGTAAGTAGTAAAGAACAACACATCCTGTAGCTGTTTGTTCAGTGATAGAAATGAAACAGTTTGAAGATCCACATGGGAAATATGTTTGAATAATGGTCCATTTGAAAATTAAAAACATAAACTTTTAATGTCCTTCCCAGGTGATTCAGACTGCTTGCAGATGCCAGCATTTTTATGCACAACTTTATCAGATCAACAACTGTAAACGTCCCTGTAAATTTCGGAATAGATCAGTTAATTAGAATTCCAAATCTTCTTTTAGACAACACAGTTAAATTCTAAAATAATTACGCTTCGTTTAAAATAATCTCTGTGGGTCACGAATGAATTATACGTATTCATTTATATTTCGAAACTTGCAAACTGTATTTGTATTGTTTAGTTAGCAAGAAAAGATTCACAATTTAACGTAATATCAAAAAAAATCAATACTACAATCCCTGTAGTGAGCCTATAGTTTTCTTTTTGCCCTCTAGTAGTGACATCACTCTGTGCCATTAACAAGGCATTTATGGCAAGTGAGTGCTTTGCCTGAGTTCAGTACAGCAGAGCTATGTGCATGTTATTACAGCTGAAACCAGAGTAGTTATTTATATCAAAACACGTATTATATATGTTTTCAACAAATTGCAAACTTTATCTTGGTGTGGTTATCTTCACAATAGAGGGAAAATAAGAGGGAGAAAGAGACGAAGGATGCAAGATGTGGGGCAGGGTGATGGTGCGACCCTCAAAATGGCCTAGATTTCCCCCACCCCTGGAGTTACCGACAACGGGTGTATGAGTAACTCGGGGGCGTCAGGGAGGGCTGGAAACCCAGACCATTATAAGTAGGACCCTGACGGTTTCCCTGCAAATGAGAAATTACCTGCTGAACAGGTAATTCCAGTTCCTATTCCCTCATGAATTCCTCATTTTCCCATGGATTTTCACTCAGTGGCTTCAGCTGTTTTTAGCAGCTCAAGTCTCCCTGTGAAAATGAACAAATCTATGCAAACCCTGCAGATCTCATACTTCTGATGAGGCCAGGAACTCCTGTTACCGACCCCATCAAAATTAAGAAGCCACTCATATATGAGGGCTTTAATATGCAAACAACTCATTGCCATTCATACACATTTAATGCAAGTCACCTCAGAATCTGTGACTTCATATAGGAACTCAGGTTTTGACCTCACTCCTTATATATTCACATGACTCCTCACTGACTTTCAACTAGTAGTAGTAGTAAAATATCTTTATTCAGTTATAAAAAACACACAAAAGAACACAGTACAATTCGTTATATACAATATAAAATCACATTACATTAAAATTTCTACCTTTAAGAACAAAAAAGAAAAGACATATCTGCATGTAAAAAGAACAATTTGTCAAAATCCATGTTCAAAGTCCACATACATTAACAATCACTTATAAACCACACAAGTACGTTGTCTCTTAGCAAACATTGCCTAATACCCCAAGTCCCCCCTTCCCCTGGAAGCATCACACCAAACACAAGGGGTATAGCGAAATATTGCCAATGAAAATGTAAAGCGCTTAGATTACAATGCAGTTATTTGCCAAACACTTTGTGCAGCCTTACAGCTGCGATAAACCTGTATAATGTATGACATGCCATTTCTGTTTGTAGCAGTTGCAGATGTAACAAAGCTGGTCTACACATTCTAAGGTTAACCTTTCCATGCAAAGGGATTCAAATATTTTTCCTTGAAACCCTATATAGATTGTAAAAAAAGAGAAAGTGCAACTAAGATTGAATAGATGTTGAATCGCAAGGACATGCCACGAGATCTTTTTCGCAGTTTGCCTGTGACAGATATGAGATCAACAATGGGCCCATTAAGGTGAAATCATACCAGATAGTATCTCTGGTCACTGGGGATACTATCTAGATATGGTTCCATGCAATTGTTCGTGGTTAACAATGCATAGGCCTCCACCATCTTTTCGGCATGCTCAGTTTCAGCTCTCTTACTTGCCATAAGGGCCAATAGGAAATTTTTGACAAGTGCTTTAGATCACATGTCAAGATTCTGTGGGCTGTCAAAAATATGTTTTTGTCCAATTGAGTACTGGGGCCTTCATGTACTGTAACCACTGGATGTTACACACTTTATCTAGATTCATGCAATCTGCAATCATCGATTGATTAAGTGTTGCTTCAGATTGGTTCCAAATTGATATCCATAACAGGGTCGGGGCTATCTTGATATAATCCCCCAGTTGCCAAATTTTTGGGCTGGATGTGGGTAATACGCAAAAAATGCAAATCATGCCTGGGGCTGCACAAATTAGTAGTCAATTAAGTGAACAGGATGTAGCTCAATCAGTAGAGCTAAAAATTACAGATTAGTAAAGACTAACTTTACTCCAATTATCTCCAAAACATGTTTGGTAGAAGTGGTGTTTATTGTCACATAGCACTTTATTGCGCACCCGTATTATATCATAGTTTATGACTTGTAAGAAATATAACATATAGCCCACCTTGTGCCATATATGAAAACATCATAATACAAGGATATCTATTTGATTAATATTGATCTTTTTAAATAGTCAAAGTTTTTAACCTTTTTATGAAGTAAATTTCGACCCCGGAACAAATGATCATTAATTCACTTATATATGTACACATAATTTGGTTTTATTGGATAATACTGGTGTTTCCAACAAAATGTTTTATGTTTTTATGTGAATGTACTTTTATGATCCTGGAGATCGAAATAAAGTTTCTGATGATGATCATATCCCTCAGATATTTTAGGCCTAGTTTTCAATGACATATAGAGACAGTAACACTCCTAGGTAATCGGAGGAGTTTACGCAAAAAAATCATCTTCAACAGCAGGTAGATGTGCCACATCACAAAGGCCCCAGATACCTGAACCATATAAAGTGATCAGGATACATCTAACCTTATATATGTTAATTATCACCTCAAGGGGCGTCAAGCCCAGTTTCTTTGCAAACTTGGATATTGATACCCATGTCTGCTCAAATCACGTGCACCTCACTTCTATCAGATTCCAGGTGCTTTTGTTACCAAAAGGAATCCCTAGGTATGTAAAAGTCAGGACAGTCTGCAGTTTGGTGTCACTTTTGTAAAATGGGCTTACCTTGCTCTTAGGTCATCTACATCGCATTGTGAAGGTTTTTGATTTATATTATTGACAACCTCAGGCTATCCATGAACTCCACAAATCTGTCCAGCAGTCTTTGGAGGCCTACCTCTGTTCTGGACATTAGGACACAATTTTCGGAATACATGAGGACTGGAAGACATCTAGGTCCGGCCCTTGGGGGGTCCGTCTCTGCCCCTAACAGAAATGTCTCCAAATCATTAATATAGAGTCTGAACAAGAAGGGGGCAAGAACACAGTCTTGTCTAACACATCGCCCAAATTTAATGAGGGGTGCACATTCTCCTTTGGGCCCATATCTAGCGCATCCCACTATATCCTCATGTAATTTAGGTAGTAAATATAACATTTTGGAATCACCGCCCGTTGCCAACATCTTCTTCCGTAACCTACCTCTGTCAACATTGTTGAATGCCTAACTGGGGTCCATGAAGGCAAGGTGTAGACATCCACCCTTGATATGAACGAACTTACTGATCATGCGGTAGAGATTCAGGCACTGATCTATGGTTCCCAATCCTTGCCTAAACCTGTTCTGTGCTGTTGTTAAAATGCCCTTCTCAGTGGTCCAATTCTCCAAGCGGTCCAACAGAATTGTACCCATCACTTTTGATGGTGAATCAATAAGTGAGATAAGACGATAACAACAAGGATCTCCCATATCCCCTTTCTTGAAGATCGGAACAATGACTGCGCTGGACCAAGTCTTGGATGGGCCACAGGCAATTGCACAGCACAGTACATTTGCTAAGAGCTGGGCTCAAAGATCAAGATTACTTTTGAAGAGGTCAATAGAAACGCCATCCTGGCCAGGGGCTTTGTTACTTGGGCATTGTTTCATTGCCAAAATGACCTTTTTAATGAAATTATCAAATGGTCTCCTTCCCCTGGGTAGATATATTTTCCTCTATGTGGTTATTCACTTTCCCCGAATATTTGGGTTAAAAGGACTTGGTGAAGTGTGTCACCCATGTTGATGATGGTATAGACACATCAGTACTGGCTGTATTATTCACTTTGATACATTTTCAAATATTCTTTGTCATTATTGAATCAAGTTATTTTTCAAACTATGAGGATTGTTTGAATTGATATTTTGTAGATGAGAACACAAAGCCATGATGTATACAAAATATCAATTGAAACAATCCTCATAGTTTTAAAAATAACTTGATTCAATAATGACAAAGAATATTTGAAAATGTATCAAAGTGAACAATACTGTCACCATATGAACAATAGAAAAATATGTCTTTCATGTGAGATCTAAATTTTGAAATGTTAATACATTGAATAAGGAAGAATTTATCACAATAAAGATGCAATATTGTAATATTGTATGATTCAAAATATAGTGAAGGATGAATGAGGAAGTTTGAATGAATGTTAGGGTTGTACGTTATACAGCAATGACAAAACATTTTTAATTAATTGAACTGTATATAGATTGAAATGTATGTATTTATGCAATTTCTTTTCTTTTTTGATACAATTAAAATATCAAATCTAGTCCCATATCTGAGTTTTGGTATTTAAATTTTGATGCCCCCATTATAAATCAAACATTTTAAGACATAGTGCCTAAGCATTTTCTAATACAATTGCTTTTCTGTCCCTGGCTTAGGAACTCCATTGAGTATCAGGGAAACCCCTATATATATATACAATTGCAAAGTCACTACAAGCCATCAATACATCCCAGTACCAGAATGTTTCAAAGTGGCTGATGACAATGATCTTCTTCTACCTGATCCTGCGGTACACAAGCTGATTTAACTGGATTTATCATATCACTTATTTGGTGTGGACTGAAGAACGAAGAAAAGCCAGTTCCTCCGTGGGGTGGAATTCATACTCTTATCTTCCAGAATACCGTCCCACTGAAGAAGGTTTGGTTTTTACCTGTAATACCATCTTCAGTCACAAACTACGCAACAGTATACACAGCTCAAAAGAAATTTCCGAAATGTGCATGCTCAGCTTGAATCCACGAGAATTTGATGATCTTTATCCAATGATGGGCCTTTTCCACATGACAAACGTTGTGTTGTGGTGTGCTGGAAGTTATCTTGGATGGATGTAGCATAAGAAAGGGGTGAATTCATCAAGGACATGCTGTCACATGATCTTCTTCCCTCAAACACAGTATTTGATGGAGATGCTGCAACCAAACCAGTGAAGCACAAACTCGTAGAAGCGCTCGAAAAAAAACTTTCACCTGAACAAATTTCAATTCGAAAAGGTGTCCTCATTGAAAACTGCTGTTGTTGTGGACCATAAGTCACAATTGCAAATGGTTAAGATGCTGATATCTACAGTTATCAAAGTCAGTGTGCACCTTGCAAGGACTGCACATTGTCTTTGACAGTTATCTTGAACTATCTGTCAAAGAATGTGAGAGAGTCAAAACACTGCTGAAGCTTCAGTGAACACTGAATTCCCAATTATTGCAAGTGGAATGAATGTCAATGAGTAGTTGGTGCCTTCAGAGACATATTCAAAAGGTACAGGCCATACTGTTCAAGAACTTAACAGCAAATTGGAAGAAGCTGACTTTCGTATTGTGCACCATGTTGAGTGGGCTGTTCGAAATGGTTCCAATTTAGTCATTTTACTGTCAAATAACACAGATGTTATTATTGTGCTACTTAGATTTGTTGCAATGTTCATAAGTCAAAGATTGTCAGAGTTATGGATATGTTATGGAACAGGCGAGACAAGACACTTAATCCCGCTTCATATTTTGTACAAGATACTTGACCCAGATATGCCCAGTGTTCTTATCAAGGTACATATTCTTACCGGTGATGACACTATGAGCAAAATTGGAACATAGCTTGGAGCTTTAACTGCTGACCCTGTGAAGTTTCTAAAAGGATTTGCTGAGACAGAAGAAGAATGTGACTTTAAAGACATAGAAAAAGACCTTGTGCATGTGTGGAAATCGAGTTTTGACTGTCACACATTTAATGATCTTCGGTACAGTGAGTTCAAGAGATCAGTCCCGCTAAGTATCCTTCCACCGATGTCATATTCTGTGGGTGGGCACATTAAAAGAGTGTTCTACTTGATCAGAAGATGTGTAGATGTTTTGGATCATGCATATGTAGAAAAAGATCCGTGTGAATCTGGTTGTGAAGAGTGATGGGGTGCTAAAACCTACAACATTTCTAAAGCATTTACCCACATAACTTACACGTACATGTACTTGCAAAACCTGTGCTACAAAAATATGTCCCTGTCGATATGCTCTTCTCAAATGTTCAACATTCTGCAAATCTACCACGAGCAATAGCTGAAACAAATAGATAAAGTGAACTGTGAAAATGTGTCAAACAGGAGAGATAAACATTCTTTTTTTCATATTCATATCATAAACATTGTTTGGTGTATACATAAAAGGATTAAAAAACATTATTATTTGATTCATTTCTATATATGTCTCTTCTTCCTTTAATATGGCTGCCATTTTGGAAAATGGTGGAAGGGTTGCTCTGAGGAGTTATTTTCTGTCTCTATAAGACTACTTGACACTCCAAAACCTTTGTTTTGAAACCAAAATAAAGTATATAGGTCTCATGGTTACTGAATTATTACATTATCCCTGCAACACACCTGCCATTTTTAAAAATGTTGTCCAGCAAAATTCAGCCAGATCAGCAATATCTACCCAAGCTAAATTACTTCTCCAATGATCCAAAAACACAAATCAAAAGTGAAAATCTCTGGACAACACTTTTTTAACGGAGGTATATTAGGGGGCAGGGATTATACGTATCCGTAGTGCAGCAGTGCGAAGGGCGCAGCACACCTCAATTATGGAAGGGAGGGGGCATTTCTCTAACTTGCATTGGGGCCCATTTCACCAATGCTACCAAGTAGCATGCATAACCTGGACAATGTATTTGATCTACTAGTATAGTGGGGCAGACTCTTTTACTTTGAGGCCCAAATTTAGTACCTAGTCCCATGTGGCCCATCATGGTAATCCCACTGGATTATTTTGTCCAGAGTACGAAAGCAACCCCTCCCCCCACAATTAAAGGGAATATCCAGTGCATCAAAAAATGATCTTCGGAATTGCTTTTTTGTGGGTGCGCTTCTAAACCCCAGGCACAATAATCTTGAAAATTACCTTAGGTTTTAGGTCCCACTCAGCACCGCTAGCAGGTCCCGGCACCAGCAGGCAACAGGGGTTTAGATATCCATAGTGCAGCAGGTGCAGTGGTACAACTATGGATGACTATTTCTACACTACCAAGGGGTAAGGGTGACATTTTCCTAGCTTGCATTACCACTCATGTCATCCTTGATACCTACTGGTAGGCACTGGCCAGCAGAAGCATTTGGCCTTGCAGTGGGACATGGAGAGTGGTAGGAATCCCACTCTCGCAAATAAAGCCCATGGGGTGGTGCTGCAAGTGCACTTAAGATGAGGCTACAGCAATGCATCACTGCTCGCACTGGCCGCCATTGCGGGATCATGCTGTGGTAAGAGGAGAAAAGGGAGAGTGAGGTAAGAGAGGAGGGGTGGGGGAAGAAAGGAAGGGAGACAACAGGAAGAGAAGGAAGAGGAAAATGAAAAGGAAAAGAGTAAGAGCTGAGAAGAATGACAAGAAACTGTAGGAAAGAGAAAGAGAAAGAAGATGAAGAAGGGGTAGGAGTAAAATGAAAAACTGGATTGGGTGGGATGGCATAGAATGGGATGGAATGGGTTGGAGAGCAGTGTGTGGAAAATCCTGTAGTCTCAAGCATGTTCCAATGCACCACGCTATGTCAGACTGTTGTCCAACAAAAACATCTCTGCCTCTATTATTATTTTCTCTCAAATCCCCCTAAGTCTTAGAACGTCAATGAAAATCATCAATAATGAATTAGCACAATGTATTTTGGATATATAACAAAACCATTCAATAGGGGTTTGTATATGAAATACAATAGATAACAAATTAATTCAAATAAATCTCATGCAGGGCAAAAAGGGACATTTATAAATGAAATAATTAGCCATTCTTACCACCAATCCAAATAAGTCAGTACAATGATGTGGACACCAAATGAAACTCAAAGTGTATTTTGGTGATATGCATGATGACACTAGCTTCCTAGTGTGCACAAAAGGTTTCTCCACAATTTCAATGGTAGGCTATACTATACTTAATTATGTTTCATGAGCATTTGAGAATTTGTGTTCTTCAGGGTTCATCAACAAACTGAGATCTTCCCAGCTCCCCACCTTTCTCATATGAGTACCATAAATAAAGTCCCTTAAATTTGGTGATGGTAGCATTTGTAATTTACAGCATTTAGAAACAGCATAAGTGTAGCACTACATAAAAAAACAGGTAATTTTCACGTAAATGTTATGGCTGTAAATATCATGGTGCCATGATCTATGCTCTCAAATTTAAGACAGCAGTACCTGAGGCAATGCCGCAGCCTATCATAAAATAAGCATGTTCGCTTTCAAGGACAGGCCTTGGGTGAGCCCACAATAGACAAAAGATTCTGTCACAAAGGACGAACGCCTTTTGCATTTAGAAATGTTACTGTCATTTCCCATTGGGCACAATCATGCACTTTCCTTAATAGATTCTTACAAGTTTCAGGTTCAATAAGGTAGCTCAGTGGGTTAATATACCAGTAAAGGTGCCGACAGCATAGATGAGGGCAAATCGTCATATAATATGCCAAGGTTTGCAGGTTAGTTCATAACCTGATGCATCCATATGGCACTCACTTTGTTTTCTTGTATCAGCTAAGACTGTGCAAACAGAGCCCGGTCAGACAGGAGTGGTATGAATGAATGAATGAATGAAAATATTTCTAAAGCACAACAGATACTGAGCCAGGGCATCCAAGAGCTATGGCAAGGAATAATGCATGCAATAAAATATCTATGCAAATAACCATGGTTGGGTTCTTTTACAAAAGATAGGTAGGTAGAAAATAAGTTTATTTAGACAATTGTTCATAAAACATTCTAAAAACACAGTTAACAATTAAAATCAATAAAAAATCCCATCTTAATACCCAACAACCCCTCATATTCTAATTCAACATAAGATTCTATTTAACTGACCATAAAAACCAAGCAATTCCAACTGCCACATCAAATTAGTGCATTTCTGATTAACAACTCCACGGCTTTTCCCCTATGGAGAGTACCATATTTAGAAAACAGAGGTCTTAAAAACGTAATTCAATTTGCAGAATAAAAAACACAATCCATTAATATGTGCAGCAAGGAACATTTTACATTCAAGGGGCAGGGACAGAGGCCACTATTATCCTAGACCCAGGCCCTGTTTGGGGGGATGAGTAGATTCCACCCTGACCCTAAATATTTCATTTCGCAACCCTGGATCTAGTAGCTGCAACAAATAGGGAAAGACAGTGTCCTGACCCAGAGTAAAAAGTGAAAAGCTGATAGATTGTTTCTTGCTCAGGTAAATTAAGTTGTTGGATTCGGACACCAAGGTAACAGACTCTTTTAATACCTGCTTGCCTGGGAAGGGGTACCAGGATGTAATTGTACCACTATCTGTATGGATCTTCCTAAGGGCACTTAATCTGGTTCTTACATCCTTTGTCCACCTTCTTTCGCTACCTTGGATCTCTACCCAACATAATTTAGAGACTTCGGACAATTCATCATCATCAGGGAGTGTGTTAAAATATCTTAGGGCCCGAGTAAAGACCATCAGGTTCCAAGAAACCAACTTACACTCTCTCCTTACGGCTTGTACCATTGTGCCCTGAGGGAGAGATAAAAGCCTTCTAAGTACTGCCCCTTCTAATCTATCCCATTTATATGTCGGATTAAGGAAAAAGACCTCTCCCCAATAAAGGCTCAACGGGGAATCTTCCCTCAATAAGTCTTTAATGGTGGAGCGTGAGAAAGCCCCCAAAACTACTCATAAATCTTGATAGCCAACTAGCTTGCAATAGGGCCTTCTGCTTAATATCATCCTGATGTGAATCCCAGTTCAGGTTCCTCCTAAAAGTCAGACCCAGATATTTATATTGGTCAACTTGCTCCACCTCCAGTGTATCCAAGTGCCAACTGAATTTCTTTGCTTTTTCCCAAAAAACACAATTTATGGTCTTTTCCAAGTTGATACAAAGCTGGTTCTGCTTACTATAAGTTGCTAAAGCATCTAATTTCCTCTGCAGACCAATTGGGGTACAGTCCAGTAATACCAAATTGTCTGCGTATAGCAAGCAGTCAATATGATGTTTCCCAACTATGGGGGAAAAGGACTTGGATCGGGAGATAAAGGCGGGAAGGTCAGCTAAAAAATAAACTAAAAAGCAGGGAAGCTAAAATGCACCCTTGCTGAAGGCCATTCTCGATGGAAATTCTTTGGAATAACTGACCTGACTTGTCTAGCTCCACCTGAGCCCAGTTACCAGAATGCAAGGATTAGGGTACACTCTGGAGGTTTAACGGAAGCTCCCAGGCAACAAGTTTCCCCCAAAGGATATCCCTAGTCACAGAGTCAAAAGCTGTTCTGAAGTCTACAAAACTACAGCACAGCCTTTGATTTCCCTCCAATAACTTCCGGATAATGGCCCATAATGCAAAACAATGATCTATAGTGGAGTGACCCTCCCGGAAACCCCCCAGTTCTATTGGTATTCTCTTAGATTCAAGGGCCCAGTCTTCTAGTTTGGATAAAATAATCTTAGGGAAGATCTTTAGTGAGATATCCAGGAGGCTAATAAGCCTATAATGTTTGGGGCCTGTACCACTCTCTCTTTTAAAAATAGGTTTTACTATAGACTCCTTCCAGGAGGAAGGGTAAAAGCCGGACGTGGCAATCCAACTAAACTGGGAGGAATAAGCCATGGCCCACCAAACACTATTCGTCTTAATTATTACTGCTGGGATATTATCGGGGACAGCAGCCTGGGAGAGCTTTACTCTCTCGATGACAGCTTTTACCTTTTTAACTGAAAACAAAGTGATGGGGAGTTTTAGCCTAGGGAATCTCTGGGGTCTATCTGAACCAGAACAACCCCTATACAGGTCTGTCAAATAAGTAGTCCACTGCTCTTCTGGGATCACACAAACAAGGGTACCCCTATTTGGGGCACTAAACTCGTTAAGTTTAGCCCAAAACGTCTGCTGATCTTTGGAGAGGATAATTCCCTGCATCTCCTCCCACTTATTATGGCAGAAGGTGGCTTTTTTCACCTGCACAAAAGATTTGTATTGGAGTTTAAGCTTCACTAGCTCCTGGGAGGCTAGAGATCCTGGCTGGTGCCTAGCACTCCTGGCTCTCCATCTCACCAGTCGCTTCAGCTCAGGGCAAGCAGAATCAAACCAACCCTCCCTATTGGGACGGGGGTCTGTGCACATACCCTTTTCCCTTATGTTTACTGTGATACAACCAAAGATTTGGCATACAATTTTATTGTACCACACAATGATATCACCAACGTAATTGGGGGGATATCAATCTTCCCCTCTAGTTGGAGGGCGGCTAACTGTTGAAGAAGGATAGAGTCCAGGCGTGTTGAGAACCTTTGCAGATAGGGCATTCTTAGAGGCAATACCCTGTAAGCGGACCCTGGCTCGCACAAGTCAAGAACTGCAGTAGTTGCCCAATGGTCACTAACCTCATACGTTATCAGATGGTAGGGCTTCAGATTTTCTTCCAGTTCACCATTATTCCTCAGACGTTCAAAACCATGTATATTCCAACTCAGGATTCTCAGGTTTGGAGAGGACTCCTCATTCTAGAGGGAAATGGGCAAAAAGGAAAAGATGGTTGGACTTAGATCTCATATTCAAATGGAGATTATTCCATAACTTCGATGAGAGATAGGAATATGATCAACCACACATTCAAGTCATTTTTACTCTTAGGACCTAGGACTTAGGACTCTTAGGACTCTTAAAGGACCACCAGACTCATGGAGGCGCAGTGGTGGCGGTCCAGCTACCGCCGCACCAGAGACCCGACCGCCTCATTACGACTTGGCCAGTCAGACCGCCCTTGGACCGCTGCCCCCGTCAGGAAACCGCCCTTCCCTGGCAGTGGCGCGGCAGTCAGAGGCTGCAATATGCTTGGCGGGACTGACGTGATCCTGTCAAGCATATTACGAGTTTCCTCTCTGAGGAAACAAAGGGGGCCCTACAGGGCCACCTTGTGCCTCTGCGCCCTGTGCATGCACACAGGCGGGCACATGTTGCATGCACACCAGTTCCTGCATGGCATGGACATTACAGTCCATGCCGTGCAGGAACCTTGTGAGGCGTTTCGCACCGCCACCTTTGAAAGAGGCACCGCAGCAGGAACCGCCATGCTGCCCACCCGCCAGACTACAAAAAACTTGTGATCTGGTGGGCAGCCGGCAGTGACTCTTGGCAGTGCGGGGGCACGGCGGGCCACCCGCACTGCCAAAAGTCGTAATCGGGCCCTCAGTACGGAAATGAAACAACCAAAGGTCACAAGAAGATACCAAGTCGGATGCTTGGGAGTGGTAGGTGTGTGGACAACATGAGGCTTTGTCAGACTGGGCTCTGGGTCAAATACAGAGAGCCTTGAAGATGGAGAGTTCCTGGACAGGAAGCCAATGAAGAGCACAAATGTCCCCAAAGATAGAACTATAGAAGGGAATTCCAAGTAGAAGTCTGGCAGCACTATTTTGTACTAATTGTTGTCTATTGAATAATTTAGGAGAGAGAGCTAGATACAGTAAGTTTCAGTTATCCTGGCGAGAACATATTACAGCCTGAGTTAAAGATTTGCAATGCTTGATGTGAAGCAGACGTCAGGGAGAAGACTTTACACAGCTGATGCAGATGAAAAAAACACAGAGGTCAATTTATTTATTTATGCAATAATAGAGAAATAGGAGTCAAATGTTTTTTGCATAACTAAATGGTTTAAGATGCTGTCCTAGTACTTCTGGCCACCAACTGGAGGACCAAATAGAACCAACATCCATAAAACAACTTTTGGCAAACAGGATCGAAAGTTGTACACAGTCATCTGAACATCCTCTTTAATGGAAATGATAATCTGCATATCATCAGCATATGATGCAAGTTGGAAATCAAAAGAGTGAATATGTTTAGTTAGGCATTTCAGAGATTAGGAGCTTAGGGATGAAACTTGGGAACACCACCTTCCAGGGAATGGGGAGATGAGCAATAAGGAGAAATATCAACTGCTGGTAGTGTGCCAGAATATCGTGAACAAAAATATTGAAAGACACATATATTGTGCCAAAAATATTGTTTACCATAACATCATGTTCTTATACTTATAATGGGAGCATTCTTAAAAAATTATAAGAATAAACACATTTTAAATACATTTAATTTTAAATATTACCTGTACAATAAAGTGAACAAAAGCAAACATATATAAACAATCTACAAAAATGTGTAATCTAATTTAAATATTAAAATATAAACATTTTAAAATAGTTTTATTTATTACAGTAGACTAAATATAGAAATAATATACACATATATATTGAAAACATAATAACACAGGGAGTCCTGGCACATCATTAGCCTACAGACCAAAATCCCCGGGGGCCACAATCAAGACAAAGAACTGAGTATACACCTCCATGAACACTAATTCAGCACAGAACATGAGAAAGAGACATGCCCCCATGAGTCCACATAGACCAAGTTGCCTATTGGTGTAATACAATGAAGATTTCTGTGGTTCGTTTTGCTGTACAAATGACAACTGTTGTTTTTAAACCTAACCATAATATTAATCTATGGTTTTTCTTTTAAATCACAGGAGGAAAGGAAGGCGCCGACTCCAGAAGTGGACACGTCGATCTCTTCCCCTACCCTTTTCTTCAACATCACGAAAAAGAGTGGTGCAGGACAGCACTAGACAGATAAGAGAACCCTTTTATTCCTCATTACATAGCAGAGTTCCTCTTGAATTTCTCGAATTTCTCGAATAATTATTGGATCCTGATAGATGTGCAATGGTGGTGGTTAAAAACACTGGATTTTCTTGGCGTTTTACTTTTGGCTGGTAACAGGGGACAACGACATACTGTGTTTTATTAAATGGAAAGCAGAACTCTGTACATACCAAGTTACTGCATCTAACATTTGATTTTCCTGATTAACATACTTGGTGTGAGGAAACTACTGTGCTAGTATAACCCACTTTTCACAGGGCACTATGCCAAACAAACAAATCTATTTAGAAATTTAAGGGGTATCTACTAGCAATTAGCACTTTGTCGAATACATGGACTTCTACCCTAGATTGTGTGAAATGCTGTTATACACCAGCAAACTATGAACTGTAGAAACAATTAGGTATCATGAGTATACAGTGTTTAAAACTTTTCTTTACACTATTCCAATATGGATGCTACTCCCGACAGACAATTATATCAATATGAGTGAATATTTATACATTGTGTTGGGTGAACCCACAAAATACATATTCATGTACTGATGGTTTGTACTTTTCTTTAGCAGCAATCAGTGATTACAACTGATGAGGGCATACGTGCACTATGAACTAATATATCTGCTTATAAATTTCACCATTCCAATATGGATGCCATTATGACTAACTGTAACAAGTCCCTTGTTTGCTTTCTGTATATGTATGCCAGCTTGTCCCACAATTCAGTGTGTGAGCAAGCCTGCTGTGTCAGGCGAAACGCGTAACTGAAAAATAAATCAACTGCTGGTGAAATATCCCCCTGAGTGATCTCTTTACTGGAGTATTCGAGAAATTTGACGCCCGGCGCACTCCGCCGGCACCCAGCAATCCAACTGCCTCAGGCGAGGGGAGACAGAAGGAGCAAAAATCAAATTGAAATTGACGGAGTCTCCCGTGGCCGGCGGTTAACTTTGCACGAAGAAGGACATTGACGGGACACAGTATCGCAGTCCCGAGTGGAGAACATAAGGAGCTGTACTTCAAGAATCCCAAAGGATCCAGAACAACGAGGCGTGTCCCGAAGGTAAGTGCTCCTGACTGGCAGTGTTACGGGCAGGCAGGGAGGGAAGGAGACGAGTTAGAGGACGCGTGTCGTTCTCTCCACTCTGTCTCCAACCGTGGCTGGAATCGAGCCGCTCCGGGCGTTTTTCACCCCCTCGCAACACGAGGGAGAAGAGAGTAGACAACCGCTACTTCTCCCTCGTCCATACAGAATGTGGCTGGGATCGAGCCAATCTGGGCAATATACCGTTGAGAATAAGAGGGTGAAGAAAACAAACAAACTCTGACGTTCCCCTCTTCCACATTGAAAACTGACACTTCTGTAAGAGAAAGGGAGGAACAGATGACATCTCCCTTCCCCGCACCTTATCTTATGCAACATTCAGTATATCTGCATCATAACAAACCTGTCGCATGAGCATTTTCCAAGGAGAGGAATAGAACAAAGTGTAGAAACATGCACAGAAGTAAAAAAGTTAAAAATTAAAAAAGCAGAATACCACGGTACTTTGACAGATGAAAAAGGAACTCCTTCAAACACTTAAATTTCCCTACTAACATTAGCACATGTAACAAGGTGGAGTGCTTTATGGGAAACGTAGAGTTATCTGACACTACTCTTCCCCTTGTGAATCCAGGTAGAAGAGAATACCAGATGCAATATTAGAACCTACACTCGAGATCAAGAACTTTGTCCATTCCATTTCGGTGACACCAAGGAGAACGTGCAAAACAGTTCGTTGCACGCAAAGTGCAGAGAAAATAACTGCAGCAGGAACCCCCGCATTAGACAGGAGGGGGGGCAATACCAGCCTTTTTTCAGCCATTAACGCAACCCACTATATTAGAGACATAACCACAGAAAACCGAACACATCATACTATACACCTAAGTAAGAGGATGTGATAAGCATGGATGAAGAAACAGAGAAGGGCGGCTGCCCAGAGCCTTTTTGCCAGAGCTCCCAACAAAGGCCAACCTAGAAAAGAAACCAGCACCAGAGATAGCACTCTACAAGAAAAATTGAGAAGATTAGAAAAACTAAAAAAATCTGAGACCTCCAAATGTTGGGAGGCAATATCCTTGCAGGATTACATCGAGAAGGAGATGGTGCCACGTGGCCTACGTATCTACACAACTCCCTCTTATGAATCCCCCAACCGAAAAATGTTGGAAGAATGGGCGGAAAACTCAGCCAAAAGCTCCAAGCAAATGCTCACGATTCTTGTGAAATATGAATGGGAAGACAGGGAAGGCATGCTGCGTGAGCTCAGATCACTTGATGAGGATCTGAAGAATCATAAAGAACAGGAAGTCATCAAAAAATTTGTGGAAGAACTAAAAGTAAGACTGAAACTACACAAAGATGATATCAAAGCAAGCAAACAGCGGAAATTACATCGCAACTGTTGCCACTATGAAACTGGCAGAATTCTGACCTATAGTCACAAATATGACCACCTCTATGAGAAAATGGCGCTAGGAGAACCCATAGAAGAAATGTCAGGAACCTTAAGCGGCACGGAGTCAATTACCAGCAGTGACACGGAGGGGGATCCATCACTAGTAGCAGGTACCTCGTTTGAAGGGAATACGGGAATCAGATCACAACTGAATATTTTAGACGAGTACCGCCTCCTGAGAACAGGGAGGCAAACCCCGAGAACAGTGCAACCACCGAAGACATGAGGGAGAGGATGAGGTCAGTGGGGCAGAGGAAGAGGAAGAAGCCTGGAAGGAACTGGCGAAGAGGACAGCGAATCAGACAGAGGAACCAGAAAAAGAAGAGGACGAGGAAAGGGGCCGATGTGGATCAAAGCAACTGGCCTGAAGAAGCAGCTGTAATGGATGACAACATGGTAAATAAAACGATTATCAATCTTTCACTTCGACCATTATCTATGATGGAAAAAAGGACACTCTGTCTAGGCCTTTATTTTTGCCCTGTTAATGATTTCAACTACCCAGAAACTAGGATAGATCTCTACAAGTTCGTGAGGAAGTTAAAACTTAAAAAATGGCATCAAATAAAAAAAGCACAACCACCAGACTCAGAATATACTGCCCCTATTGGTGCAATAGAGAATTGCATAGACACAGATACCTTCCTCAATATAGGGGATATTGAAACTCTCAGAGCCTTGCAAGTTCTGCACAATGAAACAGACTCTCAAACAACTGGAGAAATCCTAGAGATGACTACTGACCGACCAGCCAAGACCAATTTTAAACCAAAATCCATCTTTTACGCAAATTTACCTCACGATGACATTGATGCCTTCCATGACACCATGATGAAAGACCTTATGCAATTTCATCAGAAGAAGAAAAAAATCAAAGCATCCTCCAACTTCTCAAAAGCACAATGGGAAATTGTCAAAACACTGGCAGTAGACGAAAACATGGTCATTTGCCCTGCAGATAAGGGAGGAAACATTGTACTTTGGGATAGAAACATGTATATAGAAGAAGCACACAGACAATTAGATGATCCCAAATTCTATGTGGAGACCAACATGCTAGAATACAACGAAAGCATTGTTACAATCTGGAACATGCTGAACAACTGGAAAGACCGCTGGATATTGCAGTGGGAAGAATACTGTTATCTAAAGAAAGACTATCGCAGATTACCCAGTTTCTACCTCCTGCCAAAAGTACACAAAAATCCCACAACACCACCAGGGAGACCTATAGTCTCATCAATAGGATGTGTTTCTGAGCACATCTCAAAATATGTGGACCACTTCCTCCGTGAGTATGTGATGACATTACCATCATACACTAAAGACATGAAAGATTTCCTGGGCAAAATAAAGAACGTCATCTGGGAGGAAGACTTCCTCCTTGTAACCATGGACGTAAACTCCCTATACTCAATTATTGACCATACTCTGGGCATACAATGTTGCCACCACTTTCTGAAGAAAAGGACAATCTGTTACATGGAACATACAGCAATGTTATTAGAAATGATTAAGTTCTGTTTGTAAAATAACATATTTCTGTTTAATGGCACACTGTACAGGCAAATAATTGGCACGGCCATGGGTACTTGATTTGCCCCTAGCTTTGCCAACCTCTTTCTAGGGGTTTGGGAAGAAGTGTTGAAAGAACTGGAAACACATAACACAGAAGGGAGAGTTATCAAGTGGCTACGATACATAGATGACTTATTCAACATATGGAAAGGAAATGAAGACAGTGCCAGGAGATTTATTATCAAACTGAATGTTAACAACTTTAATCTCAAACTGACATACACCACCAGCAGAGAATCTATTGAATTCCTGGATGTGGTGGTGTAGGTGAGAGATAACCATATTTGTACTAAACTGCACAGAAAGACAACAGCAGGCAACAGTCTCCTTCATGCACTCAGCAGCCACCCAGAGACCCTAAAGTGGAGCATCCCCTTTGGATAACTTCTGAGGGCCAGAAGGAACTGTAGCAATTAGGAAGATTTCCTGGTGGAACAAGAAAGTATGATCACAAGATTCAAAGAGAGAGGCTATCCAAGATGGGTATTAGAAAGGGCCAAGGAAAAGAGGTCCGTAAGATCCACAGAGACAAAACACTACAGGAAAAAACGATTATAGTGGAAGAAAACAGTTTGAGAGTTATTCTGACATACAACTCACAATCAAAGAAATTCTCCAAAATCCTAAATCAAAATTGGAATATTTTAGCAAGTGAGCCTACTCTAGCTGAAAATATACCTAAACGCCCCCAAATCACATACAGAAAGGGCAGGAACCTCGAAGACTTATTGGTGAAAGGAGACATAACCAATAAACACCTGAATACACATTTGAATCGGAAGGGTTGCTTTCCTTGTGGACTTTGCAAAGTGTGCCGCAATAGCCACATGAGGAAACAATATCACACTCCAACATCAGAAAAAACAATAAACCAATTCCTTACCTGTGGGTCGACTTTTGTCATCTACATTCTAGAGCGTCCCTGCAAACTACGCTATGTAGGTAGTACCACCCTGGCAGTGAAGAAAAGAGTTCTGGAACACATGAGGGCCATTAACAACAAAGACCCTCATTAACCAGTAGCCAGGCACTTTGCAGAATATCACCTATCCAACAGTTTATTGCTCACGTACTTCGCGATTGAGCAAACTGAACAGAATATCAGGGGTGGGAACAGAGTACTCCACCTTAGACAGAGGGAGTCCAGGCACATCATTAGCCTACAGATCAAAACCCCCGGGGGCCACAATCAAGACAAAGAACTGAGTATACACCTCCATGAACACTAATTCAGCACAGAACATGAGAAAGAGACATGCCCCCATGAGTCCACATAGACCAAGTTGCCTTTTGGTGTAATACAATGAAGATTTCTGTGGTTCGTTTTGCTGTACAAATGACAACTGTTGTTTTTAACCCTAACCATAATATTAATCTATGGTTTTTCTTTTAAATCACAGGAGGAAAGGAAGGGGCCGACTCCAGAAGTGGACACGTCGATCTCTTCCCCTACCCTTTCTTCAACATCACGAAAAAGAGTGGTGCAGGACAGCACTAGACAGATAAGAGAACCCTTTTGTTCTTAATTACATAGCAGAGTTCCTCTTGAATTTCCCACATTTCTCGAATAATTATTGGATCCTTATAGATGTGCAATGGTGGTGGTTAAAAACACTGGATTTTCTTGGCTTTTACTTTTGGCTGATAACAGGGGACAACGACATACTGTGTTTTATTAGTGGAAAGCAGAACTCTGTGCATACCAAATAACTGCATCTAACGTTTGATTTTCCTGATTAACATACTTGGTGTGAGGAAACTACGGTGCTAGTATAACCCACTTTTCACAGGGCACTATGCCAAACAAACAAATCTATTTAGAAATTTGAGCGGTATCTACTAGCAATTGGCACTTTGTCGAATACATGGACTTCTACCCTAGATTGTGTGAAATGCTGTTATACACCAGCAAACTACGAACTGTAAAAACAATTAGGTATCATGAGTATACAGTGTTTAAAACGTTTCTTTGCACCATTCCAATATGGATGCTGCTCCCGACAGATAATTATTTCAATATGAGTGAATATTTATACATTGTGTTGGGTGAACCCTCAAAATACATATACATGTACTGATGGTTTGTACTTTTCTTTAGCAGCAATCAGTGATTACAACTGATGAGGGCGTACGTGCACTATGAACTAATATATCTGCTTGTAAGTTTCTATACACAGCCAGTCCCTTGACAGCATGATCCGTGCTGCAATATGTATAGACTCACGTTTGTCTCTGTTATCAGTTTGCCTCCCATTATGATCATGTGCTTGATTATTTACAACTGTCAAATGGTTGACTGCCTATAATCAGATCTGGCATTTTCAGATATTTCACTACCCCTTTTTACTGTATGAAACCTGTTTTAGATGTTAGCCACTTTTTTAGTCCGCGACGTTCAGCGGGGCAATTTATCCCCAGTGAACTCGTATTTACCACAAGGACTTGGGCTCTTGCACCATTAGAGTCATCACCATGACAGCAGGAATTCGGATGCATGACATACTGATTTACTACATGTTTTCCTATTTCCTTAAAAAAAAAATTCTTTACCATGATCAAATGTTATATCTTCTCATCTTATAACATGGACGAGCATTATACACTTGATTTCAGCACCATGGTTGGAATGTATTATATTATTGTATTGTATCACCGCACTACTGCCAGTAGTCCGTTCCAAGATGTCTGCCATCATTTGGTGTAATTTGAGACTCTAGAACATTTAGTCCTACAACAATGTTTAGCTGTACTTTACTTTATCAATATGGTTCTTTGTGCATACAATCATACGTGAACAAGGCTTCTTGTGAGGCTGAAACTCGTTGTTTTGATTAAACACCCTTGGATTTTCCGTGAGTCTGTGGTTCCTGAGAGCATTTGTTAAAAGACTTTTTGGGGATTTACGTTAACCGGCACGCTCCGCCGGTGTATATGCCACCTCCCACGGGCCCCCAGCAGTCGGCAGGAGCTTTCTGTGGACATTGAATTGAGGACTGCACTTGGACTGGCCGCATGTGTATTGGAGCTAACAACATTGGACTCCCCAGAAAGGATCGTCCGTGAAAGTCGGGAGGTAAGCCAGGGTTACAAGCGTCCGCCCCTGAAGGAGTGGGGGGGTTAATTGTCCTTCGGCGGGAGGGCGTTCTCTCCCCTTTCCTAGGGAAGCGGCGCGTTACTCGGGGCTACCCCCGGCTCACACGCAGGCGTTTGCAAAGGCGACAGTAGGACTTGTTACTTGTGAAGGGCGCACACGATTTTGATCAACGCCGCGCTATCAGGCGGCTTGGCTTCACACGGCTGCTAAGGCAATATGAGAACTTGTGACTTTCCGCATCACATAACGTGACATACACTCACATGTCAACGCTGGTGCCTCTTTCGTTTTCAAAGCCTTAGTTTGCCAAAATAGTAACTCATTCCTACAGTTATATTTCGATCCACACTATTTGATTGGTAGTTTAGGATCCTACAGTGGCCTTGACTGGGGTATTAGTTCTGAGACTATTTATCCATATACTAAATCACGGCAGGAGGAACCTGTATTTTATACAGGGGGACACGGACACACTGTAATACCTTCATCATATCTGGGTGTTGGCACGATGGAAGAGGAGGGAGAGAGAAGAGCAGCAGCTCAGGCGATGTTTCAAAGGAGACCTAATCGACTTATCAACAAAGAAAAAACACCAATACAAACGCAACCAATGGAAGAACAACTAAGAAAGTTAGAGAGACTTAAAAGAGCTGAGATCTCCAAATGGTGGGAGGCCATTTCCTTACAGAATTACATTGACCAGGATATGGCACCCAGAGGCCTAAGAATATTTACAACACCGACATATGAGTAACCCTGGGCGTAGTTCGTGTAGTCGCGCTACGCGAAGCTACGCGAAGACGTCGGAGCGCTACGCGAGCTATGCGTAGCTTCGCGAGCATGCGTAGCTGCTTGGCGCGCCCGTTCGCGATGCGTTTTTCTTGCTCGGGAACGCGTTGTTCGTGTTCGGGACGCTGTTTGCGTGCTCGGGGGCGCGAACTTACCCATGCGGTCGCCTATGGGCGCGGCCATTTTGTTTTACACTTGTCCCGCCCGTTCGCGATCCCTTATTTCCTGTTCCGGGTCGCGTATAGCGTGCTCGCGATGCGCATTCCATGTTCGGGAACGCGTTGTACGTGTTCGCGACGTTTTTGCGTGCTCGGGGAGAAATATCGCGCGAACTTACCCATGCGGTCGCGATGGGCGCGGCCATCTTGTTTTACCACTCTATGCTATGGTTCTGGGCCTGCTTTTCTATCCTCCCTCAATCTTTGCAATCCTTAGTTTTTTACACTGTTTTTCAATTTTTCTTTATTTCTTACCTATCTCTCTCTCTGCCTAAGTCTATATTTTGCATTTTTTTCTACTTTTTACTGTGTTTTTTTTACTTTTCAACTGTTTTATATAACTTTCTTCTTTAAGCTCCTACTTCTTCCCCTAACTTTATTTTTCCCTTCTAACTTTTCTTTTTCACCTCCTCCCACCCCAGAACCATGGCGAAGGGTAGCAGCAGCGGCTCAAAGGGCAAGGCGCGTGCGCCCAATCGCCGCCTGCCTTGCGGCAGACTGCGCCCTGCAGGGGTGCAAGCCCGCCAGCTGTTTACGGAGGAGGAGGTGGCCGCCCTTGTTTTTTTATTCAGCGCCACCTCCCCTTGACCTTGGCAGCAGGCGGCAGGCCAGGCTCCGGTTACCCGACCCAGGAGCGTCACCGCCGGTGGGCGAAGGTGCGTCGGGCAGTGTTTCGCTGCTCCGCGGTCCGGCGCACCCATAACCAGCTGGCCCACCGGTGGTCAGACATTCTTGACCGGGAGCAGGACCTGTTGGACCTGCTAGGTGTCGAGGTCGTGGGGCTTGGTGAGTAGCCAATATATATAGTAGTATAAGTATTGTGATTTGTGTATACATTTTTTACAAATAACAAGAATAATGCTGCTTACATTGCAGGTAAATTACGTTTCAAAATCTTCTGTGATTGTAGGACACAGGTGCTGGGCGGTACTCTTACTTTTTTGCAACTTTGCGCTCGCTTGTCATTATTATGTAAGAGTTTACTTTAGAGAACTTCAGTTAGGTAATGCTATTGCTAGAGAGACTGTAGTCCTTCCTTTGTCCTCCTGTCAAATAGTGGTGGATGGATTTGATACTAGGTTTAGTTACTATTAGTTGATAATTTTTGAGCGGTCTGCGTGACGCATCCTCTGTCACTGAGTGCTGCTTACCCCAGTCCTTAGTAGAACCTTTTGTAGTTTGTTTAGTGAGTGGTACTGGTAAGCTTAGCTTAGCAGTGTCAGTCAGCTGCAGAACATCAGACGCAACCAACCAACAATTTGGTGTATGCATTATGCACTGACTTTATGCATGTGTCCTCCTTCTCATCTATGCATTTTTGATGGAAAAAAAAATGGAAATGCAGGCTTAATGAACAATTGGCCCGCCTGGAATAGGTGGGCTAGGTCAGGTGGTACTTAGGCTTAGTTAGTGTTCTGGATTTTATTTGAATCAATCAGAATGGAACACTGAATTAGTGTTCCCAAATAAGTAGACTGTCCGTGAATCCCGCAAGCCAGTAGTCGATCGGATTAGATAGGTCAATTTTATTGCAATTTTTGTTTCCTAAAACGTTTTTGAGCGTTTTTTTAGATAATTTATTTGTTTCACAGCAATCATTAATGTTTGTGTCTTTCTTTTTCTTTATTATATCTTACATGATCACTGATCTGCAGCACCCAGGGGCAAGAAGACGGGGTCCGAGTCGGCGGGACAACCACCAGAGGACCGCTCCTCTACCGAGGGCCCTGCTGCTGGTCCCAGTAAGTCCTCCAGTGGTTATATTAACAATTATATTGCCCTAACTTTTACTGGACCTTATTTTTTCAGAACTATTAATTCTGGCTCCACTCCCTAATTATATTTTTTACAAAAGATTCTTTGATCTTGACTTGACTATCTGTTTCTAAATTCTGGTTGTTCTAACTGCCTCTGCTATGAATGTCTGTACTCTGTACTACTACTATTAGTCTGTCGCTAAGCTTGCCCAGTTTGCATTGCCACTCTTTATTGTACGGTTTTGAATAAAACTCAGATTGACCAATACTAATAGCTCTAGCCACTGAGTCCAGTCCTTTCGGTTGTCCTCTTCTAGGCTTCTTAATCTTGAGGCTTTGACAATTACCACAAACAAAATGCACAACCAGATATTTGACTATTTTTGATAGGATATAGTACATACTACTTGGATTCTGCACAGCCCCATGCAGAACTATGCACAATGAAATAGGATGTTGGTGATGCGAGTTTGGAACTTGGACGTTCCTCACACCTCAGTCAGAAGTGAACCCACAATCCCCTGAACGACTAGCTAGTGTCTCATTAGGTCCCCGAACCCCCACCCGAAGATACCCAATGATTATGATTCCACAACCCAGAACATAACACCCTTTCGCTCACTCACTCGTGTAAGTCCACCACCACCACCACACCAAATACCACAGAGTCTATGTGTAAGTTCAAAAGGTTTATTTTCAAATAACAACCTCTGTATGTTGTTGTTCTATAAAATTCAGTGTACTCCAGCCAGCTCCAACAGCAAAATGCATAAGATTAAAACAATAAAAATTGTTGCAACAAGTGCATGATGATATAAGACAAAAGATCTGTGTGAATTCTGGGCGACTCCTCACCGTAGAACGTAGAATTACTGGTTACATGCATCATTCATAAGCTCTGCAAATCTCTGGTTCGTAGAAGGGAATCCTCTGCCTGAGAAAAATGGTGCGTGTTAATGCAAGCATTTGTCAGTCCTGCCAAAAAACTGTAACATGTTACCTATGGCTAAGTAATACGGACTAACGGAACTCCATAACAAAGTGGCTTGTTTTTCGACCTCTTGTACGCAACGCTCAGACAGTAGCTGTATGTGCTCATGTGGGCTCAAAAAGGCGTCTTACTGTTACTGCACAACAAGCTGCGAGGTAACATGCGCAAAAGACATGAAGCGAAAAATGGTTGCATGGCTCAGGCTAACTTTGCAAAGAGTAGAGTATAGTATAATAATGACCCTAGGGACCATAATAACACTACTAGTGTCTGTCTACTGACTGTACTCTAGTACCCGATTTGGACTATTGAATGTGATTTATAATAATAATATGTATGTATTAACTTTTTTTTCAATCTTGCTAGTGAAAAAGAATAAATAGGGGGAGGTGTACAGGCATCTAAAAATGTGTCATGTTTTTTCTAGGCGTACTACCGACCACCAGTGCCGGTGGGGCCAGCGGCGATGGCGTTGCGGCCATTCCGGAGGGGGCAGGAGATGCAGCACCTGCAGGAGATACAGGGGTGAGCCAGCAGCAGTGGCGGGCGGTGGTAAGTTATATTCATGACTTATTGACATTGCACTAGCTGGAAGGGTGTGTGGAGTGGACTTCACTCACTGTACTGTTGTTGAGACTTATTAGGTATGAAGTTGTAGTGAACATTATACAACGGTTAATAAAGAAGACACCCTTTACTTAGCATGAGCAATGCAGTAGCAATAGCATTACCAGCGTGACTTCATTAACCAATGGCCTCTTATATCTGACTCCAACTCAGCTGTGAAAGTTTTATGGAGGAGACTAAAAGTCAGATCAGATGACCTTGATGGATGTGTTGAACAAAAAGGGAAAGAAGGGTGGAAGGAGGAAGGGCGGGCGAGATTTAATATGACGACTGGCAGAGAAGGATACGTTGGAAGCATGGATAGGTGGCTGATAGGAATCAGATGCATGTGTTGTTGAAGGATGGGTGGGAGGTGAAAGAAGAATGGATGCCTGCCTGGGTGGAAGACACAGTATGGGTGGATACTGTGGATAGCAAGAATCATCAGCGGTGTTTGGGTGAAACTCAAAGCCAAGGCAAGCAACGGAGTGAGTGGACGCATGCGTTGTTGTTGGTGAAACAAAGTAACGTTTGTGGAGAGATTAAGAAGAATGATTGACATTTACTTAGAATGGATGGATGCCTGTATGTATTCATCATAGACAGCATAGGTGGAGACTGTCACGGGATGCACAGTTTTAGGGAATGTTAAAGAAACCGCGCCAGCGTACCAAAGCCGATGTGGGGAGGGGCAGGGTGGGGGTAGTAGTAAACAATGTATTACGCGGGCAAATACAGGTAACTTTACTGTAACATACAAATAAATAAAGTGAATTTCATTGTGCGCACTGCACCGCCAAATGCGATGCAGTGTGCGCAACAAAATTAGTTTCATTTATTTATATGTTTACTTACCTGTAATTGGCCGTAATCCATAGTTTACTACCCCCATCCTGCCCCTACCCACGTCACCGCCCGGCCAAACTCCCCGAGTCCCACCACCGACCGCTACTGACCTTATGTCGTTGTCCCATATAAAAGCAACGATCATTGGATCAGATATATAATCTGCCTTTTTGTAGTAGCCAAGGCACTGTGAAATTGAGCAATTGCCCTCCATGTAACAGAGAGAGTATGGCCAGTGCCACCCGTAATAGAAAAATACGAGCTTCCCCACCTGCAAACAGTAGTAAATCAAACTAATGTGACTCTGCGTCATGACTCGTATGTTTGTCTTGGGTTCAAGCATAGATGACCGAGCTGGCAATGCCGGCTACAACCAGGTTATGTCATTTCGCTAAACTAGAGATAAGAAGAACACTGGTGTACTGTGTACTGGTTGGAGTCCATAGTGCTAGTATAATGCCTGAAACTCCCACAAATGTTAGAGGCCGAGGAAGTGGGAGGATAGATAGATTATTACCACAAATGTTATGTACTGTGCTTCTTGCTAGTGCTACTGTGCCATTATGTGTTGAATTAATTTTGTGTTACTGTTTAGGTAAGAGTACTGGTTACAACAATATTTTTTTTCTTTCTTTTCCCAAGACAAACCATCGCGGAAGGAGTTGGCCGTCAGGGCCCGGCGCCGGAAACTGGAGGCCATATGCCAGGAGTACCAGCGGCTGGTGGCTCAGGCGGAGGAGGAGGAGGAGGCGGCTGCAGCCTCGTCTGATGCCCCGGGCCTCAGCCAGGCCCCAACTCCAGCGGTACGGCGCCGCGGTCTGGTAGCCACCCGCCGCAATTCACTAGCAGCCAGCACTGCTGTCCCCCATTGTGGATGCCACTGCAGGGCATTCCGTAGGAAGATTCTCCTCCGGATGGCACGGCAAGAGGAGCAAATGGAGGAGCGGGTGAAAATCCTGGTGGACAAACACCTCAAAGCCCGCCGATTATAACATCGAGGACCCTGTTGCTTTGCCCCTTTTTATTCCTTGTTTTGGTGGGTGGGAATTGGGCGTTGGGGTTTCGGGACATTCTTTGGACTTTTTTCGTTTTGGACATTGGTTGGGGTTAGGGAGAGGGTGGGTCAGGTGTGGGATAGTTTATTTTTGTTAGGGTAATAAATTATATTTATACTTAAACATACAATGTTAATGTTTTGTGGGGGGTTACTGTTTTACGAATTAACGTCACATTGGTTTCCTTGCTGCTGCAGGGCCGCAGCCAGTGTTTGATTTAAATAATCTGCCGATGATGTATAACAAACAGATAGATGCGGTACCCCTCACTGAGTTATTTGTCCTACTAGTATTCTACCTCCCACCAAACTTATCTTACCTGTGATTGATGATGACTACGTTCGGCACAGCGATGACTGCATGGTTTCCATAGAGAATGTAGAAGATGCCATGGTTGTGGTGGTAGTAGTAGAGTAGACACTGGCAGTAGCATTTGCTAAAAAAATAAAAAGGAGACAGTCACTTGCCTGAGAAAAACTGTGGGAGGAGTAGTCGAACGAAGTAAAATACAGTACAGAAGACGACTGCCAAACAATTTACAAACAATATTGCAGTTGCAACTGCTAAAGTCAAATTAAACATAATGGTGGCGGGGACAGCCTAGTACAAGAAGTTATAAACTGCAGTTGTGCTGTCGAGTGAGTCACTTAACTTAACACAATCGTAATTCGTAACCTTTACTGCTGTGTGGTAGGAGTTTGATGATTAATCCAATCAATGACGGCAATTAATTATGATGTACTACTATTAGCCGGTGACGGCTTGCACAATGCACATAGACTGAGCATGGGTGGGCAAGCAGAAGAAGCTCCTCGCCCTGCCTTGCAATTGAATTAGTGTTGCTTTCACCACATCTGCCCCAGCAAGCGTGTGATCAATTGGTGTACATTTTATGTAGTCACATCACACCTCAATATAAATCACAGCCCGGGGGAAGAGGGTTAGGGTTTGATGAATGGATGGGAAGGGGGGTTTGGGGAAAGGTTTAAAAATGAAAAACAGTACGCATGGACAACAAAAGCAAAGCGCAATCTTGGCAGACAACCATGATCTTATCCAAAAAATCAATAAAGGGAGAAAAGGGAAATGCATGCGTTAATGATGATGAAGATTAGATAACTTGATGGTTAATGAGTAGTACTTAATAACTCCTACTAGACAATTAGACAGTACAGGGCACCAGTATATTCTATGCAATTTGCCTTGCCTGTAATATGCCCTCAGAGACCCAAATTCCATGTTGTACTGGGCTTACTTGTAAAGATAGCAAAGACAATTAAAAAACATTTGTAGGGATCAATTAGCAAACAAACACACAACACACAGTCCTAATGATTGCAGAGAAAAAAGGATTCAAATTAATTAAAAGATGAATGATGAATGATACTAAAGTTACTGTATTATCATGCTAAAATTGTGGAGTTGAATCTCGTCCTTCCTCTTGGTCCTATCTTCCATGGACGCTCCGCACATCAATCTTGGTGGCCTTCCTGATGCCGATTGGTAAGGTAAATGTGAGTTGTGTCTCCCAGTATAGCAAGCACAGGGTAAAGGCCGGCCTGTAACGTCTAGATGGAAAAACAAAAGGGGTATTGAGAAATCAATGAATAAAAAAAAAACATCATTTACGGTGGAGTCCAAGAAGAGAAGAGAGAACACTTTCAGAGTGAGGCGGCTTGGATATATCGTGTAGATTCTGTTTACAGCATTAAGCTACAACAACAACAGGACAGAACAGGCCAACCACAGCACCAGCCCGTGACCCAACCTCCATTTACCTTAATTTTTGACATAGCCAGACAAAAGGCATACACAGCAACTTAGCATTTTCCTAATTAAGTGACAAAATCAATGCGCCGCTGTCAGTCATCACTACACTCGACTACACCACTACATGGACATGTAGGTCTGCTGTGTTTACTACTTTCTTGTTGAATTGTTGTGTTTATGTTTACCTTATGCCACTTCATGAAATGCAGTTAGTCCTTGAATCATCTCCGATCCAACTGAATGACTGCGCGCAAAAAGATAGTATGGTCATCATCATGGTGTGGTACGTGTTGTCCAACTACAACTCAGTCTGTATTGACTCCGATTAAGTCCATATTCCATATTAAAAAATTGCAACAGATATTGGCCTGCACCTGCAGTAGTAGGAGTACAATTTGGTTATTAAACAACAAGAAGGGAAACATTGACTGTCACTGACTTACTTGAGTCACTTTGTAGATTAACTAGTAGAGTAGAGTTCGACTTCATGCACAACATCAACAACAAACAACAGCAATCGCTCAGAGTCTGCAAACATCCAATGCATTCCATCATTACCTGTCTTGCTCTTCTCTTTGGCTGTCAGATCATCAGATGCCTAGTTCTGACATTTTTTTTTTTTTTTTACGGGGCAGTGGCCTCATCATTACTCCAGTCCACATTCATTTTGAGTGTTAGGCGCTGTTTCGGTTTTCGTCTTATTCATCTGTGGCACTTTGTCACAGTTTAAGTTGCTTCCCATGGTCAGCACTGTGATGATGGGCCGCGGCCTGTGTAGTGCTCATTGCTGGTCATTTGAGTTTGCACAAATGTCAGCAAGTTTCTTCGAAGAGTCTCTTGTCTTTCTCTGCCAAGTACCTTCTGTCCTGACAGTGAGGACCTTTGGATGCCTGCTGAGGCTGTAGCCTTCGGACACTGATGAGTTTCGGCTCGAAAACAAAACGGAGGATAGCTATAGTAGTCACGTTTCACTTCTAATGGAGGCGGGACTGGTAAAGGCAACATTTCTTGTACTAATGTCTGGCTTGATGGAAATGTACTTGTGCGAGACAGGAAGATGAAGCAGGACTCTGAAGAGTGGACAGTTAAATGCACAGACGTGCAACTCCAATAGGGAAATAAAAAGAGAAGACGGTGGTGATGGTTTTGTTGTGATTTGATTTGAACCAGAAAGACAGATACACAGACACATAAAGGATGGAAGAAAGCAACAATTTGAAAGCCTAGTTGTCAGGGAAGAGGAGCTCGTCCTCAAACTCTGGTGGTTCGGACAGAAGTAGGTCCTGTAACGCACTATTTACGTCATCCAAGTCGCTCTCCTCTTCCTGCTGTGATTCACGTATTTTGTAATCCGGTGGTATAAAGTGCTGATTCATTTTGATCATGGTTAACCTCTCCACGCTTTAGGCCGAGAGACTGGTCCTTTTCGAAGTTACAATGGCACCAGCAGCACTGAAAACACGCTCAGAAGAGACACTTGCGACAGGGGAAGCAAGATACTTTATCGCCAGCCTGCTGAGCACTGTCCATTGGCTTCTTTTCCCATACCATTACACCAATGGGTTTCCATCCATGAAGACCTCTGTTGGGTCATCCAGATAGGCCTGGACCATCCGCTCAATGTTAAGGGGTGCTCGGATGTGCTCGGCCTGTTTTGCCTTTGCATCAGCACTGGACTTACCATACCCCTGCTGTAGAAACCAATCAGTTGCACATTGTGCTGTGGATGATCCTGTTCTTGATGTTATTGTTGGTGTAGGTGACTGCTGGGAGGCAAATGCACTGCCCTCAGGCTCCGAAGTAGAACTTGACTCTGGATGCCCTGTAGTACTGGTTATGGCCTGGGGTGGGGGCCTGTAATTAACAGCCGTTCGCTTTCGAAAATAGTGGCTTCCTTAGCTATCAAAGTTTTGTAGTTGGCAACATCCACTTCCGAAAAAGGAATTACTGCCTTGCTGCTCAGAAATACTTTGTACCGTGGATCCAAAATGGTGGCACTAATGTAATGTGGTTGTGACAAAATTTTATTTTTAATCCTTGTATTTTCCGATAAGCGAGCGGCTAAGGTCTCCGCCAAATGATATGCGTCTTGTTTGTCATCCACACCTGCGTACGTTTCAGACACATCCTTCAGCTGTTGCTCTAGCATGTGCAACAATGGGATAGCTTGGCCCATAGTACAGTCCTCCCTGCTGACTTCACGTGTGAAGATCTCAAAAGGAAGTAGCATCTCAGTCAGGCATTTAATGAGGTCCCATTGAGCCATCTCAACGGTCATGCCTCTCACAGTAGGTTCCCCTAATCTTTGCATGACATAAGCATTGAGTGGTATGTACAGTTCAAACAGATGATCAAGCATGTAATAAGTTGAGTTCCAACGTGTTGGCACCTCCTGGATGAGCGCTTTGACTGGCTGTTTATGCTCACGTTGAATGACCCTCAGCTGCTTCCGGGCTTTAAAAGAATGGCTGAAATGTGTGCATATTCTTTTGCAGGTGACCAGTAAGTTGCTGACTTTTGATTCATTTTTCAAAAAGTCTTGAACAACAATGTTAATGCAGTGTGCCAAACACGGGACCCTGAAATAGCCACCATTGCACATGGCCAAAACTACATTACTGCCGTTGTCCGTGGCAACAAAACCAATCGTAAGCCCTCTTGGGCGCAGCCACTCAAAGACCTTGGTGTTAAACTCTTCCAAAATGTTTGCAGCAGTATGAGATTTCTCCATGGCAAACATGGATACAGTTGCATGTTTGCGAGTGAAAAATCTCTGCAGTATCAACACCAGCAGATACCTGTTCTCTAACCCCCACAAAACTGATCCAGTGTGCAGTGATGCACATGTAATCTGTGGCTTGGCAACTGGTCCACATGTCTGTAGTCAGGTGGATACTGTGAACAGCACATTTTAGCCAGCTTCGCATTGTACAAACGTGCTATTGGGTGGTTGCGTTCGTACTGCCCCTCACCCCCAAACATGCTGATAATGGTAGGCTGCATGGTTTTCCTTTCTCTTAGGCTCAACGCACTTTTTGGTAGTGCGGACCTGGTACTTCTTGGTGTCTCCGGCTGACTCTTACTCTTGTGCCACTGAGATGTTACTGAAGATGTGTGCAACGTTAAGACTGCACTGCTGGGGTCAGGGATACCTTGTGTACCACTACCAGAGAGAATGTCTCCCTGTCCTTCCTCTTCCACCGTGATCGGATCTTCTTCTTCTACTCCTTTATCCCCACCAACACCAATGGTTGCAGTTTTTTTTATGGCGCGAAGGTGGTCCTCCCAGCTGATCAAGTGGTGTTTTTTCAGATGGGTCATTTGGCCTCCGGTACCATAGTTTGTACCAAGCTTACCACGACTAACAGAGGTATTACAAATGGAGCATATAGCAATGTTCTCCTCCTTTTCGCTAACCGTAAAGAAGTCCCAAACTGGGGAGCTTAACTTTGGCCTCCTGCTGGAGGTGCCACTTCCAATGCCGGATGATCTGTAGGGTGTGTGTTGAATTTGACTCTGTGCTGCTGTACCACTACCTACTCCTACAGAGGTGGTGGTTGTGCTGGATGTAGGTCGCTGCCGGGCCTTTGCTAATGCAAATATGGAAGCTGTAGGTCGTGTTGGTGTTACCTGTGGAGGTATGCGTGCTACATCCCTCGCAGCGATTTTGGATAGAGTAAGAATGTTGGTCTCCATCTCCTCGGGGCCGGGAGTGATGTTCGTGATGACTGGCTCGTCGTCATCATCATCATCATCTTGCTGTTCTACATCGACCTCCATAAGTGTAAGGCTTTCTGGAACCTTCCTTTTCCCTAGCTTGGTCTTGGAACGTGGCTCCCTCTCAGACTCAGTTTGTGGCTTCCAAGTGGCATCTAGATCATCAGAAGGGGGCTTGGCGAAGAACTTGATGGACTACCCCTCCTTTTCCTTGCTGGGGATTTGGAAGACAATGGATCTTCTGAATGAGTGGCTTCTTCTTCTACCTCTGCATGAGGCTCAATTTCCTGAACTTCCCCTTCTTCAGGAGGAACAACAACTACTATTGCGGGCGGTGGTTGCGGCTGACCACTTATCTGCTGTGTTTCCTCCTGCGTTGATTGGGTACTACTTTGAGATAGCGATAAGTTTATCTCCGGCTCAGCATCACTGCTTTCCACCATTAGGCTGGCTACCTCTTCCCCACTCATGTGCTTGGGCCTGGGTTGGTGGGTTGGGTCCACTGATGCGGAGGTGCTGCCCCCAGCTTGCCCCCCGGACACCGCTGCTGCAGGCTCAATCTTTTTTTTCCCAAAAAAGGTATTGGCCGGCACACCAGACTTCAGTGTCACTTGCTTCTTCTGTTCCTTCTTCTTCTCAATAGCAACTTTCTTGGTACTGGAGGACCTGGTACCTGCTTTCTTTGGGCCCATCTTCTTCAGATGTCAGCAGCACTCAGTTGCAGAGATGTCTGGTCAGGTCACACGTCACGTTGTGTTGTGTGTACAGCAGCAGGATGTCTGTCTGGAAGTGCAACAGGCAATGATGAGAGACACACCTCCTCCTCAGTCTTTGTGCACCTAAAAGCAAAAAAGCCAGAACATCAGTCAAACATAGCACAAATCAAACAAATAGAATATAGAACTTAGTGTATGGTGGCCTCAATTATTAAATTTCAGAAACTCTGTGAACAACAACACACAGTGTAGCCATTTATGAGACGTTGACAACAAGGCGAAGGCTTTCCTGGCTACTGTGTAGTGCTAGTGTACACTCTGGAAGAATAAGAATAGTAAAGAACAAAAACTAAAATGTACTGGAGCATGTTTGGCCTAAATTTGTGCATCACGTGGGATGTATTATATAGCAGCATCAGGGAGCTGCAGCTGGCAATGGGGATGGATTTGGAAGCAGTAAGACAAGAGGAAAAATGGAAAGACACGCAGGCCTATGTGGCAAAAACAGCACACTAATAACTACCACAACAAAATGGCCCCCAGAAACATGGTGACTCACAGGCACAAGGCACGGCAAACAATGAACTCAAGCAGGCCTATATATGGGCAGACAAAGGATGCCTTATAAAACACACACAGCTTTAATGCAAAAACTAAAATCCACATGGCTAAAAACACTTTGGAAAGTTAGACAACCACTACAACAACACAATTATAATTACACAGTACACACGCAAAAAAGGCATTTATTTAACACACCCAAAAAGTGAAATAGTCAGACCCTCCAAAAAAAACCACATTTCGCAATTCAATTGAATCAATTCAATGCCATCCATGGCCTAAATGATGCCAAAATTCCACAGACTACACAGAAACAGTTTTATGCACCCATGGTGACTACCTCTGGGCCTACTGGCATACTGGCCCGCAAGCTTGGAGGCCTATGGCAAAAGCACAGTGGCTGGTTTAACAAAATGGCCGCCGCCCACATGGCCAGGCCACCAAAAATAACAAAAAAGTGAAGACAAAGGACAGGACCAGGCAGTTGGAGACTCTGGGCAACTTGCTACCTCTTGGAAAAAATTGTAAAACAAAAAAAAAATGACTCCTTGCTCACCAAACTACATCTAAATGACAACCTGAGGAGTTTTTTGTGCAAAATGAACTAAATCAACATTTTCGAGAAGGTTTAATGATGCTCGAGAGATATTGTTCGCCAGATTGTAAATTCTGCGTGTTCGGCATCGCGATCGTCACAAAATGTCGTTATCGCGCGCGCGAAAACGTACATTGAGCGTGCGAAGAAGATAAAAAGTGTAAGTCCGCGTTGTCGTGCGGTGCGGACTTGCCCAAAGTCCGCGAGCTGAACGCCCAGGGTTACTTACTGGCTGAAAAGGCCTATTTATTTAACAAACACCCAAAAAAATAAAATACGCCCCAAAAGCCACATTTTGCAAATCAATCCAATGCCATCCATGGCCTAAATTATGTTACAATTCAACAGACAACACAGAAACAGTTTTTATGCACCCATGAGGATGACTACCTCCGGGCCTACTGCCACACTAGGCCGCAAGCTTGGAGGCCTATGGCAAAAGCACAGTGGCTGTTCACACAAAATGGCCGCCAACACATGGCCAGGCCACCCAGAACAACAAGAAAAGGAACACAAGACAGACAATGCAGGCCTATGGCAAAAGCACAATGCCTGGCTTTACAAAATGGCCGCCACCCACATGGCCAGGCCACCCAAAATAACAAAAAGTGAAGACAAAGGACAGGACCAGGCAGTTGGAGACTCTGGGAAACTTGCTACCTCTTGGAAAAAATTGTAAAACAAAAAAAAAATGACTCCTTGATCACCAAACTACATCTAAATGACAACCTGAGGAGTTTTTTGTGCAAAATGAACTAAATCAACATTTTCGAGAAGGTTTAATGATGCTCGAGAGATATTGTTCGCCAGATTGTAAATTCTGCGTGTTCGGCATCGCAATCGTCACAAATTGTCGTTATCGCGCGCGCGAAAACGTACATTGAGCGCGCGAAGAAGATAAAAAGTGTAAGTCCGCGTTGTCGCGCAGTGCGGACTTGCCCAAAGTCCGCGAGTTGAACGCCCAGGGTTACCTACTGCCTGAAAAGGCCTATTCAAACACCCAAAAATATAAAATACCACCCCAAAACCCACATTTTGCAAATCAATCCAATGCCATCCATGGATGCCCGGCCTACATGATGTTTAAACTTTAAATTCAACAGACACCACAGAAACATGCACCCATGGGTACCTCTGGCTCTAGTCCGGGCCTACTGGCTGAAATTCCAATCAAAGAAAAACAACTAGGCCCCTGCCGAAACTACAGGCCACAACAATACATTTTAAAAACTATGGAAATACCACAAAAAAATGTAGGTACAAACAAGCCCCAATAAAACAAACAAGTACACCAATTCTCCAACTTACTTGTAAAATCTCAAATCCAAGAGTCCTCAAATCCAATCCAATGATATGATGCAGCAGACAGACACAAAAAGTGATCCTTCCAGCTCCAAATCCAAATGAAAGTGAACAGCACATGGACAAAGCACTGGGAGGAGCCTGCTGGACAGGAACAGGAAGTTTGAGAATCAGGGGCACTTCCTTCCTCTTGGAAAAAAAGAAAAAGGACTCCTTGCTCACCAAACTACATCTCTAAATGACAACCTGAGGAGTTTTTTGTGCAAAATGAACTAATTCATCATTTTCGAGAAGGTTTTATGATGCTCGAGATATATTCTTCGCCAGATTGTAGTTTCTTTGTGTTCGGGATCGCGATCTTACCAACACTGCCGCCGGAAGTCAGATCGCGCGTCCGAATGACGTGTTCGCGTTCGCACACTCTCGCGGGATCGTGCGGCCGGATTCCAAATCTCATGGCGCCCGCGAACGGATAGGAAGTTGCGTCGGCGAACGCAGAATCACGGTAGGTCGTTACCGCGCGCGCGAGAACGTATATTGAGCGCGCGAAGAAGAAAAACAGCTACGCTATGCCGCAAATTGCGTAGTGCACGGTAACTTCGCGTTCTACGCGAATCGCGAAGTTACCGCAACTTCGCAAGCTCCGCGAGCGTAGCGTAGTTCACCGCCCAGGCTTACATATGAGACACCAAATCCTTTAATGTTGAAAGAATGGTCAGATAACTCTGCAATGAGCTCCAAAAGAATGTTAGAGATCTTGGTTAAATATGCCTGGATAGACAGAGACACCATCCTGAAAGAAATAGAAACAACTATGGAAGAACTTAAAAAACTTGCGGAAATGGATATAGTAGCCAAGGCGGTGGATGCTATGAAAACTCACCTAAAAAAGCACGAAGAAGATATCAAAGCACGCAAAGAGAGGAAATTGAATCAAGACTACAATGATTATGAAAGTGGCAGAATTCTTACTTTCAGTCGTAAATACGACCACTTGTACAGCCAACATGTCACCACTGAAAGTACTAATGATGATGAAACAACAATGCAAATGGCGGGCACATCGACTGCAAGCGAAACTGAATCAGACATTTCAACTGACAATATCTCCAGCGTAGAAAGGCCTGTTCGCCCGGTGAATTTTTTAGAGGAGTATCAACAAATACGGAGGAGTCGACGTATAATGAAGGAAGCCCCAGCACCAAGGACACAGGGACAGAGGGGCCGGGGACGAGGAAAAGGTCAAGGAAGCGAAGGAATAGAAAACAAAGATCAAAACAACGATGGCAGAAGAGGCAGAGGAAGGGGCTACATGGGAAACAGAACACGCTCCAAAAAGGGACAATAATGGATCCGGAAACGGTGAATAAAACCATTGTTAATCTCTCTAAGAGACACATGAGTGACTGTGAAAAACAAATGTTATGTTTGGGCCTCTCCTTTTGTCCATCTCAAACTTTTAGCTACACTGATGCCAGAATTGATTTGTTTAAATTTGTTAGAAAGTTGAAACTTAAGAAATGGCACAAACTTAAAAGGCTAGGTGACCACAGTAACACCAGGGAGAGAACGAATAGGCAACCAGACAACATCAACATTGCTGACATTGATGTATTAATTACCATGGTACAGCTGGAACAGGAGGGAATTGAACCCTCTGATACACCGATTGACAGTCTCAGCATGTCAATGAATAGCGGTACCAGTATTACACAGGTTCTTGACAACATGAACATCACTACAGATAGCTGTCCGGCCTCAGGTTTCAAACCTAAGTCCACTTTCCTCCCTGTCCTTCCCCACGACAGCATTGACACTTTCCACGAGAGAGTTAGCAAAGCTCTCAGTACATACAGGCAAAAAAACAACCGCAAGCATATGATTAATAATAACTTGTCATATGCTCAAAGACAGGCTATCAAGACACTTATGGACGATGAGAATATCATCATCCGACCAGCCGACAAAGGGGGCAATGTTGTCATCTTGGACAGAGATGGGTACATTGAGAAAGCTCTTAGACAACTGTCTGACAGTAAATTCTATGTGCCCATTACTAAAGAGATCTACAATAAAAGCATCATTGACATTTGGGATAAACTGAGTAATTGGCGGGACAAGGGTATTCTTGAATGGGAAGAATATCAATATCTTAAAAATGACCATCCCATACTTCCTGTATTATATCTTCTGCCCAAGATACATAAGGATCCCATCAATCCGCTGCGGGCGCCCCATAGTTTCATCCAGGGGCAGCGTAGCAGAACATATCTCCAAATATGCAGACCATTTCCTTAGGGAATTTGTCACCGGGTTGCCCAGTTATATCAGGGACACCAAGGATTTTCTCAATATAATACAAAACATACAATGGGAGGCAGGTTTTCTGTTCATCACTTTGGATGTCCAATCACTCTATACTATCATAGAACACCAACAAGGATTGGAGGCATGTGAGTATTTTCTGACAACTAGGCCCATCAGATTCAGGGAACATAGCAGGATGATTGTGGAAATGATAAGACACTGTTTGTCCAATAATATCTTTTCATTCAACGGTGTCCTAAACAGACAAATCACCGGGACTGCCATGGGTTCTTGCTTCGCTCCCAGCTTTGCGAACCTCTTTATGGGGCGCTGGGAGCAAGAGGTATTTGCAGATCCCACACATACAGACAGTTGGCACATGTGGTTGCATGGATGCGCTACATAGATGACCTGTTGATTGTCTGGAAAGGTTCCAGACAGGAGGCGGGTACATTTGTGGCTGATCTAAACAACAACGTGTACAACATTGTCCTCACCAGTAACATCAGTGAGACCAAGGAAGAATATCTCGACGTCGGTTTGGAAATCAGGGACAACTGTATCCACACTTCTCTGTTCTGTAAATCCACGGCTGGTAACAGCATCCTCCACGCCCTCAGCAGCCATCCAGAGACCCTGAAATGGAGTATCCCCTTTGGAGAACTGTTGAGGGCGAAAAGGAACTGTAACACGGAGGAGGCGTACCAACAGGAGTGCGGAGAAATGTTAGACCGCTTCAGAGCCAGAGGGTATCCTGACTGGGTGCTACGTAGAGCCAAGATCAGGGCAGATGGCATACCCAGGACACTCACCATTGCTGAAAAGGTGGTTACCAACTCTGAGGGTGAGGATGATGATACCACTCGGATTATCATGACATACAGTTCTGACTCCAGCAACATTCGTAAAATCTTAACTCAAAATTGGGGCATTCTAAAATGTGATAATACCATAGGCGACAGTATGCCTAACAGGCCTAATATTACCTACAAAAAGGGCAAAAGTATCAGAGACATGCTGGTACGCAGCGATATCACAGTATATCCCAAGAAACAGGATCATGGACTCAGAGGATTTTTCCCATGTGGCCACTGCAAGGCCTGCAAAAGCAGTACCTACTGCAATTCGGCTAGTTATAAGGGGATCAGTAAGGAGATCAATCAATTCCTTACGTGCAGCACGACTTTTGTGGTATACGTGATTGAGTGCCCGTGCAAGCTCTGGTATATTGGGAGTACCACCGCTATGGCCAAGAAACGCATACTTGAGCATTGCAGGGCAGTCACTCACGTAGATGAGAAATATCCGGTTGCACGTCATTTTAGGGACGTACATTACAGCAATCCATCACTTCTAAAGTTTTTCATTCTCGAACAAATTGTGAGTAAACCCAGGGGTGGTAATCGGGTATTGACTTTAAGGCAAAAAGAATCGAGATACATCTTAGATTTTGAGACCAAACACCCCGGGGGTTTGAATCACGATGAAGAATTGGCATTTCATTTAAGAGAGTGATTGTATATGCTTAATGTATTTACTTTTCTACATCTTTCTACTCTGTTCTTGTGGAGGTTATATGTGATTTATCTCCCTTCCGCCATCCACCCCCTCTTCTTCCATGTTTCCATCAGTGCATAATTTTGAATTGTTTTGTGATTGGAATATTTTTTCCAAATTTTCATTGTATACATTTTCATTGCATATTTATTTCTATTTTTCACAGGAGAAAAGGAAGGGGCCCAGACTTCCACATTCACCACGCACGTGCATCCTACCCTTTTTCCCCCTCCTTTTCTCACCTTCAAAATCCACTGATAGGTATTGTATATACAGCTAACTACAAGTTCATTACTAGGACTTGGGCACTTGCCCTGACACAGCCAGTCCCTTGACAGCATGACCCGTGCTGCAATATGTATAGACTCACGTTTGTCTCTGTTATCAGTTTGCCTCCCATTATGATCATGTGCTTGATTATTTACAACTGTCAAATGGTTGACTGCCTATAATCAGATCTGGCATTTTCAGATATTTCACTACCCCTTTTTACTGTATGAAACCTGTTTTAGATGTTAGCCACTTTTTTAGTCCGCGACGTTCAGCGGGGCAATTTATCCCCAGTGAACTCGTATTTACCACAAGGACTTGGGCTCTTGCACCATTAGAGTCATCACCATGACAGCAGGAATTCGGATGCATGACATACTGATTTACTACATGTTTTCCTATTTCCTTAAATTTTTTTCTTTACCATGATCAAATGTTATATCTTCTCATCTTATAACATGGACGAGCATTATACACTTGATTTCAGCACCATGGTTGGAATGTATTATATTATTGTATTGTATCACTGCACTACTGCCAGTAGTCCGTTCCAAGATGTCTGCCATCATTTGGTGTAATTTGAGACTCTAGAACTTTTAGTCCTACAACAATGTTTAGCTGTACTTTACTTTATCAATATGGTTCTTTGTGCACACAATCATACGTGAACAAGGCTTCTTGTGAGGCTGAAACGCGTTGTTTTGATTAAACACCCTAGGATTTTCTGTGAGTCTGTGGTTCCTGAGAGCATTTGTTAAAAGACTTTTTGGGGATTTACATTAACCGGCACGCTCCGCCGGTGTATATGCCACCTCCCACGGGCCCCCAGCAGTCGGCAGGAGCTTTCTGTGGACATATATATATATATATCCAAGTCAAAAAGAAACCTCCGAGCAAAGGGAGCCCCCAACCCTGCAGGGCGGCCTCTGGCGACAACAGGCACGGAGCAGCCTGTCAATTGACAACAGAAGAAAATATGCCGAAGCCCAGTTCCAGGAATCACAAATGCATTTATTCAGAAAGCAGCATGCTCTCATGGTGTTATCCTGATGCGTTTCAACTCCTTAATGAGCCTTGTTCACAGGTGAGGCAGCTTTGTCAATAAAGTGACTGTGTGCTTCTTTAAAAACCATGCCCCCACGTGACTCTTGCATTTAAAGCATCCATGTCCCACAATGCACTGAGGATGTAATTTCATTCTTTGCCAACTGCGATGTGTTTTTCTAATGAAACATGATTATATTTCCTGTGCAATTTGTGAAAATAAAGTTCTTACAAAAATCGAGTCACGTGCATTTTTCACTTTCCTTTGGCACAGTCAGTATTCTTTTCTGAGCACAACGTTGTTAAAAATAGAATTCTAAATGTTGCTGTGTGTCCTGGAAAAGTCAAGAGGAGAATGGTTCACCTCCTCTTGTATCCCTTGCTCACCTCAGCCTTGAGTAACCTGCTTTCTGAATAAATGCATTTGTGATTCCTGGAACTGGGCTTCGGCATATTTTCTTCTGTCATATATATATATATATTCACTGAAAAAACCATAGGTTTTAGGGACAGTTATAGTTAGTTGGACATTGCACTCGTACAAAATCCGTGAAATTCCCCCGTTATAGTTAGTTCAGCTAACTATAACTCGCGCCCCGCAATGCACTGCTGATGACGTCACATATTACATCACTCATGACATGGTCAGTGACATCACTGATGACATCACTGATGACATCTCAAATGACATCACTGATGCCATCATCCAGTGACTGTGTGTTTCTGTAAAGTTTAAATATTTTTAATATATATAGGGAAAGGCGTATTGAAGAATGAGTGGGTGTATAAGTGTCTGTATGGATGATTTAGTAGGTGCGTGACTAACTCTATAAGTGAGTGATTAAACGTATCTAACTGAATGCATGGGTTAGTGACTAAACTGGGTGAATGTCTGTATCCGTCTGTCTATTGCTGTGTAAGTGGCTGCATGGGTTTGTGAATAGCTACATGAGTGTCTATATGAGTTATTGATTGGTTGTCTGAGTATCTGTATGGGTGCCTGAGTGTTTGTGTGGGTGGGGTGTGTGCGACTCTGTGCATAGATGTGTGAGTGGGTGATTCACTGTGTGGATGGTTTCAAGAGTGCATCTGTGATAGACTGTATGGGTGGGTAAGTGTGTGTAAGAGTGTGTTAGTGAGTGAATGTATGTTCCAGTGGTACATGTGTGAGTAACTACATATGTGAAAGGCAGTATATATGTGTGTTGGAGTATATAAATAGCTTGAAGCGAGAGTGTGTGATTGTGAGAGTGACTGTATGGATGAGTGTGTGCTTGTATCAGTGATTGTATAAGAGCGTAAGAATGTGCTAGTATTTGTATGAGTAAGTGAGCTGGTGTGTGTATAACTGTATAGGTGAGTAAATGGCAGTGTGTTTAATTATTTGCATGACTGACTAGGTGTGTGAGTACCTCTATGGATGAGTGGCGGTGTTTGAGTGTCTATATAGGAGTATGAGTGCATATGATAGTCCTGTACTGAGTGACCGTAAGTATGAGTGACTGTACGGGTGAGTGAGTGGATGTGTGTGTAGACCTAAGAATCAGTGAGTGGGTATGTAGTTATTGGTGTTGGAGTGTCTATGGTTTTGCGAATGGCAGTCTGTAATTTAGAGTGAGTGTATCAAAGGTTATATTAGGGTGTGAGGAGGTGCATCAGATTATCACGTGGATGATGTCATCAGTGATGTCATCAGTGATGTCATTTGAGATGTCATCAGTGATATCATCAGTGATGTCACTGACCATGTCATGAGTGATGTAATATGTGACGTCATCAGCAGTGCATTGCGGGGCGCGAGTTATAGTTAGCTGAACTAACTATAACGGGGGAATTTCACGGGTTTTGTACGAGTGCAATGTCCAACTAACTATAACTGTCCCTAAAACCTATGGTTTTTTCAGTGAATTTGTAAGGTTTTTTAAATGCTAATTTCTAACTATAACGTGCCTGAAACCTATGGTTTTTTCAGTGAATTTCAAAGGTTTTTTAAATGCTAATTCCTAACTATAACATGTCTGAAACCTATGGTTTTTTTCAGTGAATTTCAAAGGTTTTATAAATGACAATTTTTAAATGTATTAATTGTTATATTTATTTTTTTGATACTGATTTACTACATTTTTTTAAACTATTTATTTTTACATATTATATTTTTTAAATTACATTCTAATTACATTATACATTACATTACAAAATATACTTTCTCAGAATGAATTACTTTAGTTTAAATACTTTGCAAATAGGCAATAGACTTTTAAGTACAGTAGTTACAGTTGTTGCAATGGGCAACACAATTTCAAACACAATGCAACATTGAGCTCAATGTGAATTTCTAGTTAAATGCAATTAGTTACTTTATGGATTACTTTTCTAACCACAGGACTGGATCCTAGATTCAGTCCTGGGACATCTCCTGTAAACAGTTGAGTAAAAGCGTTTTGGTTACAGTAGTGATTTTTAAGGAATATTATTGTATTTTAAAAGTTGACACTTAGAAACTTTTTCACATAGAATCACCAATGTTATCCTATTGGAGGAAATTCACTTAGCAGGTAAGTAGTGTTATCGTTACTTTTTCTTACTCAGTGGTGGATCCTGGATCCAGCACAGGTGCATCTCCTGTAAACAGTTGAAAGAATGCGTTTAAGTCATACAGGCGATTTTTAAGGAATATTTGTAGTTTGTGAAAATCGACACTGAAACTTTTCTGCTGAAAACCAGACAATGGATTCCAATGGAAGGAAATACAAGTTACTGGTAAGTACGGTTAGAATTACTTTTCAGGGTCAGTGCTGGGCTAAAAGATGCAGCACTGGGTTCTCTCCTGATAACAGGTGAGTAAATCGGAATTCGTAGTTCTGCTGATTTTAGAGGAATATTATAAAGTTCCAAAACTCCACACACAGAAGAATTTCCAAGTGAAACCAGTCAATGTTAGCCTATAGAAGGAAATTCAAGTTACTGGTAAGTACGGTTAAAATTACTTTTCAGGATCAGTACTGGGCTCAAAGATGCAGCACTGAGGTCTCTCCTGATAACCGGTGAGTAAATCGGAATTCGTAGTTCGGCTGATTTTAGAGGAATATTTGTATGTTTCAAAAATCGACACTTAGAAACTTTTTCAGCAAAAAGCAGGCAATGATATCCTATGGAAGGAAATTCAAGTTACTGGTAAGTACGGTTAAAATTACTTTTCAGGATCAGTACTGGGCTCAAAGATGCAGCACTGAGGTCTCTCCTGATAACAGGTGAGTAAATCGGAATTCGTAGTTCGGCTGATTTTAGAGGAATATTTTCACAATGGTGAAGGAAGGGGGTGGGCCTGAAGTGACATATCTGCAAACACGCCCTGTGGCGCGTTTTAAGTTGGAGAATTAATTCCTCCTCAATCCCGAGGGTCCCTAGGGGCCAACTGGCCCACCAGATACCTCCAGTATGCGCCAGAGAGCTGCGTTGCAGAGAGGTGTTCAGAGGCCACGCCCCTTTTTACAACACTCTGCAACGCAGCTCCGTGGCGCTTACTGGAGGTACCTGGTGGGCTAGTTGGCCCCCAGGGACCCTTAGGATTGAAGAGGATTTAATTCCCCATCTTAAAACTCGCCAAGGGGCCTGTTTGCACACATGTCACCTGAAGCCACGCCCCCTCCCTTCACCACTGTGCAAACGCGCCCCGTGGCGCGTTTTAAGTTGGGGGATTAAGTCCCCTTGAATACTGAGGGTCCCTGGAGTCCAACTAGCCCACCATGTACCTCCAAAAGCGCCACAGAGCTGCGTTGCAGAGAGGTGTAAAAGGGCGTGGCCTCTGTACACCTCTCAGCAATGCAGCCCCTGGCGCATACCGGAGGTTCCTGGTGGGCTAGTTGGCCCCCAGGGACCCCAGTATTCAAGGGGAATTACTTCCCTTCTTAAAACACGCCAGGGGCGCGTTTGCAGACTGCTGCAGGGAGGGGGCGGGGCCTTCGGCAGATGCCGGTCTTTGTTTTTTTAGTTTTTTGTGTGCTTTTTTCTGCCCAGGGGGTCCTTGTGGGACCCCCTGAGCAGACCTAGGGGGTCAGGGTGTTTCTACCCTGCCCCCTTTGTGCGTTTTGCGCACTTGTTTCTTGTGTTTTTTTTTTTTAATCGGCGGGATCCGTGCACCCTAAGCGCATCCCGCCGATTTTTTTAAAAAAAAAATGCTTTTTTCTGCCCAGGGGGTCCTTGTGGGACCCCCTGAGCAGACCTAGGGGGTCAGGGTGTTTCTACCCTGCCCCCTTTTTGTGTTTTGCGCACTTGTTTTACTGCTTTCTTGTTCCTCGGTTCTACCGAGGAACAAGATGGCTGCCAACACTTCCTGGTTTGGAGTGTTGACAGCCAATTAGCATGCAGCTCGTGGTCGGGAGGGTGCGCGGATCCACCGCTGCCATAGATATCGAAACATTTATTTTGGATTTTCTCAGCAACTACTGAACGGATTTACACCATTTTTAAAAAGGGTGCTTTCTGAACCAAGCACTACCTCTTTGCCAAATTTGGTGTAATTCCGTTCAGCAGTTTTTGCTGTAGCCTTGCATAAAGTTTCCTATGGCAAATTGATTTTTTCACTCTTATTTTTTGAATTTCTCCGCAACTACTGAACGGATTTACACCATTTAAAAAAAAGGTCGCTTTCTGAACCAAGCGCTACCTTTTTGCCAAATTTGGTGTAATTCCGTTCAGCAGTTCGGGCTGTAGCCGTGGCTAAAATTTCCTAAGGGAATTAACATGGAGAAAACACGTTTTGAGACCCCCTTTTTTCTCGGCCCTCGCTTGATGAATCACCCCAAAACTTTCAAGACAGGAGCGGACCAGAGCGCCCCACTAGTTTTGAAAATTTCGCGATGATTCGTCAAACGACGCCAAAGTTATTGGGAATAGAATGTTACGGATTTCCTATGGATAATAGGTCCTAACTATAACTATCTACTGGCGACCGCCAGTAGATTATATATATATATATATATATATATATATATATATATATATATATATATATATATATATATATATATATGACATATTTAAAGTAATATGATAAATATAAAACAATAAATACAATCTTCTTTCGGAAAATAATGTAAAAATATTAAAAAGAAAATTAAATAATAATACAAATAATATAAATCCACTCTAACCAACATTAGGGAAACTTTTGGAGTTGGGATGTGTTTGATGTACTCTTCCCACTCCAATTTACGCAACAGTAGCAAAGGCATTGGACTTCGGAGGGATTAGATTTACTATACAAACTATAGTCTAAGCAACAGTAGGGGAAGCATTGGACATCGGAGGGGTTAAATTTACTATTTACTATACCGTCTAAGCAATAGTAGTGAAAGTGTTGGACTTCGTAAGGATTACATTTACTATCCCAACTCCAGTCTAAATAACAGTAGGGCAAGTGTTGGAGTTTGGAGGGGTTAGATTTGCTATTCCCTTTCCAGTCTAAGAAACTGTAAGGAAAGTGTTTGACTTCGGAGGGGTTAGATTTACTATTCCAACTCCCATTTAAGCATCAGTATTCAAAGTGTTGGACTATTGAGAACTTACATTTACTATTTACACCCCAATGTATGCAACAGTAGGAAAAGTGTTGAACTTTTAAGAATTACATATACCATTCCAACTCATTATTATTTTATAGTAAACATTGAATACAACAATCCATTTTTAAATCCTATTTTATATAGAAATGCATACAATGTAAACTAAAAAATACAAAATAATGAAAGCAAAATAAATAAAATTAAATTTGCTTCCCTCTTACAAACCAAAATAACCACAAAGAGCCAAAAAATGAACAACATTTTATTTAAAGGAAATTATTTCTTAGATTAAACAAATAATATAAAACAAAAATGAAAAATACATTTCATGAATATCAATATTAAAATGTATAACAATAAACTAATAAATAAATCACTTAAGACAAATATTTTAATAATACATAAACAATTAAAAGTAGCATAGTTAATTATCAAGAAAAATTGACTTAAATTAGCAAATAATAAAAAAAATATTTCAATAACTTCCCACCCTATTCCCCTACATACCCAACACCCACTACTAATATATAAATTACTAAGAAAATAAATAAAAATGGAAATATATATTATAGCTGGCAAGTCATGCTAAATAAAATAGACATGTAATAATAACCCATTTTAAAAAATATTAATCAATTAAATATAGATTTTTCAATAAAAAATGAATTAACATATTTTTAAGCATAACAAGCCACTTTTAAACTATAAATTACTAACATAACTTTAAAAATGTAAGTAAAATTGAATTTAAATGAATACAATTACAATTAAATACTTTACAGAAGTAATAATCAATTACATTTTTAATTAACACTAAAAAATGAACATCAAAAATTAATTATCATTTAATTAACTTCCCATCCTAGTCCCCTACAAACTCAACACCCCACTACTACATTATAAATGACTAATCAAATAAAAAAGACATTTAAAATACAAACTATAATATATAGCAAATATACTAGCAGTTAAAATTAATATGCTAACTAAAATATATTGAATGAATACAAAATCCCAGTTTATTACAACTATATTAAAGTAAACAATATTAAATACATCAATATACTTAAAAATGTGTTGGCTTTAGGTATTCTGTTCCATAATATGTTGGTTGACCTGATATTTTTGACACAATATTCATGCCACATAGTATTTATAAAACAATATTTTGGTCATTCAATGAACAGCTTGAGACCTGGAAAAGAGGTGAACCACACCAAGACATCGTTCTGAATCCCAAACGTGCTTAAACAATGTAATGGAATTGCATGGGTACCAAAGAAAAAGCTGAATTTAGGCGTAGGAGATTAAGGGTAGCTTTCCCTCCTTGGTCCAAGGTTTCCCGGAGAGATTTTGAAAGTGAAAGGAAGGCCATGCTACAAAAAGCTCCCAATCTGGATTAGGTGAGAAATTCAACTCTGAGGATTCAATGAAGTGGGCAATGTGACTATTTACTTCCTTTTCAATCATTTTAGAGGATAAGGGAATGAGGCAAAAGTTCCTGAGTTCAAAGATTGCTGGTGATTGAAAAGATTTCACCTGAAGCGTTTTTAGCTGTTGCAATTTGTTCGGCAAAAAAGAGATCACAGGTTTCGTTGATCAGTTTTTATACAATTCAAAGCAGGTATGTAAGTTATTTTAGCTGCTGGGGGTGCAAGCATGGCACTAAACTCTTGCTAGGTGTTTTCATCTGCTTGTGATATTAGTAGGTTTATTTGAGAACCAAGGACATGAAGGGGAGCAGCAATTGGATTGAAAGTTTGTGTGTGATGTAATCAAGTCTAAGGGTGTTGTAATCCTTCCATTATGATCTTCTGCAGCTACCACAATGTAGTCATACCTACAGAGGTAGGTAAGATAGATGGTGGAGAGGGCAGGGCAAATATTCTCCTTGGTTACCTTACACTAAGATCTAGATCATTGTAAATGTTGGTTAGGTTTGCTAACAGAGCTCTACTCTGGAGGATGGAACAGTAAAACAGAAAAGGGATAGTGTGATGATCAGACCAGCCCAGAGGTAATATGCTGGCCAACCTGAAAAGAGAAATATGATGTTAAGATAGAATCATGAAAGTGGCACACTATAAGAGTAGTGAGGCCTAAATGCTGAATATTTCTCAAAGTACCTATGGAGTCTAGACATGATATAACTGCAGCACAGGAAGTATCCTGTATCCGGAGAGTTGTATCTTCTAGCACCATAAAGACTGAGAATTTCAAATTATAAATCTGCTATAGAGGAACTAGTAGGGGACCTGGGTTGTCAGTAAAGGACAATGCCTGAAAAGGAGAGAGTAGTATGAAGGGAAGTTGTATAGAGGAGCAATCCTGCTTGAGGAAAAGAATTGTCATAAAAAAATGTAGCTGGCCACAGTATTCTAAAAAACATAAGTGAGACTGTTGCTCTTCTTTTAGGACGATCATGTATAACAATAATGCATCCTAGGGGACTAGCAATAGTAAGAGTAGGATTCAAGGCTTCATTAAGCCATGTTCAGTGACATATAATATGTCCACCAAGTAAGATAGAAGAAACTATCACGCCAAGCCAGCGCCCGGCTCCCACACCGACAAGCTCAATCGGCCAGCTTACGAGTTTCCTCGTGGTCTGGTGGGAGGTCCTTTGGCGGTCCCATGGCAGTGCCTATTAGAAAGTTGCTGCAATGGGACCACCAAAGCCCATTCCTGCACGGCATGGACTGTGCAATCCATGCCGTGCAGGAAATGGGGTGCATGCACACAGGGGGGCACACCATGTGCCCCCCTGCATGTATCCCCAGGCCCAGAGGCAACAGGGGGCCTTCTAGGGCTCCCTTAGTATCCTCGCTACCAACATTTCCATGGTGTGAGCACCACCAAGAGACTGCTGGCCAGGAGGAAACTCGTAATATCAAGCATATTGCGGCCTCAAACTGTCGCGCCACCACCAGGGATTGTGGATCCCCGGCAGTTGCAGCGGTTCTATGGCGGTCCGACCGCTGTAGTTGTAATACGGCATTCGGACCGGCAGTGCGGCAGTCCCTGACCACTACCATACCACCACCGCGTCAGTTGCGATTAAGCAGACATTAAGAAGAAAGCAAATGGTGGTTTTAATTCTGGAGGGATGCTGATCAGTAACATTTTAAGTGACTGTAGTGTTTTGAGGAACAGTGGGAATGTGGTTGGGGCATAGTAACAAATCAGTGGCATTATCAGAAAGTCTTCTTGAGAGTGAATTCAGGAAAATGTGATTTGACCTTTTGAGCATCGTCAATGAAGGAGAGTTTATCCTGAGAAGAAAAAATGCAACTAGGAAAAAGATTGGGGGTCCTAGCACTGAGTGTGGTATCGCTTTGTTCGCCCTAAGTTGGCAGGGTACGCCCAGACGTGGGTCCCTTGCTCACTTTGCCACTGGATTCAAGATAGCCTGGCTGATGAGGGTTTTAAACCCGAAACCGGTCCCAGGATGCTTGTTTCCGGTCCAGGGAAGACATGGCTTGGCAGTTCGGGCTGGACTGTTCCCATGAGGCACAGGGTCAGACTGATTTGCATATGGCCATGTCTGAACTGAGGTGGTGGAGTGAGCTAAAGAATGATGATGGATTAAACCCAGATCAGTTGACTGGGGGTGAGTGTTTGATTGGCTCAAACGTTCCGTCCATCATCCCCTTTGGTATCGCTTTGTTCGCCCTAAGTTGGCAGGGTATGCCCAGACGTGGGTCCCTTGCTCACTTTGCTCACTGGATTCAAGATAGCCTGGCTGATGAGGGTTTTGAACCCGAAACCGGTCCCAGGATGCTTGTTTCCGGTCCAGGGAAGACATGGCTTGGCAGTTCGGGCTGGACTGTTCCCATGAGGCCCAGGGTCAGACTGATTTGCATATGGCCATGTCTGAACTGGGTTGGTGGAGTGAGCTAAAGAATGATGATGGATTAAACCCAGATCAGTTGACTGGGGGTGAGTGTTTGATTGGCTCAAACGTTCCGTCCATCATCCCCTTTGGTATCGCTTTGTTCGCCCTAAGTTGGCAGTGTATGCCCAGACGTGGGTCCCTTGCTCACTTTGCCACTGAATTCAAGATAGCCTGGCTGATGAGGGTTTTAAACCCGAAACCGGTCCCAGGATGCTTGTTTCCGGTCCAGGGAAGACATGGCTTGGCAGTTCGGGCTGGACTATTCCCATGAGGCACAGGGTCAGACTGATTTGCATATGGCCATGTCTGAACTGGGGTGGTGGAGTGAGCTAAAGAATGATGATGGATTAAACCCAGATCAGTTGACTGGGGGTGAGTGTTTGATTGGCTCAAACGTTCCGTCCATCATCCCCTTTGGTAGGGCATGGAAAGGAGCAGACAGGCTTGCCCTTGGAGCACCTTGGGCATGCCGGTGACATGTCTGCACAGAATAGGCAGTTATATAGTGGGCTTAATGTGTGACATGTCCTGTAACGTAGAGTAAACAAGATCACTAACCCCCCAAATATGTCTACTTTCTTCAGTTTTCAGTCGCTCTGTCCGCACAACCACCACTGACTGAGGTGGGGGCCAACTAGAGAGTAGCAGAAAAACAATCAATAATCAAAATCGGCTGCTGCCCATATTAAAAATGCATTAAAAAGAGTTGCCCAAAAGTGACTTGCCAAAAAAGAAGTAACCTAACAAAGATTAAAACAACTTCCACTTTAAGGAATGAAATTCCATCAGGAAAAAAAGAGAAATGCTAAAATAAAACCCAGTCTTTGCCAATGCCAGCTATAATAAAATTCTGGTTTAACAATGGCTGCCATAGTATCCCAAATTAGTATTTCACATTGAGGAGCCTGAGCTAAAGAGGACCAGCGGGAGTCACAGGGATTGCCCAAAGTAAGTGTTAGATTTATAGTCATAGAAATTAGATTTTTTGCGGATTCCTTTTAAATGTAATTGCTGCCATAAGTACAATGAATGTGAATGAGGAGAGTTGAAACAAAGAGGTTGTTACCTGGCACATTTCTCCCTGTGTAACACATTCCACATGACATGGAGTAGAGAAGAAGGGGGACTTGGAAAAAATTCAAAACCCAGAGTGTACGACATGTTTGGTACATCAGTGCTATTCAGACAATCAGTATTTGTTTCTAATTGTCTGACCTAGTACAGATCACCATGCCTCACAAAGTAAAGGTGGACAAGGATAATGTACACAAAAAATTCAAGTTGGAAGACATACATACAAATATTAATTTGCAAGCATTGCTGGATGACTGTCCCAATAATCACTGGCAAGGCAGCAGGCTGCACCACTTCTACAATGTAAGGTGCACAAGGTGAAATACTCTTCCATCCCATTGTGGTTTTCGCAAAACTTGGAACAAGAAAATGATAATGTGCTGATGCAGAAAGCAGCCTATGTGTCAGTATGTATTTGCTGATCCAATTAGCGAGAACATTTGGCACTAGGCTATGTAAGGCCTTTAATATTATGCATAGAACTTTAAATTGAATTCTGTATTTAACTGGTAGCCATTGTAATTGTTTTAACAGTGAGGAAGCATGAGTTCTTCTGGAAGATTTTGTAATCAGTTGAGATGCTGTGTTTGGAATGAGTTGCATTTGATTTAACTATTTGGCTGGGAGGCGTAACTATAATGAGTTGGCATATAAATAATGTGGATTCGTTTTTACAAAAATTGGTTGTAGATGCCCCGAAAGTTGGAACACACCCCACCCCCGTTTTATTATACGCAGACGACGCTGTCCTAATGTCTAGAACTGCAAATGGTCTGCAATGTCTAATGGAAAATTTTGCCCAATACATGAATGACATAGACTTGCAGCTGAATCTAAAGAAAACATTTGTAATGTCGTGCGGGGGGAAGAGACAAAAGTGTAGACAGCATCATGTGGGAGGGGTTTTTATAAACAGAGTCCCAACATTTTCATACTTGGGGAGGTTATTTTGTAATAACAGTACATGGAAATCACATATTGAATTATGCAAAATGAAATTTTTAAAAACGACTGAGGGAATATTTAAATTTGTGGCAAAATTAGGGAACAAACCGATACGAGAAATTTTAACCTTGTATAGGAGTAGGTGTGTCCCAGCAGTTAATTATGGAGCCGCAATATGGGGGAGAGGAAATACGACAATCCTACAAACTGATGAAAACAAGTTTTTAAAAAGATTATTGGCTGTTCCCAGTGCAACTGCAAACATCATTGTTCATAAAGAACTGTCCGTCCCATATATAAATGATGCTATTAATATGGCTGGTCTTACCCTCTGGCATGGCATATGGATGAAGGAAGAAACACAATTTTCTAAGGATTTAATTATAGACTGTTTAGCTCTAGAACATAGTATGAAAATACCATGGCTAGGGCACATTTTTAATCTTTTGATGAAATGCAAAGTAAATATAGATAACCCCTATGTATACAGGAATATAGTAAAAGCGAACTGAAATTAAGATATATAACCACTGCAGACTATGAAAGGGAAAGGATGGCCAAGAAAAAACAGACTGTGGTAGCTTATTGTGAACGTCCATACATGAGGGGTACCCAGTCATACCTAATTTTGGTTCGGAATATTCAGCATAGATTTTACCTCACCAGGTTAAGGATGGGCACCTTACATTATCTAATTGCATTTCCAAGTACAGAGAAATGGCAACGAATATTGCCACCCTGCCCGTGTGATGGTAAAACCTTACAGTCCACCCTGCATTTTATCCTTTTTTGTCTTTTTTATATGGGTATCCGGAAAACCTTTTTAAAACCTCTCTTTTTAAAAAATATGCTTTTTAACTATAAGGATGCGTTTAACTTTATATGTAGTCTGGACACTATGAAAATCATCGGCTCAGTTATTCGCTTCATACAACAATCGATTAGAAAAAGAAAAGACTACACCTTTTTGGAAGCATTGCTGTATGAAAAAGAAGACGCATAACATTATTTCTTTTAAATTGTACCTTCCTGCACTTTCTGCACTTGCACTTTAACGTATGAATTGTGGTAGCATGTATTTAAAAAAAATAATAATAATGTACTTACTACTTTATCACGTTATATTCCCCATGAAGCCCAAATTTGTAAATATTTTAAGTATTGCCTATGATTAATTGTAAGAAAGTACTTTTTAGATATATGTGTATTAGTACGCTTTTATGGTGTTTGTTTTATTGTCACCGAATAAAGCTGTTTTGATTTGATTTGAGTTGGCATAGTCCAACTTTGAGCAAATCAGTGCCACAACTACAAATTTAAGGACGTTTGCAGATAGGTATGGCTCTAATTTCTTAATCTGTCCTAGCAGGAAGTGCATTTTGAAGCTACTTAAGAAATTTGTGACTCCACAGAGCATTTTCCTTCAGAAATCACTCCCAGGCTCATAACAGCAGCTTTGGGGATAGGAAATACTAATATCTCTGCCTGCCAGTACTTATTTGCCCAAACGTCTCTATCATTACTCAGAACCAGCACATCAGTCTGATTTAAGTTTTAAAAGGTTCAGACCCATCCAAGTCCATGTATATTGCATTACATTTTAGAATCTTTAGCTAGCAGATGAAGCAAATTTAGGGTGACTGTCTACCGAAAATCATACACATGTTAAAGGTCATCGATTATGGCCAACGTAACAGTGAGTATTGTGTCTAGGTCAGAAGCCTGCTTGAAGGGGATCCAGAAAGTTAGTGGCTTGAAGGTGATCACTCAATGTTTTGTCATCATGAGCTTCTACAATTTTTGCACAGTAAGGAAGTAAAGACATAAATAAGTTAAGATGTGGATCAGTTCATAAAATTGCTAGGAACATTGGGCAAACATTGGTGCAACGGTATGCTAAGCAGCTCTGACATTTCCAGAGTTAATGAGGAATGCTGTTGATTTTGTAGGGCATTATGATTAACCCTGGGCGTAGTTTGCGTAGTCGCGCTACGTGTAGCTACGCAAAGTGCACTTCGTACTACGCAAGCTACGCGTAGCTACGCGAGCTGCGTACTGCGGTAGGGAAAATGCTGTTCGCACTGATTGCACAGTGCCGGATGCTTGTCCGCACTGTGCAATCATTGCAAACGGCATCTTGCACAGTGCAAGCGGTCGTTTTCTGCTGCTCGAGTAGATTTGTACTCGAGCAGCAGTTTTCTCAACGCGGACTGGTAGTTTCTCATCGCGAGCGGTCGCAAGCATACGCGACCACTCGCAATGAGAAACCTGACCTCCCCACGTTGAGAATCTCGCCGGGAGGTTTATTTTCCACGCTCGCGATCGGCAACTTGATGTTGCTGATCGCGAACGAGGAAAGTCTCGCCGGGATGTCATTTTGCTCGCTCGCTCGCGGTCGCCAACTTGACGTTGAGGACCGCGAGCAAGCAAAAAATGCCCGCTACGCTACGCGTTTTTGCACTGTGCTACGTGCAATTCGCGTAGCGCGTAGTTGCGCAAACTACGCAAACTACGCGAGCGTAGCGTAGTCCTACGCCCAGGGTTAATTATGATTCAATGTTTCATTTTGGTGTGCGAGTCAGCAAAAATAAAATTAGTTCTTATTTATTTATTCTGTGTTTTCTATAGTGCGAACAAGACCCAAAACTTGGGTGTCAGAGCGCTTTACAGTTCAACAGCATTCAAATTCAGAAGATATTCAATTCTTTAATGCCTACTACAATGTATAAGTATTCATATAACAGTGCATATGCTTAAACTTACACATAATACATAAATTCAAGATGACCAGAAATCAACTAGATTTACCGCAATACATGCCATGTCACACTTAAATTTCAAAATAAAACCACTACTAAAGATTACTAGGTATCCACACTGGTTATAGTATTGCTAGTCTAGTCAAATACGCATGCGGATTGATTGAGGTACCTGTCATTAGACAACATCCCTGTTGACAGGAGCAGGGACTTAATGTATCCAACCGAGCTGATTAAAGACAGTAGAGCCAAATCAATGAAAGCAAACTGGCTTGCGCAATCCCCATTTTCTTTGTTCTGCGATTAGCAGGACTCTAATCCTGCTTACAGTAGCCTACTTGAACAGCTGTATGTAGAAGATCGAAAGATTGTCTGTAGTTCTCGGAAAGAGCCCTAGTATTGCCCGCTGTTTGTTATGGGAGGGATTTACCCATCAGAAGGGACTTAGTCTCCTTTTTGAATCATGGAGCATAGGTGATTCTTCTAAAATTCGGTGGGAGAGATTTCCAAATTCTTGGTGCAGCTCCCGCGAAAGCTCCATCATATGTTCTCTTCTTACGGAAGAATGCTGGTTTCAGTCAGAAATCTCCGGATCCCCTAAAGGATCTTCTGCCTCCAAACATCATAAGTTTCTGGGCAAGGTAACGTGGTGTGTTGTGGTGTAGTGCCTTGTGTGTAATACATGCAATCTTTAGCTGTAGTTTTGCCTCGTATGGTAGCCAATTGAGCGCTTTCAGATGTGGAGTGATGTGGTCACATTTTTTTGAGCCCGTTATAAGTCTAGCTGCTGCATTGAGACAAGCTTGTAGGAGAGCTGTTGAAATCTTAGGAAGACCTGAAAGAGTTGTGTATCCATACTCAATTTTTGATTTGACCAATGCCTGGACTGCCGTTTTAAGGTCACCTGTATCGATGAACAGCTTTAATTTTCTAAGGTAGCTTAGATGGAAACGGGCATTTTTTGCCATTGTGTTGATGTGGGTTTGCATGTTTCATTCCTTATCCAGCATGATTTCTAGAGACTTAGTTGAATCCACTAGAATCGGGGTACCGTTTAGCACAGTGATCATCTTGGTCCATTCCTTAATCCTGGTGAAACTTTTAGGAGGGGAGAGCAGAAGTAATTTTCTGCGAGTTAGGCTTAAGATGATTGCTAGATAGCCATTGAACGGTCCTCTGTAGTGCTTGGTTCATTATGTTGATCTCTTCCAGTGATGTAATCTTCATATACAGCTGAGTGTCATCTGCATGCATGTGGAAGAAAATGCTAGCCTGCTGTAATACTTCTGTTAATGGTTAGATGTACAGATTGAATAGGGAAGGGGATAGAGTTTTTCCTTGTGGAACTCCAATTTGAATGGGGGATGGTGGGGATAACTTGTGGTTCACCAGGAATCTCTGTGATCTGTTCTCTAAGAAGGAATAAAACCATTTTACGACTGTACCCGATAAGCCCATCCTATTCTCCAGTCGGTCTAATAATTTGGGATAGTTTACAGTGTCAAATGCGGACGATGGGTCAAGAAGGACAAGGAGACAGGTTTCGTTGTGGTCTAGAGCAAGAAGAGCGTCATCTACTATGTGCAGAGTTGCTGTGTCCGTACTGTGAGTTGGTCTGAACCCCGATTGGTAGTCATTTAGTAGATTAAATTCAGTAATGTGTTGGCTCAATTGTTGTTGAGCACATTTTTCTAGTACTTTGGCTAGTAAGGGAATGTTTGTTACCGGCCGAAAGTTGTTTGGGTCTGAAGGGTTCTCAATAGGTTTTGTCAAGAGAGGGATGACCTGGCCAGTTTTTAGACAGTCAGGAAAGGATCCTTGGGCTAGCGAAGCATTAATTATCTTAGTCCAAAAGGGGATGACCATGTAGTTGATTGTAGGCCAACATTTTGGGGGAAGAGGTTCATTGTAATGGTTGTTCGGTTTCAAAGTCAGTAAGATTTTGGCAATGTCATTCTGGTCATATAGTTTGAAGGTTGACCAATGAGCATTATTTTTGGGCATTGATTGTGCAGGTTGGGCTGGATGCTCCGCTAGTGTACTCTTTAGATTCAAGGCTTTGCCAGAGGTATTCTTGAGTTCTCTCTCCAGTGAGATGGCTTTAGCTGTAAAGAATGATGAATAATTTTCACAGCACAATTCCGATTTTGATGTTAAGAGGGAGGATATGGCCACTTTGTTAGATTGATCTTTTAGCAGCTCAAGAGTTTTCTCGGTCTGTTCCTTGCGTTATCAAGTTCACTTCTAAAAAATGTTTTAAGGGGATTTAAATACGCTTTTATTTTAGGCTTTCCTGGTCTTTCTTAACTGTTTTAGATGGGGGGAGGATGGGTGTTGTCTCCATTTCCATTCTGTTAGTCTGAGTTTCCATCCTTCTTCATTAAGTGAACCATTGAATCATGGGTGTTTATCTTTAACCTGTATTCTTTTAAGTTTTAGAGGGGCTATATTATCAATTATTTTAGACATCATAAGATTGTAATGATCCGTAAGCTCACTGACGTCTGGCAGTTCAGAAGAAGGTTGAAGTTCACTCTTACAACGTGCTGTTAGACTATCCATGTTGAGGCCTTTAGTGTCTCTAACCCAATGCTTGGGTTTGACTGATTGTGAGGCTGTTTTCTTTTTTATGGATGGTATTTGGAAAGTGATGATGTGGTGATCTGACCAGTCACAAGAAACAATTGAAATTGATTCAACCGCGTTTTCTTTGGAGATGATCCAATCTAATGTAGCGCCTTTAGAATGGGTTGGAAGAGCACAAGCTTGCACTAGTGAGTAGTCAGCTAGGAATTCTTTAAGAATATTGACCTGCTTATCCTTGAGGTCATTCCAATGAAGATTGAAGTCTCATAGGAAAATATCATTGGAGTGAGGTTCTGAATTTGCTGTAATAATTTGCATTAGCTGGTCTATGAAAATTATGTTTTTGCCTGAGGGGTGGTAGAACGCGTGTAATTGTAGAGTTGATTATCTGTAAATCGTAATAAGAGCCCGAGGTATTCACATGAATTGATGGGGTCTGAGTGAACTTTAGAGATGGCAATGTCTGATCTGTGGATACAGGCCACGCCTCCACCAGTTTTGTTTAGCCTGTCTAGTCTTACAATGTTGGAGTTTGGTGGCACAAGTAGGTCTAGGCACGGGGAAGACGATTCAGAGAGCCACGATTTCGTTAGAATTGACACGTCAATGTCCTGGTTCAGGATTAGGTCGGCAATGTCAGCTGCATGTTTCATTGCTGAGCGGCAATTGAGAAGTAGACAGGAGATCTTGTTTGTGCTGTGTCGAATACACAAATAGTTCTTGTTTATGCTGTGTGGCATACCAGAAAGAGTCATTCTAATGATGATCTTTAGTCAGTGGTTCTTCATGATATTGGCTGTGTATGCTGTGCAATCAGACTGGTGATCACAGGCAAGAAGTGTGAGGATCTTTGGATGCATATTGATAGTACAGTGAAAAGAAATATAGTGCACTGCATTTTTGCAAGAATACATGGTTGCTGTAGTGGACATAATTAAAAAACTAGAGCCTGAAAACCCCTCAGTCTACAAGTGTACAATAGTGGAGAAGTGAAACCTCTGTCTGTGAGTAGGATGGAAGACACATTTATTGACTTTGTCCCTCCAACATTTTCCATAAAAGGATGTTTGATACTTGATAAGCAAAGGAATGCTGACAAACAATTCAATTTTTTTTACAATGGACGTAAAATGGCTTGCAGTGATGCATAGAAACCTCCCATCGGTAACCTGGCATTTGAAGTCAATAAAGCTTTGCTTAGATACTCTGAACAAATTCTGCATCCCTTCCTAAAGGAGAATTTTCACTGGAATTTGAAAAGTGACAATTAATTTTTGAGAGTTTTAATGACTGTAAGGAAACGTGGCAGTTCAATCTATATTTTGCATAACCTGTACTCAAGAAACTCAGGGGCATATTCAGAAGGACTTATCGCCGATTTATCGGAACTTTAGCGCCGCAAAAGTGGCAATAGATTTATCGCCCCATTCACAAGCTGGTGCAAACTGCCGACATCGCCAGTTCACCAGCGATAGCTACCGCAAAAAACATCGCCACGGATGAGTGCGACAACTAACACTAATGATATGCAGAGTAGGCGTTCCCGTGCAAAAACACACGAAAACACCACTTCGCGAGATTCTCAACGACCAGTAAGATCTGCGATGCGAACCAAGAACAGGCGATAAGGCGCGTTCTCAGCAGGGATTTAACACCTGCCTTTTGCTGGTGTTAAGCAGGACAACTACCTGCAGTATGAAAGGGAGCCCAGCCCAGAGTCACATCTGAAGACCTACAGATGCCATGGAGCTACTGATCATGCAGCTCGGAGAACCAAGAGGGCCACAACACCCACCGCCACCACTCCCAGGCCCCCCCCCCGGATTACCACCTAGGCAGCGCAGGACAGCGGACGACCCTAAAACGCACCAGCCCCAGAGACTCAACGCCAGAGGAAGCCATTGGCCAACACAGGCTCAAAAGGACAACGATCCCCCGCATCCTGACCCACATTGCCCACAGGCTGACAGTACCAACACAGCGGACAACCAACATCCCCCCGCAGACAAAGCTGCTGGCTGTGCTGCACCTGTTGGCCCCTGGTACCTTCCAACCAACAACTGCCAGAGTCGGAGGAGTCTCACATCCAGCCCCATCAAACTCCCTCACACATGTCATGGATGCATGTCCACAAAAGCAACGGCGGGCCCCTGTATCCGCACCACACGATAGTTCCAATTCGTAGTGTACCTGCGCAACCAACCCCAACGCCAGCCGTGCTAGACGCCTCCATGCCCCAGACCCAAGATCGTAGTAACCGAAATGTGGGTGCGCCAGGTCATGAAGTCCAGTAGTCAACAGTAGAGTAAAAACAGAACTTTATTACAAATACACAAACAAACAAAACGAAAAGCTCAGCCAACGCGTTCCATTCCCAACGGGGAACTTCAACAGGGCAACGTGTCTTCAGAAACCTGTGGGGGAAATGGTGACAATGGTCAAACTTCCGTATAGTCACATGCCTAATCTGGTACAGTGTACTGCACTTGGACAAACCGGAATGCTCACAGGCATTATAAATCATGCATGAGAAGACCGTAACAGAAGTTCATGTGGTCGTAACCGTCGTTGGAATGAAAAGGAAGGTAACGACCATACGAACTGTTGTTACGGTCACATCATGCAGGACTCATCGTACCTGAAAGCATCACGGTGTGTGTCAGCTCGATACCCCTGACCCTCACTCCCCCCACACTGCGCAGGAACATCTTGAGACCACGCAAGGGAACTACGCCATAGCTGGCGTCATGCATGCCATCAATGTGCAGACAAAAGTGGACCACAGTGGCCTGTCCACCAATGTCGTCGCAAACTCCCCAGGCAGTGTGCATGATTCCCACATGTCCGCAAGTCCGCCACCAACCAGCGATTTGAGGATGGCACCAATGGTAATGCACTGCCCATCGGCAAGTACCAACTGAACACACCACACACCTCAACTCCACAATCCTACAACTCACAACTGTGGGAATGCACACGTCAAAAATCCACCACCAAAGTGACTACTGCATGTGTCTCAGTCTCTGCCATAACCTGTCCATAGGCCTACACACACGTGGCTGACCACCTTCAACGGGCAGATTCACACTGGAGACGAGGTGGCTATGTCCCAAACCAACCCGCAATCCTGTGCGCCTGCTGCACCCCAGCCCTGGTTCCCAGACCGGTCTGCCGCCCAGCGATGACTGGCTGCCCCTGCGCACCCAGGCCTCAATGCTCACCTGCCGCCACCGGCGTGTCTCCAAGAGGGCCCACCACATGCCGGTGCAACCTCTTCAGCCGATCGCTGGATTCCGCGCCACAGGCCCCCAGCGCACCCTGCGGCACCGCACCGTGGAGTCCTGTGTGTGTTGACTGCTGCCTTCGGCATGCACTACGGTCCAGCCGGGCTCACAATTCAAATCGAAGCACGATTAGCAGGACTGCTCATCGAGGCCTACGCATCATCGCAGGCTGCACACCCGCACAGCTCTTAATGTGCCTTTAACCCTGGGCAACGCAAGTCATCGTCATGTGCCGGTAGGCCCCTGCCAGCCGCAGTGCAGTGGGTGCCACTAACCCTGTGCAACACAAGTCATGGCCCCATGCGGGTAGGCCCGTGCAAGGCCGCAGGGCATCTGGAGCCACTAACTCCGTGCGCCACAAGTCATGGACCCTTCATCATTGAGCCACATGGTGCGGACGTCATCATGTCATCTCCAGCAGTGGGGAATGTGATGTGCTAGGCCCCTTTTATTGGCAGGGTCACCTGTCCTGTGATGCCTGTGCTGGATGGGTGTGGTGTGGGTGTTAACCAGCCCTCAGGGAGTGGCTGTGACATGCTGACAACTAGACCAGTGATCAGCAGATCACTACAGGGAAGACCTGGGACATGTAACTTTGTCGTCCCCCCCTCTGAGCGTAAGCGGAGTGGTCTGGCCTGGCGTATGCCAGGCCAGCGTAGGGGTGGGAACAATGACCCCGGGTCTCTGGGCGTGCTTCAGTTCTGGGCTGGACAAGGAAGTAACTGATGCTTGTGTCTCTGTTGTAGTGTCTACGCCACACGGACCGCAATCGGCAATGTTGCACCCTGTGACTCAAGTTCCACGACATGAGCAACATGGACGTAAGGGAGAATCACTGACCCTACACTCATCCATACTTTCATACTTGAATGATCAAAGACATGACACATCTGTGCGATTCTGAATGTTTAATTCAAATCCAGTGGAGTGTTGCAGCTGGAGCAGTACAGGGCCATGCAAACCCCACTTCACATTATTGGCCCGTGGAGGGCCAGCCAGAGTCCTTCAGGGAATGACAAGTACATCGGAAGAGGAAGAGTTCAGTTAGCAGTCTGATCGCTGTGTCATTGGTAACCAAATAGAATATGGCAGTCCATGTCGAGGTCCAAGGTGAGTGTCGCAGAGTGTATCAGGGGACAGTGGAAGTTGAAGATGCAAAGAGCAGAACCAAGCAGAAACAGGCCATATGGCGGAGATGAATGCTACTGCCTCCTCCTTACCAGTAAGGTTGATTCACCCACATCTTCGTCCTCTGATGTCACATGTGCCTCACACGTGGGTGGTGGTGGAATGTCGGCCACACTGTGTGCCACTGACACATCAGGGGCCGGAGGTGCATTGCCTGCCGCACTGTGTGCCACTGACACATCAGGGGGCGGAGATGTGGATGTAGAAGCAGCAGCAGCATTCATCTGCGCCAGGCCTTGAGGCAGCAATGCCATGACGATGTGCTGCAGGGCATGGAAGGCCCCAGCCACATCTCGCTGGTGTGCAGCTGTGGCAGCCATTCTTTCCGCCTGCATCCGCTCCATGTTCTCCATGAGCCCCCGTATCTGTCCCAACTCCCGGCTGACATCGCTGGAGCCACTCTGACTGGACAGTTGTTCTTGTCTCAGTATCATGACTCCATCGATGTCAGCCATGGATCGTTGGAGAGCATGGAGCGGACTGTGGGTGTCCGTTAGGGACTGTAAGTGGTCCTTGATGGGAATCAGACACCCATGTATGGCATAAAGTTTGGCTGCCATGAGGTCGAGCCCCACCCGCACCTGATCAGCCATCTTCTCCTGGACCTCTAACACACGGCGTTGGAAGGCCATGTGTTGTTCGTGGGGGTCCTGGGAGACAGCCGGGGTGGTAGGTGCTTCCTACTGTGTGGTCTGTGCATGGGGTGTGGTCTCCTCCATGCAGCTGGGCTGCCTTGCTCCTGGAGGTGGGGTGCTGAAGCTGTCAATGAGGACTTGGAGGGCTTCAGTGTCGATGTTGGGGATGTCCTCATCGTCATCAGTGAAGAGTTGTTGGGGCTGCTCTGCAGGACGTGTTGATGCTCCCTCTACAATGTGAAGGGGAGATGCAGTATTACATTGTGTTCACATGTATGTTGACGCATTGTACAAGTTCACATACAGACTGCATGACAATGTACATTGTGACTGTTTAGGAGGAGCTGCCTATCCGATGCGGGACAGTGGACATTTTGACAACATCACGGATATGTGTTTGTAATTGTCCATTGACATCTCACATTTCCCTGCTATGCCAAATGTGATTGGCCAGTTTCTACACACAAGCGGCACCTGTTGTGTCCTCTGTCCTGTTGTAAACGTGTTGCAGTTTGTACCACATTGTTGTCAATGCTGATGTGCTCTGCAACAGTAACTTCAGAAAAATGGTCATAAATGCGCCTGGAGAATGGTTGCAAGATGGCGCAAGTGCCAATCTGTGTAATCAATGAAAGGGAACTCTCGAGGATAACTTCACTGGCCCAAAAGTGGAAATGAGTCTAAATAATGTGCTTGAGAGGGGTAAAAAGCAGGGGGGAACAAGAATCAAGGGAAATGAATGCAAGGCATATACTGGACCAAGATCATTGCAAAGTCCTAGGCATTCAAGGCAGAAAAGCAGTTCTAGTCAACAGATCAGTCTTAGAAGGTCATCTTTTATATTTTAGAAGTTGTTGAGACTGTGACTGTGCATTCAGTTGGGCATTTCCCTGATTAGTAAATGGTTTCCGGTGTGCAGCCTGAATGTGTTTGTGAGAGGGTAGGGCCCCACCAGAGTGGCTGAACTAGAAAAGCAGAGCTTGTCTGCCAGTGGCTTCCAGCTCCTTTCATGGTGTTGGTATAATCTGGAGCGCCTTGATGTATGGACTGTCACCCTACTGAATGGCAAAAGTCTTCATGCTTATCCCTTCAGCTGCAGTCTCCAGATGCCACCTCTTCCCATTAACCAGGCCTTGTGTGTGAGTGTTTATGTGATACCTGTAATCAATGGGGTATGATGCACAACAGTGCTTCTTCATCACACCAGCCCTTTCTTCTGAGGAAACAAATAGCTGCCATACTCCATCTAGATGTAAAGTTGTTGCCATCTTGGATCGTTCTTTTATATACTTAGATTCTGCCTCCACTAAATTTTAGTTTATCAAATCATCTAAAATGTACTCATTGAAAAAGACCCAGTAAATAAAAAGGCATGCATCGTTTGGTGCGGAAAGCCCAAAAATCCACATGTTATTCCCAATTTTATCAAGGAAACTTGCAATGGGCATATTATTCACATCTGATAAATACCGATGCCCAGGGTGTTATTATTTATCAGGTGTGATAAATAATGCACCACTACCGGGGCACTCACAGTCAAGGCCTAATTGTTACTCCTTTCCAAGATAGACATCATATTATGTCTAGACACAACATGGAAGCAATTCTTCAGTTATGGGCCGAACTGGAAAACAGAAGGAGTTCAGAAATTACACAGAAAGAGTACACTAAAATCATTTCAGAATAGCTATATAGACCCTGTACAGCTGATGATGCGCAATTGTGTGCCATTAGCATTGTCTGTTGGGGAATCTGTATTTTATTCATACAGTGCACATGAACATGCAGGGAGAGCCATTAAAGAAAACCATACGCCGCATATGTATCAAAGAGTTGTATTTCAAACGACAAGGACACTTAATATTAAAATATGTCTTCTACCCGGAGTGACCCATCGAAAGTGTGGTTGGGTCATATATTAGGGTGAACTCATTGGCGAACCTACAATGCTTTCTGTATGAATGTACTTTAAGAGTATATGTGTTTCAGTGTATATTAGTTTCAGTGTATATTTGTTTCAGTGTATATTAGTTTCAGTAACGCAGAGGGTAGAAAAGGCGTGGCAAATAACCCTAACAATATGATAGTCAGTCACCTATATGTAAACACTGAGGCAAACTAGTCGAATTCTTTCTAGAAAGGCCAAAAGAATTAACAAACACAAACTAGTTAGAAGGTAAATTACATTAAAATGTGTCTGGAAAGCCCTCAGTGAAACGTATAAGTGCACCTTGAGGAAAAATAACATCAGAAAAAAGAAGCAAATATGATTTGGGGCGATCCAGTTTCCTACTGGAGTTCATCAAATAGAAGAGTGTGATCCATGCTACAAGCTGCATCTCACGAAATGTTGTAAAAGGAACTAGAAACGGCCAGAAAAAAAATGAGGTGTCAAATACATTGTGACACACTGTATTAAAGAAAGTTAAAAAGGGAGGAAGAACTGCCATGAGCGAATGCTATGGCCAGTTTCTGCAACTAGCCAGAGAGATCCATATATGTTTGACCCCTCGGCAAATATAACTCTCTCATGCTCTCTGTTTCACTTTTCCACTTTGTACCCGAGCCACCGCCATACAATGTAAGAGCACCACACAAAACACGCTGCTTTGGAGGTCTGCCACTTGCATTCAGGCAGCCATTTGTACTTTTGCAGGCGTAATCAATCTCCTGCGGCTATCAGCAGGGGAGAGGAGGTTTTTTTTTTCTTAATGCCTTAAAAGTAGTTTTGTGCGAATTCCACTTCTTTAGCCTGACCACTTCCAAGGGCATGGGGCTGAGCTGAGCTGAGAAAGAGAACTTGTTTGATTTAGGCACAGAGGAGTTTTTGTGTGTTTGTCCGTGTTTATATTTTCTCTACAGCTCATAAAGAAGGGGGAAGCTTCATTTATATGTTAATGGCAGCTGGCCCCTGACTAAACAGACAGAAGTATTTCATGGGAAGCTGACAAATTTTGTCAGACAGGCTATACTTCCACATTTCAATGGACGCAATAATCTTGATTAGCAAAACAATTGGGGGCCACAGAGGTCCTGCTGATCCGAAGCCCGCTCTCAGGTTACAGGCCGCTAATGTGAAAGAGCTTCAAAGTCCCCTAAACTGAAAAAACCCTGGAAGAGGGCGAATTTCGGTAATTGAAGTGAATCTACTTAAGAGTGACAATGAGGTTAATTTGATTGACTAAAGCTCCGCGTCCTTATAATATTAAATATCTTAACATGGGAAAAGGGTCAATGCTTTATCATGTGTTATGACTGAATAACTGGTAAGAAAATTGCTTAATTATTAGTTATTTAATCGATCCCCTTTGACTGAAAATGTACAGAGAATATTTTGTCCGCAGCTTCTACATTGAGTGATTTTATTTAACTTTCTGTTTTTTAATAACCCATTTAATTATTCCAGTAAACATGTTTAATTCACCCTATTAAAGGTGTTGGAATCTGACCACTGTTCAAAGTGTTAAAGACAGGACTTCGAGGAAACATTAGGTGTGTGCATAGCAGTCTTGAGCTTTTAAGTGCACTGCTGTACCTGTTGATCATCTCGACCTTAAATGCTCTACTGTTATATCAGACAGCTAATGGGCATTGGGAACAGAAAAACAGTATTTGAGAGGAGTAACAAAGCAGTTACATCAGATGTGTTTTATACTGTAGACAGCAGTGGTTAATTTGTGAAAAAATAAGTGCCGGGGCTCTCGTCAGAAGGCAGCTTGCAACAGCCCATTGCTCCTATGGGCGCCGCCCCATAAGAGAACCAACTACAAACCACTAGTGGGGAGAGAATGTGGCATAATGGGCAGAGCTGCTGACTTTGGAGCTGGGGAACCCGATTCGAGTCTCAGTGTAGGCTCAACATCCCGTGATTCTGGGCAAATCATTTAATCTCCCCGTGCCTACCAAACATGAATCTGTCCTTAACTGGTGCTCATGAAAAGCGCTCTAATACCTTTGAGCTGAGTTCGCGCTGTAAGTGCCGTTGTTGACAATTAAGTGCTGGTGCCTAGCACCGGAAACCACCAGCTCAAATTAAGAACTGGTAGAAAGAATTGGGCAAGCCAGGCATGCCTTGAGGCTGGTTTGAGATACAAGTCCAGCTCTGACTTAGCTCCTGATTTTATGGGACTGACCAGCCAAAACAGAGTCCAGCTGACAGTATCTTGCCTTGATACTTTCACTCACAAATACAGTGTTTAAAATGCAAAAAAACTGATAACCACTTTGTTCTTCAACTGTCACTTTTAATAAATGTAGTTCAGCGCAGTGAAATAGTCTAGTGTACTAAACTGAAACACAAAAGGTCAAAACACTATTGTTTTTTAAATTGTCAATGTCCTTATCGTAAATTAAAATGATTTTTGTTGCATGATTTATATGGTAAGAATTTCAATGCCTGACCCCGTGCTTTGCCTCTTGGAGCAAAATCAGAACCCTATCTTCACTCTGGCCCAGCTCGTTCTGTGAATTTATATATATTCATTTGAAAAAAGCAAAGGTTAAAGTGACGATATAGCTAGGTAAGGAAATAAGATCTTATCTTTAAAAAAAACACAAAAACTTTACTAAAAAAGGTTAGAGTGACATTATAGTTTGGTGCTGAAAAAAAATTAAAAAAATGTTTAGAAATACTGAAATGTACCTGTTATAGTTTACTGAGCTACCTACAACGTACGCCCCTACCATGCACTGTCTATGACATCACATATTACATCACTCATGACATGTTAAATTATATCATTGATTACGTCAGTGATGTGATCTGAAACTACAAAATTGAGAACATCACTAGGTACATAATGCAGTCAATGTGACACTGTCCTATAGGACCTGAATTGGCTGTCATCTTCAAGACTTCACATGATCTGCAATTTTAAATCAAGATGTTGACGGATATACATTTGATACCTTCTGCCAGTCTCTGTCTACAATCCTTCATAGTTTAGTAAAATACACTACGCACATTCCTAACATATGCACAAAACCTTAACACCAACCCACAATGAACGGTCTGTCCCTGTACTCCCAAACATGTTTTCCTTCAATCACAGAACACATGGTAGCAATCGCCGAGAAGCTAGTCAAGAAATGGTTAGCCCACCTGCTAAACCTCACAGCAAACTATTGTCTAAAACATCATCAGCTATACCGATACCATATACTACATACACAACAGCTGGTTCTCATGACAGCCGGAGTTCATTGCATAATTCCATCAAAGGTCCCTTGGTCACCCCATTGAATAGAAAAAAACCTACAGGTGGAACAAAAACTAGCCCCAACTACATGGATGTCGAGTTATCAAGCAAACCTAGCTTAGGATTCATGGGCGCCTCTTATCTATCTCCTTCACCACAAATTGAACTAGAAACACTTAAACTTCAAACCAACAGCGTATCTCAAAACATTCAAAGCACTGTTCTCGAAATGAAGAACATTTTACACCTGACAGAATGCTCTAAAACATCAAGCGTATTCAAGAATCAGTTCACGCTCTCCAAAGCAAACTCAAACCTACACCCATGTCTCTATCAAATCGGCAATATCGCCCTCTCAAACACCTTAAGTATTTATCGGAAGATGAAACACAAGCCCTACTGCTATCTTACGAGTCAACACCCAATGTATCCAGTCTCCCCATCAAGGGAGATGAAAATAAAATTAGATCGGTCTGAATCAATGCAACAGAACATCTATGCCCAAGAATAGAAAGTTAAACATTAATAATTTGAAGAGAGTATCTTTAACCACTATTAATCATGACACAAACCCTGGTTATTCTTTGAAACCGCTCTTAGTCCTTCTTCTCAACTGCCATTCAGCAGTGAAGCATGCATCAGACATCGCTGACCTCATCCTCAGCCAAGAAGTAGACGTGACGTTCCTAACTGAATCGTGGCTTACCGAATCATCTTCCTCATGCATGGATATATTGGTTCCTCCAAACTACAACATTGTGAGACTGGACAGACAAAAATAGGGGGAGGTATCGCTTTGATCTCTCCGTTACTCAAGTACACTCTGATCCACTTGACTCCTGTTAATATCTTGCACTTTCCTTAAGAAATACAGATAATCAGCTGTGCAAATTCCATGCATTTTACCACCCCCCAGGTAAGAACGACCCTTTTATAGAACACCTAATGGAAATCATTTCAGCAATCTTTCCCCTCACTCCAATGATATATTCCTAGGGGACTTCAATCTTCATTGGGATGATCTTAATGATAATGAGGTCAATGTCTTTAAAGATTTCCTATACAAAAGGGGATGATGGACGGAACGTTTGAGCCAATCAAACACTCACCCCCAGTCAACTGATCTGGGTTTAATCCATCATCATTCTTTAGCTCACTCCACCACCCCAGTTCAGACATGGCCATATGCAAATCAGTCTGACCCTGTGCCTCATGGGAACAGTCCAGCACGAACTGCCAAGCCATGTCTTCACTGGACCGGAAACAAGCATCCTAGGACCGGTTTCTGGCATTCCAGCCGTCATCAGCCAGGCTTGCTTGAATCCAGTGGCAAAGTGAGCAAGGGACCCACGTCTGGGCATACCCCCGCCAACTTAGGGCGAACAAAGCGATACAAAGGGGATGATGGACGGAACGTTTGAGCCAATCAAACACTCACCCCCAGTCAACTGATCTGGGTTTAATCCATCATCATTCTTTAGCTCACTCCACCACCCCAGTTCAGACATGGCCATATGCAAATCAGTCTGACCCTGTGCCTCATGGGAACAGTCCAGCACGAACTGCCAAGCCATGTCTTCACTGGACTCGAAACAAGCATCCTAGGACCGGTTTCTGGCATTCCAGCCGTCATCAGCCAGGCTTGCTTGAATCCAGTGGCAAAGTGAGCAAGGGACCCACGTCTGGGCATACCCCCGCCAACTTAGGGCGAACAAAGCGATACAAAAGGGGATGATGGACGGAACGTTTGAGCCAATCAAACACTCACCCCCAGTCAACTGATCTGGGTTTAATCCATCATCATTCTTTAGCTCACTCCACCACCCCAGTTCAGACATGGCCATATGCAAATCAGTCTGACCCTGTGCCTCATGGGAACAGTCCAGCACGAACTGCCAAGCCATGTCTTCACTGGACCGGAAACAAGCATCCTAGGACCGGTTTCTGGCATTCCAGCCGTCATCAGCCAGGCTTGCTTGAATCCAGTGGCAAAGTGAGCAAGGGACCCACGTCTGGGCATACCCCCGCCAACTTAGGGCGAACAAAGCGATACAAAAGGGGATGATGGACGGAACGTTTGAGCCAATCAAACACTCACCCCCAGTCAACTGATCTGGGTTTAATCCATCATCATTCTTTAGCTCACTCCACCACCCCAGTTCAGACATGGCCATATGCAAATCAGTCTGACCCTGTGCCTCATGGGAACAGTCCAGCACGAACTGCCAAGCCATGTCTTCACTGGACCGGAAACAAGCATCCTAGGACCGGTTTCTGGCATTCCAGCCGTCATCAGCCAGGCTTGCTTGAATCCAGTGGCAAAGTGAGCAAGGGACCCACGTCTGGGCATACCCCGCCAACTTAGGGCGAACAAAGCGATACAAAAGGGGATGATGGACGGAACGTTTGAGCCAATCAAACACTCACCCCCAGTCAACTGATCTGGGTTTAATCCATCATCATTCTTTAGCTCACTCCACCACCCCAGTTCAGACATGGCCATATGCAAATCAGTCTGACCCTGTGCCTCATGGGAACAGTCCAGCACGAACTGCCAAGCCATGTCTTCACTGGACCGGAAACAAGCATCCTAGGACCGGTTTCTGGCATTGGTATTGCTTTGTTCGCCCTAAGTTGGCAGGGTATGCCCAGACGTGGGTCCCTTGCTCACTTTGCCACTGGATTCAAGCTAGCCTGGCTGATGACGGCTGAATAGCCAGAAACCGGTCCCAGGATGCTTGTTTCCGGTCCAGGGAAGACATGGCTTGGCAGTTCGGGCTGGACTGTTCCCATGAGGCACAGGGTCAGACTGATTTGCATATGGTCATGTCTGAACTGGGGTGGTGGAGTGAGCTAAAGAATGATGATGGATTAAACCCAGATCAGTTGACTGGGAGTGAGTGTTTGATTTGCTCAAGCGCTCCGTCCATCATCCCCTTAGTATTGCTTTGTTCGCCCTAAGTTGGCAGGGTATGCCCAGACGTGGGTCCCTTGCTCACTTTGCCACTGGATTCAAGCTAGCCTGGCTGATGACGGCTGAATAGCCAGAAACCGGTCCCAGGATGCTTGTTTCCGATCCAGGGAAGACATGGCTTGGCAGTTCGGGCTGGACTGTTCCCATGAGGCACAGGGTCAGACTGATTTGCATATGGTCATGTCTGAACTGGGGTGGTGGAGTGAGCTAAAGAATGATGATGGATTAAACCCAGATCAGTTGACTGGGGGTGAGTGTTTGATTTGCTCAAGCGCTCCGTCCATCATCCCCTTTGGTATTGCTTTGTTCAGCCCTAAGTTGGCAGGGTATGCCCAGACGTGGGTCCCTTGCTCACTTTGCCACTGGATTCAAGCTAGCCTGGCTGATGACGGCTGAATAGCCAGAAACCGGTCCCAGGATGCTTGTTTCCGGTCCAGGGAAGACATGGCTTGGCAGTTCGGGCTGGACTGTTCCCATGAGGCACAGGGTCAGACTGATTTGCATATGGTCATGTCTGAACTGGGGTGGTGGAGTGAGCTAAAGAATGATGATGGATTAAACCCAGATCAGTTGACTGGGGGTGAGTGTTTGATTTGCTCAAGCGCTCCGTCCATCATCCCCTTTGGTATTGCTTTGTTCGCCCTAAGCTGGCAGGGTATGCCCAGACGTGGGTCCCTTGCTCACTTTGCCACTGGATTCAAGCTAGCCTGGCTGATGACGGCTGAATAGCCAGAAACCGGTCCCAGGATGCTTGTTTCCGGTCCAGGAAGACATGGCTTGGCAGTTCGGGCTGGACTGTTCCCATGAGGCACAGGGTCAGACTGATTTGCATATGGTCATGTCTGAACTGGGGTGGTGGAGTGAGCTAAAGAATGATGATGGATTAAACCCAGATCAGTTGACTGGGGGTGAGTGTTTGATTTGCTCAAGCGCTCCGTCCATCATCCCCCTTGGTATTGCTTTGTTCGCCCTAAGTTGGCAGGGTATGCCCAGACGTGGGTCCCTTGCTCACTTTGCCACTGGATTCAAGCTAGCCTGGCTGATGACGGCTGAATAGCCAGAAACCGGTCCCAGGATGCTTGTTTCCGGTCCAGGGAAGACATGGCTTGGCAGTTCGGGCTGGACTGTTCCCATGAGGCACAGGGTCAGACTGATTTGCATATGGTCATGTCTGAACTGGGGTGGTGGAGTGAGCTAAAGAATGATGATGGATTAAACCCAGATCAGTTGACTGGGGGTGAGTGTTTGATTTGCTCAAGCGCTCCGTCCATCATCCCCTTTGGTATTGCTTTGTTCGCCCTAAGTTGGCAGGGTATGCCCAGACGTGGGTCCCTTGCTCACTTTGCCACTGGATTCAAGCTAGCCTGGCTGATGACGGCTGAATAGCCAGAAACCGGTCCCAGGATGCTTGTTTCCGGTCCAGGGAAGACATGGCTTGGCAGTTCGGGCTGGACTGTTCCCATGAGGCACAGGGTCAGACTGATTTGCATATGGTCATGTCTGAACTGGGAGTGGTGGAGTGAGCTAAAGAATGATGATGGATTAAACCCAGATCAGTTGACTGGGGGTGAGTGTTTGATTTGCTCAAGCGCTCCGTCCATCATCCCCTTTGGTATTGCTTTGTTCGCCCTAAGTTGGCAGGGTATGCCCAGACGTGGGTCCCTTGCTCACTTTGCCACTGGATTCAAGCTAGCCTGGCTGATGACGGCTGAATAGCCAGAAACCGGTCCCAGGATGCTTGTTTCCGGTCCAGGGAAGACATGGCTTGGCAGTTCGGGCTGGACTGTTCCCATGAGGCACAGGGTCAGACTGATTTGCATATGGTCATGTCTGAACTGGGGTGGTGGAGTGAGCTAAAGAATGATGATGGATTAAACCCAGATCAGTTGACTGGGGGTGAGTGTTTGATTTGCTCAAGCGCTCCGTCCATCATCCCCTTTGGTATTGCTTTGTTCGCCCTAAGTTGGCAGGGTATGCCCAGACGTGGGTCCCTTGCTCACTTTGCCACTGGATTCAAGCTAGCCTGGCTGATGACGGCTGAATAGCCAGAAACCGGTCCCAGGATGCTTGTTTCCGGTCCAGGGAAGACATGGCTTGGCAGTTCGGGCTGGACTGTTCCCATGAGGCACAGGGTCAGACTGATTTGCATATGGTCATGTCTGAACTGGGGTGGTGGAGTGAGCTAAAGAATGATGATGGATTAAACCCAGATCAGTTGACTGGGGGTGAGTGTTTGATTTGCTCAAGCGCTCCGTCCATCATCCCCTTTGGTATTGCTTTGTTCGCCCTAAGTTGGCAGGGTATGCCCAGACGTGGGTCCCTTGCTCACTTTGCCACTGGATTCAAGCTAGCCTGGCTGATGACGGCTGAATAGCCAGAAACCGGTCCCAGGATGCTTGTTTCCGGTCCAGGGAAGACATGGCTTGGCAGTTCGGGCTGGACTGTTCCCATGAGGCACAGGGTCAGACTGATTTGCATATGGTCATGTCTGAACTGGGGTGGTGGAGTGAGCTAAAGAATGATGATGGATTAAACCCAGATCAGTTGACTGGGGGTGAGTGTTTGATTTGCTCAGCGCTCCGTCCATCATCCCCTTTGGTATTGCTTTGTTCGCCCTAAGTTGGCAGGGTATGCCCAGACGTGGGTCCCTTGCTCACTTTGCCACTGGATTCAAGCTAGCCTGGCTGATGACGGCTGAATAGCCAGAAACCGGTCCCAGGATGCTTGTTTCCGGTCCAGGGAAGACATGGCTTGGCAGTTCGGGCTGGACTGTTCCCATGAGGCACAGGGTCAGACTGATTTGCATATGGTCATGTCTGAACTGGGGTGGTGGAGTGAGCTAAAGAATGATGATGGATTAAACCCAGATCAGTTGACTGGGGGTGAGTGTTTGATTTGCTCAAGCGCTCCGTCCATCATCCCCTTTGGTATTGCTTTGTTCGCCCTAAGTTGGCAGGGTATGCCCAGACGTGGGTCCCTTGCTCACTTTGCCACTGGATTCAAGCTAGCCTGGCTGATGACGGCTGAATAGCCAGAAACCGGTCCCAGGATGCTTGTTTCCGGTCCAGGGAAGACATGGCTTGGCAGTTCGGGCTGGACTGTTCCCATGAGGCACAGGGTCAGACTGATTTGCATATGGTCATGTCTGAACTGGGGTGGTGGAGTGAGCTAAAGAATGATGATGGATTAAACCCAGATCAGTTGACTGGGGGTGAGTGTTTGATTTGCTCAAGCGCTCCGTCCATCATCCCCTTTGGTATTGCTTTGTTCGCCCTAAGTTGGCAGGGTATGCCCAGACGTGGGTCCCTTGCTCACTTTGCCACTGGATTCAAGCTAGCCTGGCTGATGACGGCTGAATAGCCAGAAACCGGTCCCAGGATGCTTGTTTCCGGTCCAGGGAAGACATGGCTTGGCAGTTCGGGCTGGACTGTTCCCATGAGGCACAGGGTCAGACTGATTTGCATATGGTCATGTCTGAACTGGGGTGGTGGAGTGAGCTAAAGAATGATGATGGATTAAACCCAGATCAGTTGACTGGGGGTGAGTGTTTGATTTGCTCAAGCGCTCCGTCCATCATCCCCTTTGGTATTGCTTTGTTCGCCCTAAGTTGGCAGGGTATGCCCAGACGTGGGTCCCTTGCTCACTTTGCCACTGGATTCAAGCTAGCCTGGCTGATGACGGCTGAATAGCCAGAAACCGGTCCCAGGATGCTTGTTTCCGGTCCAGGGAAGACATGGCTTGGCAGTTCGGGCTGGACTGTTCCCATGAGGCACAGGGTCAGACTGATTTGCATATGGTCATGTCTGAACTGGGGTGGTGGAGTGAGCTAAAGAATGATGATGGATTAAACCCAGATCAGTTGACTGGGGGTGAGTGTTTGATTTGCTCAAGCGCTCCGTCCATCATCCCCTTTGGTATTGCTTTAAAGATTTCCTAGCAGACTAAACCTTGCTCAAGCCTGCACTCTCCCAACTCACACAAAAGGCTCTACTCTACACTGGATCATCTCCAAAGAAAAGGCTGACAAAATAATTTTGATTGCTCCTTGCGATTGGTCAGATCACCATATTATTACCTTCCAAATACCTAGCATAATAAAGATAAGAGCTACGCAATCAGTCAAACCTGAACAATGGTTACAGGATACAAAAGGCTCAGACAATGAGAAACTAGGAGCACGTTGAGAGAAGGATCTTCCCCCACCTAATAATATGACAAACGTTAGCGAACTTACCGATCACTATAACTCAACGATGTCAGATATAATCGATTCATTATCAATTTTAAATCTGAGAAGAATCCTGGATAAAGACAAAAATCATTGGCTTAACGGGTCCCTAATGAAGAAAGGCAAAATTTGAGACTAACTGAATGGAAATGGAGACAACACCCATTATCCCCCTAGCAAAAACTGCTAAGAAAGACAAGAAACTCCTACAACAAAAATATTCTCAAATCAAATAAGAGCTCTTTAGAATGGAACTGGAGAATGCCAAAAACAGACCATGTAAACTCTTCGTATTGGTAAAACAAAAAATTAATAAAATGGCCAAATCCTCTCAAGCAGCAACAAAATCTCAAATAAGTTGTGAAGAATTCTCATCCTTCTTTACAGCAAAAGCCAAATCCTTGGAAAATGAGCTCAGGACAGCCGCTGTTAACCTATCTTGCCTGGGGACTTCACAAACCAATGAAACAATACACGCCTATCAGGCACTACTCAAAAATAAAGCTCAATGGTCAACCTTCAAGTTGTATGACTACAACAATATCACCAAAACCTATTGTCCATAAGACCAAATAAACACTACAATGATCCTCATCCCTCAAAATGCGTGACGACAATCAACCAATTTGTCATCCACATTTTGACAACAATAATCAATGCTTCTTTGTCCCAAGATTCCTTACCAGAGTGCCTAAAAACGGAACAAATCATCCCCATCATAAAAAAAACTGACAGAGAACCCTGGTGACCCAAATAATTTCCGACCGGTGTCCAATATTCCCTTATTAGCTAAAGTTCTAGAAAAATGCGTGCAACAACAGTTGAGCCAACACATTAATAAATTTAATCTGCTAGACGACTGCCAATCTGGGTTCAGGCCAGATCATAGTACGGAAACAGCAATACTTCGTATAGTGGATGATGCCCTACATGCACTAGACCAAGACAAAACTTTGTCTTTTAATTTTTCTTGACCTATTGTCTGCTTTCGACACAGTAGACCATGATAAACTGCTAGAATGACTTGAAAATAGGATGGGATTATCGGGAACCATTCTTGAATGGTTTAAATCTTTCTTGCGGAACAGAACGCAAAGATTTTTGGTCACTGGAGGAGATCAAGACAATGAATGAAGCATTAAAGGTGACCGTTCAATGGTTAACAAGCAATCAGCTCAAACTAAACTTGCAAAAACCAGAATTCCTACTAATATCCACCTCAAAAGTTCTTCTGATATAAAGGAATGGACAAAGATGATCACCACGTGAAACTGCACCCTAAACATAGTGGACTCAACCAAATCACTAGAAATTACGCCGGATAAGAACCTGAACATGCAAACCCACATCAACTCATTGGCTAAAAGTGCTCAGTTTCACCAGAGCTATCTTATAAAACTGAAACTATTCACCGAAGCATCAGACCTCAAAAGGGCAGTCCAGGTATTAGTCATCTCGAGGATCGAATATGGATGTACAACACTATCAGGACTATCCAAGATCTCAACAGCTCCACTAAAAGCCTGTCTCAATGCAGCTGCGAGACTCAGAATGGGTTCTAGAAAATTCAACCACATCTCTCCACACCTGAAGGCTCTGAATTGGCTGACATACGAATCCAGAATTCAACTCAAATTGGCTTGTATCACACACAAAGCGATACACTTCAAAACACTGATGTATCTAGCTCAGAAAATTGAGATATCCGGAGGAGGCAGATATTTTCGGAGTGCCAGAGAACTAGTGCTGAAACCTCTGTTCTTCCAGTAGAAAAAAACTTACAACAGAGCGTTCTCTGGAGCCGTATCTAGAATCTGGAATTCGCTGCCTCCAAACATTAGAAGGATCCCGACCACCTCAAGCTTCAAGAAAGAAGCTAAGATCTTTCTAATGAGCAAAATCCTACAATAACCAACTACAGAACAATTCACTTAAATGTTTGTTGAGATTATCACATATTCCCTATGGGTATGTTAATCGCTAGCTCCAGAAGACTCCCAAAATGAAGCATATTTGTCCTATACAACTCTCCTCAGAGAGACTAACCACGTAATTTACCAGATCCATATGCCCAGTATAACTGTAAAATATAGAATATTTACTATTTCTATTTGATTGTACTATATTTTTTATACTATTCTTCCTGTAGGCCCACATACTATTTTAATTGCAAATGTCTTTTCCTGCTCTTAGAATTAATTTTTTATGCTCTAGAGTTATGTATAAATGCCTGCTCTCGAACTGTTACAACAGGAATACTATATTACTGTGAAGCACCCTGATACCCATGTTCGCGCTTTATAAAACTCTGATAAATAAATAAATATAACAATGAAATACAACCTTAGTGCCGTGCTTACAATGCCAATGTGAGATAAACGACCCATATAGTCTACATAATTCAACAATGTACAATGACTCAAAATCTTCAGCAAAGTTCTGGAATTAAACATCAACACCTTATAAACATCTTTGCTACATAGAATATGTCTATATGACTGTATTACAACTAATCAACAAGGGCAGGGGCCCAGATATCCACTGGTTTATAATCTATTATCAATAGAAGCTTTGGCCTTTCTCACAGATTTTTTTAAACAGACTTTGGCTTTAAGCCTCAACTTACTTTCAAATATACATCTGCAACCTACCTATCAGATGCACCCAGCCTTTACCTTGTTTACTTGAACCCCAAAATGTAGTGATTTCAAAACATGGCACAATATAACTTTGAAGAAGCAGAATCACACTTTCGTCCCGGTTTACACTGTTCCTATGCTATGGACCCAGACGAGTACACTCAGTAACTGTATGCTGCTATCAGTGATGTCATCAGTGATGTCATTTGAGATGTCATCAGAGATATCAACAATTATGTTATTTAAGAAGTCATCAGTGATGTAATTAATTATGCCATTTATCATTTTAAGAGTGAAGTACTTTGTGAGGTTATACACAGCGGACGGCAGGGGCACAAGTTATAATCAGGGCCACCCAAATTATGGGATTCTGTAGCATCTGTATTTTCCGCATGATTGTGAATTGCCGCATTTGCCATATACTCCATCATCTGCTGCATAATCTGCAGATTTTAACAAAATAAAATTTCTTTCTAGCTCATAGGGGTCAAAAGTTACTGAAAATATGACATTTATTCCTGCATATTGGAAGGCCCTTCTCTAAAGTTGACTGGTCACCTTACAGGTGCGGATTGCTGTATTTAATTGATAAATTGATAAACTGGTACTACTGATGTGAGATCATTAGCCAGACAGAGTTACAGTGAGTAAAAATGTAAAAATAATGAAGCAATACTACAGTAAAATAGGCCACATTACATTGCATATTTTGCCTTTTCTTTGTGCTTAAATTGGCCCTCCCTTGTAGTGATTTCCCTTCTGGGCCCACTTTTGTTCTCCCTTAGTTTTGCATTTAGGCTGCCTCTGGTCGCTTTGCATAGTTATATATAACACATTTGTTTTGCATGTTGTTTGCTATTCAGGGACTTCTTGGGACACATTTCTTACAAGGTTGCTGGGAATACATAATAACGATTGTATGATGGAACAACTACCACATGAACAACTACAGTCTAAACCACTACTCCTCAACCACTACTTAGTCTAAACCACTAAAGTTTTAACAACTACTATTTTTTACAACTACTATGCCTTTACCATGATTGCCTTTACCCCATTAATGTATCTATTTTCCAGGTAAGTATAAACCCATATGCGTGTGTATATGTATATATATATATATATATATATATATATATATAATGGGTTTGTATGTACCTGTAAAAATCTTAAATTTCGTGGTAAAGGCATGCATGCTAAAGACATATGTGTTGTAAAAATTAATAATGATAAGTATTAACACTATATACACACATATATATATATATGTATGTATATATAGTATGTATGTATATATACATACACACACACCCCTATACTCACTTTTTTTTTTTTTGTTTAATAATTTTTTATTAAAATTTCAGAAAAAGAGAACATATAATAATCAAATGAACACATTATGAATAAAGTACAATGATTAATTTAAAGAGAGAAATATGAACAGTAGAGGAAAAAGACAGAAGAGGAAAGGAAGAGATATAGAGGAGAAGAGGAGAAGAAAAGAAGAGAGAGAGTTAGAGATAAGAAGGAATAAGAAATTAAGATGCAGGTGCATGTGTAGCAAGATAGGAAGTAAAGGGTAGCCAAAGTAGGTCGGATTTAATTTTCTGAGAAAGCGTAAGAGAGGAAACAGTAGTAATTCTGTGTTCATCGCAAACAAAGTTCCACCAAGTTAATAATGATAATTTAGAGTTATCTTTCCAACAGGACAAAATCACTTTAAAAGCTATAGCAACAAATAAATCAAACAACAAAGTAATATGATTAGAAACATCAAAATCAGGTGAGGAGGAACCTAGAAAAACATTTTGCATTGATAATGGAATATTACATTTAAATATTATCATACATTTAGACCAAATAGAGTGCCAGAACTTTAAAACATTCGAACATTCATAAAGTTGATGAAGTAAAGTCCCAGTAGATTCAGAACAAGACCAACATAGGGATGAGGAGGTAGGGGAAAACTTGGAGATATGAGCAGGGGTAATAACAGCTCTACTATAAATGAAGTAAAGGGATTGAGTAATACGTGCGGCAACAGAAGTTTTAAAAAGCTTGAGCCATAATTTATCCCAAGAAGAAATAGGGAGTGACATAGATAAGTCCGTTTCCCAGAGTAATTCGACAGGGGATTTAGGTCGTTCAGAAACATGAGATAACAATAACTTATAAATAAAAGCAGCTTTAGGCCTATGCTTTTGAGAAACACTATATAACGGTGATGGTGAAGTAATTAATGAAGAGGCTAAAGGGTAGTTGTTGGAAGATAAGGAAGACTGCAACGCTGTTGATATTAAAAGATATTCATTAAAAAATGAATCAGGTAAATTATATTGTGACTGTAAATCCTGGAAGGGAATAACAGAATTATGTTGGATTAATTGATGAATAAAAATAATTCCCTTCTCCTTCCAATGCTTGTAGTAAAATGATTTACGTTTATATTTGATAAATTTATTGTACCAAATAGTGGAAGACAAAATACATTGATATGAGTCTAAACCATCAGAAAAAATATTATATAATAATTGTCGGGAGTATTTTAAAATAGGATTATCTGATAGGAAGGAGCAATTAGACATATATATTATATCTCGAAAAGAAAAGTCTTTTAATAGGGAACGCTCAAAAACAATCCAACGGGGGATAGGGATATCCGCAAAATCATAAGTTAAAGCAAAAAATTGACGAATTAAAAATGCAGAATGATAGGATTTAAAATCTGGAAAACGAACACCCCCTTCTATTTTGGGACGTTTGAGTTTACTGAGAGCAATGCGGGGGTGTTTATTATTCCATAAAAACTTTGTACAAATAGAATTCATCTGTGAGAAATACGAAGCAGGTATTCGAAAAGGTAACATGGAAAGAGTATAAAGGACATGGGGCACAATCATCATTTTGATAGTGTCTAATCTACCCCACCATGTCAAATAAAGGGGGACCAAGAAAGAAGGAGTGATTGTATTTTGGTAATTAGAACATTAAACGTATAACTAATGGTGTTAGAAATTGTAGAGGAAAACCAAATACCAAGGTATTTAATTTTTGTGGGACACCAAGTAAAATTAGTATTATTAAACATATATTGATAACAAAGAGAATTTAAGGGTAAGACTTCTGTTTTAGAAAAGTTCAACTTATATCCAGAGATACTAGAATATAACCGAACTTCATCCAAAAAGGGGGGGAGGGAGGAATTAGGATCAGACATATATACCAGGATATCATCAGCGTAGGCTGATAATTTTGTTTCTATAGAATTATGTGAAAAGCCAGAAATACCTGAATTAATTCGAATACGCTCAAGGAAAGGTTCAAGACATAGTACAAATAACAGGGGCGATAAGGGACAACCTTGGCGTGTGCCTCTATGTAATGGAAAAGACTTAGAAAAATGGTTATTAACAAAAAAATACTGGCACGAGGGAAAGAATATAACAATTTAACATAAGAAATAAATTTTGGACCAAAACCAAACCATTTGAGTGTATTAATCATAAATTGCCAGTGTATGCGGTCGAAGGCCTTTTCAGCATCTAGAGACAATGCTGCAAGAGGGTATTTGTACTTTTTTCCGAGGGAGATAACATTAGCAAACATGCGAGCATTATCAGAAGCCAATCTGCCCTTAATAAAACCAGTTTGATCTGTTTTAACCAATAGTGGGATGATACTCTCAAGGCGAGTGGCGAGGATTTTAGCGAATATCTTACAATCATAATTGATTAATGAAATGGGGCGATAGTTTTTACACAGGGAATGATCCTTATCAGGTTTGGGAATAAGGACAATCAAAGCCTCCATAAACGAGCCAGATGCTTTGGAGTCAACAATGAATGAGTTAAAAAGGGCCAGAAGTTTGGGCACAAAAATAGAGGAAAAAGTAGAAAAAAATTCAACAGAAAGACCATCAGGACCAGGGGCTTTTGATCTTTTTAAAGATTTAATGGCTTCCATTATCTCTTGAATAGTAACCTCATTTTCTAATAAATCAAAGATATCAGGAAGCGAAGGAGGGTTAGGGAGGCCAGAAAAAAAGGTATGCACATTTTGAGCAGAGGGATTCGTATCGTCAGAATATAATGATTGATAATAATCATGAAATGCAGAAGCAATATCTTCATCAGAGGATGCCAAATTATTAGTTGATTCATTTACAATAGGACCTATATTTTTACGTTCAGATTTAATTTTTAAGTAGTTGGCCAACATCTTACCAGCTTTATTTTGACCACCGTGGTATTTAGACTTAATTTTAAGAAGAACATTACATGCATCAATCGTGGCAAGTTTGTTAAGAGCAGATTTGGCTTTAATCAGTTCATGAAGAGCAGAGGGAGATTTAGAAGTAAAGTAATTATGTTCCAACAGTTTAAGTTGCTGTAATAAGTTGGCATACTTGGCTTTAGCAGTTTTCTTTTTTTTTTTGCTGAGTATGAAATAGCAAAAGCACGGAAGGAAGCCTTAAAGGCATCCCAGTTATTAGTAATGGAGGTGTGCAAAGGGTTGTTGATAGTAAAAAATTCATTAATAAAGGTAGTAGCTTTAATAAGAAAAGTATTATCAGTCAGCAAAAAATTCTTAAGTTTCCAACGACCAAATTTTGGAGAAGTCAAGGAGAGATCAAGGGAGGAAAAAACGGGGGCATGATCAGAAATAAAAATAGATCCAATCTCAGAGGATTGAATGGATGGGAGTAGGGGCCTACTAACCAAAATATAATCAATTCTAGAACGAGTATGGTGAACGTTAGAAAAAAAAGTAAACTCAAGAGTATCAGGGTTACAGGTCCTCCAAACATCGTATAATGAACGAGAGGCAAAGGCAGATTGAAATGATTTATGAGTTTTATCAGGATTAAATTTGCATTTGGATTGTCTATCCGAAAATGGATCTAACCATTGATTAAAGTCCCCAGCAACAATAATATTTGGACCATCCATAGAGGATAGTAATATCTTAATGTTATTCCAAAAGTCTGGGTCTGGCTTAACAGGGCCGTAAATATTCAGTAAGACAAGTTCTTTATTTTGTATAACAACCTTCTCCATTACCCAACGTCCATCAGTATCACATTGCGTAGATAAAATTTGCGCATGAATCGATTTATGAAATAGAATAGCTACACCACCTTTCCGATTAGAAGCTGGAGAGTAAACAACTTGACCCACCCATTGCCTTTTCAATTTAAGTGATTCAACATCATTGCAATGCGTTTCTTGAATAAAAGAGACATGAGAATTCAATTTAGACAAATGAGAGAGTACCTTTTGTCTTTTGACAGGGTTTCCCAGACCACGAACATTCCACGTGACAACATTACACATAATGGAGGGAAGGGAGGGCTAGACATGAATGGAGATGATACACTTCAGGAGAGCAACTGGAAGTAAAAAAACACCATTTAGTAGAAGAATACAGAAAACAAAATGTACAACAACATTTAACGATAATAGGCACAAGCTTTAAGCAATAGATTAAAGAAAAATAAGCACTAAAAAAATATAATGAAAGACACTTATATATACAAAAGATCGATAATAAGGCTGCACCAAAACAAAAAAGTAAAAAAACAATAGGATGATATAGGAAGAAAAAAGAGAGAGAAGAGAGAAAAACAGAAGAAAGAAGAGAGTAAGCAGATCAAGGAAAAGAATCCAGATCTGAAGATAAACAAGCAACAAGAAAATTGGGACATGGTGATGACAAAAGCAGAGACAGCGATACGAGTAGATAAAAAATAATAATAAGCCTCAGAAGTAAAAGAATGAGCAGTAGTAATAGGAAATTAAGAGTAAAGGCAGAAAAAAAAAAAAAAGAGAAAAAGACCAATATCTTTAAGGAGGAACAAGCAAGAGGAAGAAAATAGGATAATTATAGGAGCAACATCAACCGTTAACTATTAGAACAGAGAGAATATAAAACATTAATTTTCCATATTTCGAGGAGAGATATTATTGAGAAAGAGTCTCAGTTTGGCAGGATCATCAAAAGAGCGTGACCTTCCTTCGTGAGTAACTTTGCAGAGACATGGGTGAAGAATACCATATTGAATGTTTAAGTGTCTCATCTGGGGACGGAGAGCCAAAAATTCCTTACGGCGTGCATTTGTTGCATTTGAAACATCTTGTGAAATGAAAATATTATGACCTGACCATGTGAGGTTTCGTTTGGATTTAACCGCTTTCAAGACATGCATCAATTCAGTGAACTCTAAGAAAAGCATGATGATACCTTGAGGTTTGTTAGAGTTAGGTTTAAGACGACCTAAACGATGCGCCCGTTGTATGTTAAGGGGTGATGAAGATTGAAGGTCTAAAAGGTCCGTCAGGAACTTTTTCAGAAAGGATAACATGTCTGGACCTTCAATATTTTCTGGTAGGCCATAAAGGCGAAGGTTATTCCTTCAATTACGATTTTCCAAGTCTTCGGTGTGTATTTTAAGATTGTGGATTTCTTGCTCTAAGAGAGGGATTTTAGTAGAAATATCTTGGAGGTCCCCAACACGTTGTTCAAGTTCCAAAACCTTGCCCTCCATGATAATCCAGCGGTCTTCAATTTGTTTCAATTTTTCATTAGTGGTGACCATGAAGGGTTGAAGGCCACGCACCTCCTCCAAAATTGAGTCCAGTACAGGATTTTGTGAAGTATGAATGGGGGAAGGAGGGTCATTCTTATGTCTCTTAGGTTTAGCGCCTGAGGAGGATGATCTAGAGGAAATGTGAGGATCATTCGCCATCTTGGACTGTGGAAGAGACCGACGAGTAGTGCTTAAGAGTATACGCATGCGACCCATACACCGCAGGGAAGGAAACAGGAATCGTGACCGTCCACGGGTAAGCACAAGTGTTAGATTGAGAGGAAGCCGTCACAATACAGCAATACGATAAGCACCGTGCAAATACTGTGTGAAGACATGAAAAATGCGCTTATTTAGACATCAAAAATGGAAGTAGCACATTCATTGCACAACAGCATCGACAAGGAGCTCTTCTTCACGCCTGCTCCCGGCAATTGCCTCAATCTTGGTAGAAGTAAGCTGAATTTATTATTATTTTTTCTTTTTTCCTTTTTTTAAAAGGCTGCCACCGTCGTAAGTAACAACATGAAAAAAAAAATGGAAAAATCTTCTCTGTTATCTTGGTTTACATCTCTCTTAGTGATATTCATAGAGAGAAAGAGAAGGAATAGCCTTTATCAAAAAAGAACTCTGTTTTCCCATTTGGACTCCTCTTATAGTAGTAGGAAATGAAAATATGGGCAGTATTCATTTTAAAGGAAGAAATTCCACCCTAAGAGACATACCAGCAGTCCATGAGGAAAAACGGCATTTGGACCGAAGCACAGAGTTGAAACGCGGGCGCCGCAATTCAAAATGGCGGACGCCCGCGATTCTGTGAGGAAAATACTGCAGTTGCAGGTTCAGGCTCCACGATGCATCCGAGGGCAGGAAAGATCGGCTGTTAGGTGCGCCACGGGTACAGGAGACCGGGGCCGCCGTTTCCGCCCGCGAATTCAGACACCTTGAGGCAAAAATATGCAGGAAAGCTCCGCGTCCTAGCGGAGCTCACACAACGTCCGCCATCTTGCTGCGGCGTCCAAGCCACGCCCCCCCCTATACTCACTTTTAATGTTATAAATTTCCTTTCCACCCAAAAACCTACACCCACCCAAAACCTTAAAAATTCCCTTTCCACCCAAAAACCTATACCCACCCTGAACCCTAAAAATTCCCTTTCCACCCAAACACCCACACCCATCCTAAACCCTGTAAATACCCTTGCAATCCCAAAAATCCATACCTACCTTAAACCCTAAAATTACCCTTGCCACCCAAAAACCCACATCCACCCTAAAATTACCCTTGTTACCCAAACACCTCTTACCCACCCTTAACCCTAAAAATACACTTGCCGCCCAAAAACCCATACCCACCCTAAAATTACCCTTGCCACCCAAAAACCCATACCCACCCAAAACCCTAAAATTACCCTTGCCACCCAAAAACCCACACCCACCCTAAACCCTAAAAATCCCCTTCCCACCCCAAAACCCATACCCACCCTAAACCCTAAAAATACCCTTGCAATCCCAAAAACCCATACCCACCCGAAATCCTAAAATTACCCTTGCCACCCAAAAACCATGCCCACCCTAAACCCTAAAAATACCCTTGCAATCCCAAAAACCCATACCCACCCGAAATCCCAAATATACCCTTGCCACCCAAAAACTCATACTCATGATACACTTGCCACTATATATATATATATATATATATATATATATATATATATATATATATATATATATATATATATATATATATATATATATATATATATATATATATATATATATATATATATATATATATCAGTCATAAACAATCCAAGAGTGCCATCTACTGGTCTCAGAAGGTAAATTTAAACAACATACATTAATTAGTAAGATTGCATAAATAAACTTAGAAAATGTAAACCAGTTAATTATTTTTACAAAGTGTTACACTCCATGAAAAAAACAAATCAGACAGACAACTTACTATAACAAAAGAAACAACTAATCTCTTCATGCAGGTCGTTGTTTAGACAGGTCGTTGTTTAGACAGGTCGTTGTTTAGACTAGGTAGTTGTAAATGCAGTAGTGGTTGAGGGATCGTGGTTCAGGCCCCTCGTTGTTAAAGAGTAGTGGTAAAGGTCGTTTCCCCATAATAACATAGTGTACTGTTGTCTTTGCTCGTTCAGCAACAGTTTAGACATAACTTGGTCGCACAGCTGCATCTCCAGCACAATAGTTTTTTCATATAAGATGTGTCTCGTCACCTCGCTGGGCCGGGTAGGAGAATTACGGCAGAGACTAGGGTTCTGGAATGACAGCAGTGCCCGACATGCAGCCCTGCACAAACTAAGTTTACACTAATGATGCAGATCACCTAACTGCACACACCAGGTGTGGGATCCTAGGCCAATCCCAGAGATCGCAAATATATCACTGTGCCCATATAGTAAGAGTAGACCTAGGCAGATATATATTTTGCCATGGTTGGAATGTTTGTCCTATATAGTTTGTTAGTAATGCTAATTACTTTGCTTAGTTGCATCTGCCTCATGTCCGCAGTACTTCTGCTTCATAATAGACTATGACAGTTTCAATAAATGCATTGTAAACTTCCTTTGTGTCTTTCTTATGTTTGCTATGGGCATGCATGAGTGAGTGAGTGACTGATGAAAGGGGAGGATCTGTTTCCTCAGTTCCCTTGGGACTAGAGTGTCATGTTTGAGGTTGCCAAAATCACCTATTACTCTGGAAAGGTTAGGATTTTAGGTGAAGCACTGTGAGCTAGCCAGGATTGGGCTAACAGGTACTGACCATAGAGAGACTCAGTTCCTACATTCTGATGTCCTTTCGTCCCAAAACACAGCTCTGCGTAACCAGCAGAATCCGTGCAACATGGCGCTACCAGCTTTGGCCAGGTACTTATTTCAGAGGTCTCCTGAGTAATGCTTGTGTGTGCCCTTAATGTCCTATACGCCTCTACAGGAGACGTCCGTGGTGTTAGGGATTGCTCTTCCACAGTGCTTTTAGGAAGTACCTACATGTTGTCTGTTGGTTGTCCAAGCTTGAACATTTAAAAGGATGTCCATTTTAGTGTTTCCGCTCTGTTTCCTTCACTTTATTAGTAATGGTAGCGCCACAGCCTATACCTATCGCTGATATTTGCAGACCTTCAGTCCATGCGCCTCTCACTTTGTATGGACTTGGCAATGTTAGTGGTGATGTAACCTTCGTGGTTGAAGCATGCGATGCCTTTAGATTGGAAGTTTTTTATTCCTGGGTAAATTTTCCAGCTGTGGATGCTGACACACAACAATTTATACATACACTAACGTTGCACCCCCAGCTCATACAGAGCATATCAGCAGCGAGAAATACGACTATCTGTTTGGGAAATTGGTTCTGAGGCACCCTAGTACACGTGCTGGTCCATGTCTGCATGGGACCCCTTAGTAATGAGGAGGCCACATGGCCAGCATTAGCTGGCTATACACCTTAGCCTAATGTACAAAATCTCAATGCTAATGAGCTAGTGCAGTTATACAAAGGTCTAGTGAGGCTATATAAACGTTTAACGCAATGTGTTTCGTGCACCTTGATGGCCGTCCCAACACGGGCAGCTCTAGCAGGAAAACTACAGTTGCCTGCTGTACCTCAAATTAACCCTGTCATTATTAATGCAGTTACAGGTAAACTTCTGCTAAACGTGATGAAATTCCATTTTGTATTGCTCAACGAATAAATCAGATTGAAGCTGTGTTTCCCCTTACGGACCACAATATAAATATAGGATATTAATGACGTGCTTACCCTTTGAGATGGATCCTGGAAAGGTGACTGCACCACTTGGGGCACAGTCTTTGCTGTAGTCTATACCATTGCGCATGGTACTCCATCCATGGCAGTCATGCCAGAGGTGCTGAAACAAATACAAAATTAACACTGGCAGCTTCTGCCCTGGACTTGGTATTGAAATTAATGGGAAACTTTCCCGTAGTCTCCACAATGATTCCAGCCAACATTAAGGGTGAAGCAGCATCTTTGGATATATGCCAACGGCTTGTGCTGGTCACACCAGTCGACCAGGAATGTGAGCTACCCATAATTATTTCTCAGGTGTGCACCTCCATAGGACAAGATATTTTGGGAGCCACACCAAATAAACCACATCTTTGCAAACCTGGTTCCAACAAGGGCACTGACAAGCAGACCCCAGAGTTTGTTAAAAAACAATGGGAGAAATCCAAACCTAAAGAAAAGACTAGGTCTCGAGGAGGTTCTCCTCAACAGGAGACCTCTGAAAGACACTATAATTTGTGTGATCGCACACAATTGAAGCCACATGATAGGTATCAGTATTCTGATACACGTCCTTCTCGTTCCTTTCAGGACTTGATGGTTAAACAATATGAGAGAAGAGGGCACTCTGAGCGCAGACAAGAAGAGTACATGAAACCGAAAAAGGACTCTCAACACTCGTCTGACATGAAGATAAAGAAGGCAGAGAAACTTCTGCAGTTTAAACCTCAATTTCAGAAAAGAAAGTTGCAGCTTTAACCACAAAATATGCCACTGAGAACCCTCCTCCTGAACGGGAGTTGGGCAGTGACTCTCCTCGACAGCGCAGCAGAGATAACTATAATGTGCCAGAATCTCCAGGAGTTTCTGGTGGCAAAAGGAACTGATAAATATATTACAGTTGAAACCTCAGACTGTGCATATCCCACCAGATAGATCATATGATTTGGATACACAAACTGAGGGTGACATACAGTGCACCATACGTGTCATATTCTGGGAAAATTTAACATTATCATATAACATTCTGTTGGCTGAGGTTGATTGTCCTCCGGAGTTTGTACGCACCTCACTGCATGGTGAAGATGTAATAATACTGTCATTTTCTGGGCTTGTCCCTGATGAAGTCAAACAAGCCTACGCATCTGAATGGGCTCTTGCACAAGCCCTGGCATTATATCCCAATTATGTCAGATGTGATAAGGTTTCTCCTCATCATATAATACCCATACTGCCCAGGTCGCAAGTGCAAACACAATGTCCAATTAAACAGGATGCTAAAGCTCTTGTTAAATAAATACTCTCACAGTTAGAATACCAGGGTGTCATTGAGCCCTATATCTCCTAAATGTCAGTCAGTCAAAAACTTTATTTGATTCAAGAATCATCAAAGTATACAAAACAAATCTTTATCCATATTAATAATTTCATGATTCTTACAAGTGTTAAAAGGTGTCAATTGCAGAAGGATAAGGGTAAAATATATATACATTTTAGTCTTTCTCCTTTTAATCGTCACCCCATTTACAACAAAATTACTTAAAATTCATGCCGATACAGTACAAGGATAACTATTCTATATCTCCCAAATGAATAACCCTCGTTTTGCACTGATTAAGCCTGACCACTCCTATCGTATTGTCTTAGACTATAGACATTTAAATAGTCATACATGCACATTTGCAATAAACAATACACATATTAGGGTACTTACCAATTATATAGTCCATAACAAATATAAAACAACTGTGGATCTTTCCATTGGTTTTTTCTGCCAAAATATAACACCTGAAAGCAGGGATTGGACAGCCTTCTTAGCACTAGGCTCCAAATGCCACTTTTACCGACTCCCCATGGGGTATAAGAACAGTCCTGACTGTCAATTCTACATGATATTGACCCGGACACAATGTCCTAAGTACATGTTATCTGCCTCATGGACAATTAATTAAATACATATTTAGCCAGAGTGGATCGCATAATCTTGGGATTTGCTGAATATGGCTACAAATTCAGCTTCAAGAAATGTTATATAGCATTTATAAGTGTCCTGTTTCTTGGATACAAACTTACCCATGAGGGAAAGAGCCTTGTGCCACACTTCCTAGAGAAGTGTGCTCTGCTACAACCACCAAATACACTGAAGAGACTGCAATCCTTACTAGGATTTCTAAATTTTGGCAGGACATACATTCAGGATTAAGCACTACGCATTCAACCATTATATGAATTAATTCATACTGACTTTTCCACTTCACACTGGACATCAGACCATGCCAACATACTCAGATCATTGCAATCTGACTTACAACGCACAGGCCATCACTAACAAGTGAGCCTACTATTATAGAGGGATAGAGTACTTGACCCTACCCCAGGAAGAATAAGCAATGAGACAATGATTGCACAGAATTTCAAATGGCTTGGGCATCTATATCGGGCAGATGGCCAAATCACAAGATCTATTGACAAATAGGAAGAGATGCTACCAGAGCTCTGCAAACCTCACGGTTTTGCAATTGCCTCCTCAGGTTACCCATCTGGTCGTGATACTGAAGGGCATCCCTCCTTTGCAGCAGGATATGAAGGAAGATCACTCTCAACTTTTGAAAAAAGTGATCCACTGGGTAAATGGGAGGCTGGGCAGTCCTGGTTTGTTGCATGATCAAATACTCCATGTACGCAGACTCTTGGGTCGGTACCATCCCCAAAGCAGACAAAAATGACTGTATATTCCTCAAAAGTCCTGTTACTGTCACCTCCATTGCCTGCCGTTGCCTCTTATTCAGTGTCTACTCCAAACAGACACAAACCTATTTCACAATTGGATTAAATGGACTGAATACCTACTTCAGTACCTACCAATAGCCCTTGTTCCCCCTTACGCAGTGGTTCTAACATGGAAGGGTCTAGCGTTTTTCCAAACCAGGAAGGTTTGAACCTTATTTCTCGGAACGTAGCAGGGGCACATTCTAAGACTCAAAAGCTGGATTAATTTTGTAAGTTCAGTTGATTTTGTCTGTTGCCAGGAACCATGGATGACTGAGGATCTCTGTTTGAATGGTTTTCATTCACATGTGGAACCGATGTGCCCTTCCCCAGCGGGGAGGGCAAAAGGTGCAGTAGTGACTTTCATATCTGTCCAAATTCCCTCGGCTAAAGCGTCCAAAGTTTGGTCCTCACCTTTCTTTTTGGTAATTCTTTTTGCCTTTGCAAAAGAATATGACATATTCTTGATACATTTTTATTACAAACTTTTTAATTACTTGGCAACCGATGCCATAGATCAATTTGGATTCTTTTTCATTGAAAGCTAGACGTAAAAGAGTATTATTATGGGGAGGTGAGTTCAATGCCACTTTATGTGGGCATAGTGGAAAATGGGTCTGCGGTTTTATGAATGTTAAAGATGAAAAGCTCACCCATTTCGTTCAAACTCCCTAAGGTGACACCCTGAATACACTCATTTTGAAACATGATTTTCTCCTAACAAGTGATATGGTGGCAACGGATGAAAATAACCTCCCAATGTTTACGGACAGTAGTAAAGGGAGCACGATTAACTTTATCAATATGTCAGCTGATCTTGCACCAATTATTCTTGATTTCCAGATAGTTGCAGAGTGCACGGGGATCATAACCCCCTACTACTATCACTAAATCATTCTTTATCTAGGCCCACAAAGGGAAACTGTAAAATGTTTGAGTATCTTCATAAAACGGGTGTTAAACATAAATGGGAGAAGGTTAATCCAGAACATTTGAATAGACAGATTGTCTCAGGGAATTTACCCAAAGTTTTAAGCTGTTTATCTGAACATTTAGAGGGCCAAGCAATATTGGAGGGCTTTGATTCCCTATATAGAGTTATCTCAGATAATTTGACCCTAAACAAAACCTCTGCATGTTCACAGGCCCAGAAACTATTAAAGGCAACTTAAAAAAAAAAAACCTGATCTGTAGTCGAGGTCAGATCTGTAAGAAACTCCTATAAAGACATTGTAGAGGACAGAAAAAGGGAGATCCGAGCAAAGGCATGGGAGGATCTTAATAAATAACAACAAGCACTTCTCCCTAATTAATACTTTAAAGTAAGGTGATACATCCAAAAATACACATGTCCCATAGACCAGCAATTTTCAAAATGTATTATCAAAAAATATAGATCATTTTATAAATTAATTTTTGATATCACATATATACATAAAAGTATCTTAAAAACATCAACATTGCACATCAATTGTTGAGGAGCCCCGACCATGATGAGGAACAGTGAACGCAATGTACACATCAAAAGGAAAAGGAAAAAAACGTAAGGTAAAACAACATAAATTTATCAATGCAGATAAACAAAACCGGAAGAACACACAATTACATACATACACAGGGTTTACAATACAAAATTCTCAAAATTAGATACATGTGAAAAAGAATTGCGCCGACGTGCATTTCGGAAGTGAGATGTGCACAACAAATTCCTTCATCAGGGTGCTGAGAGAACAAATAAGTCAGTGGCCACAAGCCATCTGTATATCATACACTGTAGCTAGATATGCAGTGTGGGGGGCGCTGTATCAATATACGTTATGCACAGGTCTGTAGGGACAACAAGACATAATATAAATATTCAAGGTATACATATGCGTTTATTCTTCAAAACGGAGCATGGAAGAGTAAAGATAATCAAAAGAGATTCACCAAAAGGGTATATAATTGTAAAGAACCTTGCCAATCAGTGAAAGTGTCCATGGAAAGTGTAAACACCGTGTAGTGAGACTACCATTAAGAATCACCAAGAGAAAAAATAATAAGATGCAAAAATAAAACCAAGAAATAGGATAGAAAAGATCCAAACAAAATAGTAAGTCTACATACTTTCTAAATAGTATGGGATGCTGGTTCAGACTGACGAAGCATCACGATATAGTAGAGGATGCATAAGATCCAGGGCACAAGGCAAAGTTTGGTAAATACTACGGAATAGAAAAGGCAAACATGAGAGAGCATCTAAAAAAATAGGGTTGACTGATAATGACATCTATGGTTAGAGACCAGATGGTGACCAAAAAAATAATAATGCAAAGGAGGTAAAACACAATTCAAACAATACAACAGTATCGGGCTAATCAATATGAGCATGGCGAAAATGTAAACCCTCCTAAGTCTAATCGGCACCTCAGAATTATGGGGCCGTAAAGCCTATGTGGGGCTAATCAGAAGGTATGTCCCCTATGGGTAGAGTAACAACCAATTAGCGATGAAAGCCGCCATCCTAAAATTAAACCTAACGCTGGTCAAAAGGTGAATAAAACCTAAGTTCAAGCCTAGTCAGAACTGCACAAATGTCTGAAGGGGGCTTACCCAATAGTCCAAATGGACCCGTTCATAGGTATGAAATAGGAGACTAAGTCCCGTAATTCGAGCAGTTCTAAAGAGATAAAAAGATACAGAAAAAAAGGATAACTTACATAACCGTCCCGGCCGGGACTTAAACTGACGTGAATACTCTGAGAAGTTTAAGATCAGCAGCCAACTCTGTGGCAGTAGATATCCATCCTGGGGGATTTAAATTAATCTAAATAATAAAAACAAAATACTGGTAATGCCTTAGTTGTTTCAAATAAATAAACTAAGATGCCGAGCTAACTAAATTCCCAGTCCCCTGGGGTTTACTTACCTAAAGTTTCCTCCGTATAATTCCGAAGAGTAGGTCTGCGGTGTCCTTCTTGCGCCAGTAGAAATGGACTAATTGTGGGCTCATATATAAGAGAAAAAATACCGCCAAACCAATCAATAAAGAAAAACGAAATGCACCTGAATTTAAAAAAATGCATAGAACGACCCAGAGAATGCTAAGCGGGTCATTTTTGGACGCCATCTTAGAATCAGGCGGGTACGATCGTGAGTGAAGATAACCCAACGAGCCACAATGAAAGAACCAAGACGGGGATAATACTAATATGGATCCTTGAAGCCATATTATGATCTAACACGTACACTATGCATTTAAATAGTAAACGGAACTCATGAGAGTTCCGGAACCAAAATGTACGGTCACTGCGGCTAGCAAGCAGGGAGATACTAGTATGGTCGTAAAGATCCGTAAAACGCTCAAAAACGAAATCCCCGCTATTTCTAAGAGACAGGTACCTGAAATTAGGTAAACAAACAAACGGGGAAAGAATGATGTCCCAGGGCTAAAGAACATGCACCTGCAAGACAGAATAGATAAATGCAGCTTGCAAGTCATGACAAAAAATAAATAGAGTCTAACAACACAAAAACTACTTGGTGGAAGCGTATGTCGCACTAGTATGCGTCAGAATGAATAAAGACATGTAGGGCTATGTAGGAAACAGAGCCAACCAATCAATGCCAATAATAAACATAAGATAACTATGAAACAAAGAAGGAATGAGGAAAAAATGAGGAAAACATGATAAAAGGGCATACATGTCCATGAGTAATTCCATAATAAAGAGGACAGGTATAGCCATGCATAGCATATACAAAAAACAGTTGAAAAATAATTACAGTATGGCGTTTTCCTATGGTAAGTGCTCATTGAGACCAATGACAGCCGTCTGAAGGGTATAGATCCAAAACACTTCTCTTTTACGTTTCAGACCATCGATATTGCCATCCTTTGGATAATATATTCTCTCTAGAATAATCCATTTAAGGTCTTTTTCGGAATGCTGTTGTTCGTGCCAGTGTTCGACCAATGGAGCACCTATTCGCTTATTTTTAATAGCGGATTTGTGCTCACTAAACCTCACTCTGAATTCCCTGCTAGTTTCACCAACGTAGCCCTGTTTGCAGGGACAGAGAATAAGGTACACAACGTTGGTGGTCCTGCAGTTAGTCATTTCTTTGAAATAGAATTTCTTTTTCCCCATTCTAGTTCTGCTGATACAATAGCAAAATTGCACTCATGGCAATTGCCACATTTATGCGTGCCACTGATGGGGTTCTTTCCTGTAATAGATTTCTGTGTAAATTCTCTTTCTCCAGGGAAAACAGATTTGACTAATGAATTCCGAAGGTTCATATTCCGCCGAAATGCAAATATCGGTCTGGGTAAAGAGTTACTCTGGTGGTCTGAGTTCAAAATATGCCACTGTGAGTTGATGATCTGGCGTAATTTGTTATTAGAGTTGGAGTGTCGGGTTTCACATACCAACTTAGGGGTCTATTACGATGGCGGGCGGACTGTGTCCGCCCGCCACCGCAACGGCAAACGGGACCGTCTGCAAGAGGTGCGGCGGTTCCGCACTGGCAATTAGGATGCCACCGCCACGGTGGCATCCCTCATATATTGAATTGCGGCGGGCGGTGCTGTAAGCAGCACCCGCCACAATGCAATATATGCATGTTGTGCATTGGCATGCACAACGTGACAGGCACCGTGCGGTGCCTGCCACCTTGTCCATGCCAATGTTGGGGGGTACCATAGGTACCCCCCAAGTGCAGCCCCCCACCCCCCTGGGGGCCCGCAACGGGCCCCCGATGCGAAAACTGCATGCCTTTCCATGGCGGAGTCTCTGCCATGGAAAGGCATAACACCGCCCACATCATATTATGGATGGCGGTGCCTGCAAGGCACCGCCACCATATTATAGGCCTTTTCCGCCCGGTAGGCAATCGTGACGATTGCCTACCAGCGGAAAAGCAGTGGACGGTCTTTCCGTCTGCCGCGGTACCCCCGCCAAGCTAATGTGGCGGGGGTAAAAGGCCGTCCGGCGGGGTGTTTTGGCGGGCGGATCGCCATGCTAATAGGCCCCTTAGTGTCTTCAGTGTTAGGTTTCCTTTGGAGAAGGGCCTCCTTATTGTAATATTTAGCCCTCTTGTAGGCATCCCTAATCAGTCTATGGGGATATCCTCTGTTGAGGAATTTGCACTTAAATTGTTCTGCATGCAGCTCAAAGTTCCTGATATTGGTACAGTTTCTGCGTAACCGCAGAAACTGACTGATAGGTATGCTATCTTTCTGGCAACGCGGGTGGTAGCTCTCAAATTGGAGGAGCGTGTTTCTCGCTGTAGGCTTGGTTTAGAGAGAAACCTCAATAGTATGGTCAATAGCTTGGATCCAAATATCCAAGAATTCAATCCTCTCTTTGCTCATATTGGGGCTAAATTTCAAATGAGGATCACACAAGTTAATCCATAAAATAAACTCAATGAGTTGTTCTTCTGGGCCGCTCCATATAAAAAAAATGTCATCAATAAATCGATGCCAATGTTGGATGTTTTCGTAAAATGGTGCAATTTCATTAAAAATGAATCGCTCTTCAAACGCACCCATAAAGATATTGGCTACATTTGGGGCGCAAGCAGCGCCCATACTGACGCCCTGAATTTGTTTGTATATCGATTATTGAATTCAAAGTAGTTCTCCTGAAGTACTGTGGCCAGACATTCTAGGATGAACAAATGGTCATCTTGACTGTCACTTCTCTCTAGGGCGCTTTTGACTGCTTCTAACACTTCTCTTTGGGGGATATTCGTATATAGCGCCTCAATGTCCATAGAGACTAAAACATCAGTGTGAGGATTGAAGGTAATACCTTCTATCTTCCCAATAAGATGGCCAGTATCTCTGACATAAGCAGGAAGATCAGATACCAGGGGCTTCAAAAAAAGTCTACATATTTAGACAGTGGTTCCGTTATAGACCCAATAGTTGATACAATAGGTCTATAGGGTGGTTTGGTGGTGTCTTTATGAGTTTTGGGCACTCCATATAGAACCGGAATGTTGTTAAATGGTCTATTGATGTACTCAAACTCCTGGGTACAAATCGAGCCTCTATCCAGTGCTCTCTGAGTAATTTTAAGAATTTCTGTTTTAATTCTCTGATCTGGATATGCGTTGACTCTCACATAATGTTCAGGTACTTCCAACATCACCTGAATTTGTCCTTTATAATCCATACTGTCCAAAACCACGATTCCCCCACCCTTGTCACTGGGTTTGATGGTGACTTCGTTGTTAGATGATACATTTTTGAGGGCATTGTATTTCTCATAATTGAGATTGTATGATGGTTTGGGAACAAATCTCAGCATGGTTTGAATTTTGGAATATACTATTTTCTCAAAGATGCCCACTTCGGGGCCAACCTCGTCCAGGGTGGGAGTAAACATGGAGACGAGACGTAGTCCCGTCCTGTTGTCATTAGATAACATGTTTCTATGTTCAAAGAATTTTTTAAGTCTGATCTTCCTGAAGAAGGACTGTATGTTTCGGCTCAATTCAAATTTATTAAGGTTAGTACTGGGCACAAAGGATAACCCACGTGAGAGTAAGTTAAGGGAATGCTCATCCAATATGACTCCAGATAGATTAAAAATAGGAATAGGGTCAATATGCGAAGATGTCATCACTCTCTCCAATATTGGTTCCGTCTGGTCTGCAGATATTGAGGGGGATTCTCTGGATGTTGATACCGTCCTGTCTCTTGGGTTCTGAACCTCACTCTTGAGGTCCCTCGTCGATTCCCTAAAAAACGGTTGTTTCTCATAGGGCCTTCAAAGGGCACTCTCCTGTTTCCATACCCATCAAAGGAATTTGCCCCCCCTTCCCCATCGGATTCCGAGGTGTCCGAAAATGTCAACATTTTCTTGTCGGACCAATGTTGGTAGTCCCCTTGATTGGGCTGGTCCCTTGTTGCGTTATAATATTGGGCTCCTAAATAGGGATCTACTTTTTCCTCAGTGAAATAACGGATATCCTTTCTAAGTTTATCCGTTTTTTTCTTCATGAGGTAATCACTGAAGGAATTAAGCTCTAAATTGACCTCCTCTAGCTTCTTTTTAGCTTCATCGACGGGGTTATTTTTCTTAAGGGTTTCCTCTATATCTGCGATTTCTTTGAGGAGGGTTTCTACTACTTCTCTGGCTGTCTCGATAATAAGAATCATAAGGTCCCTGGAACGCCTGTTTGCAATGAGCGACCAACTTTCCAGAAACTTCCTAATTCCTACGAACAAGCCAGGAATGTTCCTTATTCTGAGTCCATTGGGAATGACACCCGCTTTGAGATATTCAAGCATGAATTCTGCATGGGACTCTGTTCTTCTGGCTTTCTTTTTTAAATTGAGTAGTTTGAGCCACTCATCGTTGTTTCCTTTATTAATAGAAAAAGGACGTTTTCTCTTTTTCCTTTTGATGTGCACATTGCGTTCACTGTTACTCATCATGTTCGGGGCTCCTCAACAATTGATGTGCAATGTTGATGTTTTTAAGATACTTTTATGTATATATGTGATATCAAAAATGTATTTATAAAAATGATCTATATTTTTTTATAAAAATTACTGGTCTATGGGACAAGTGTATTTTTGGATGTATCACCTTACTTTAAAGTATTAATTCGGGAGAAGTGCTTGTTGTTATTTATTGTGTTTTCCCTGCTTTCTTCTCATTATTTTCATAACCAGGGACCCTCTTGTGTTTCTCATGAGAGGATCTTAATAAAGCATCCCGATTAAGAGACAATACTACTTTTTGGGAAATAATTAATTATCCTTTTTGTTTCAGATCATAATGTCCTGAAAATTGAAGTCCTGATACCAGCATATCTCTGGGTGGCACATTATACACAGACATTTAATCCTATAGCTGGAGCATCTCCCAGCACTCGCTCCACATCAGAATTAGACCTGCCCAGTAGCAATGCACGTAATCAACCTATAACTATAGAGGTGAACAAAGTAATAAGTACTAATAGAAAAGGTGCTTCAGGGAAAAGGCCTAAATTACGTGCCAACAGATATTTTAAAATCTAACCGGGACCTGTGGGCAACTCTTTTAACAAATATTTTTAGGTATGCAGTCGAGGGCCAAATTCCTGATTCTTAGAGAACAGCTATAATCCTTTTGATTTATAAAAAGGGGGACAGGCACTCACTATCATGTTACAAGCCCATATCCTTGAAAAAGCCAGCACGAAGATACTTGGTAGAGTGTTATTGGTGTGATTGAACGTGTGAGTGACTGAAAATAATGTTGTATCAGATGTGCAATATGGTTTCAGACCAGGTGGAGGGACAATAGACCAGTGCCTAAACTTCTACATGATAGCTGGGAAATACGTAATGACCAAAAAGGGTGCTCTTCACATGGCGTTCATTGATTTATCAAGTGCCTTTGATTTGGTAAATCATTCAAAACTGTGGGAACTGATGGAGTCAATGGGGGTGTAGACAGATCTGTTTATTCTAATTAAACGTGTTGTTGGACTTGGCCCTTTTTGCTGGGTTATCCCCAAACATTTTGCTTCTTCCCTGGCCTCTTGTTGTTGGCTACAGTACTCTGGGCACTTTACCACCGCTAATCAGTGCTAAAGTGCATATGATCTCTGTGTAAATTATTGTTACAATTGGTTCTCCCTGATTGGCATATTTGATTTACAGGTAAGTCCCTAGTAAAGTGCACTGAAGTGTGTCAGGGCCTGTAAATCAAATGCTACTAGTGGGCCTGCAGCACTGATTGTGCCACCCACATGATTAGCTCTGAAAAGGTAACTCAGACCTGCCACTGCAGTATCTGTGCGCAGTTGTTAACTGCCATGTCAACTTGGCAAGTGCACCCACGTGCCAGGCCCTAACCTTCCCTTTTCTTACATGTAAGGCACCCCTATGGTAGGTCAATCATACCCCACTGGGCAGGGTGCAGTGTATGTGAAAGGTAGGACATGTACTGGTGTGTGTGACATGTCCTGGCAGTGAAATACAGACAATTTGGTTTTTCACTATTGAAAGGCTATCTTGCCCCATAGGGTAGAATGGGAGTTTATTTATAACACCTTATAAATATAACTTCCCATTGGGACATGGTAGAGAAATAAACTTTAGGCTCTCTAAACTCAGAATTTAATAACACATCTTTTAGTAAAGATGGTTTTTAAATTGTGTGTTTGAAAATGCTACTTTTAGAAAGTAACTAGAGAAGTAGAGGGTGTTTTGGACGTGTACTGAATAATGATACCTTCAAAAATAACCACCTATCATCTTTAAGTGGTTATGGTGCTTTTATTCCACCTTTTCTTATTTCATACCAAGTACAAACATGTTAGACATTTAGTTCATGTCATAGAGAAAGATACTGTACAATATTAATGAAAACAAATGAAAAAAGGACATAAGGCACATTTCAAACAAAAACACATCAAAAAAGCACATCAGTGAACAAACAAATGTATACAAAAACACAATATAACGGACAACAGACCAGTCCTTATTCAAAAGGCAGTGCAAAAAATTAATGCTTATTAAGCTTGCGACATGCCAGGTACAGCTAGATCACACAAAGATTACAACAGACAGAATGTCCTGTTTGTGTACGATGCATTCCATAAGCTGGTAGTGGCTGTTACTAGCTGAGAGGGGCCCTCTCGGCTAGTAACAGCCACTACCAGCTTATGGAATGCATCGTACACAAACAGGACATTCTGTCTGTTGTAATCTTTGTGTGATCTAGCTGTACCTGGCATGTCACAAGCTTAATAAGCATACATTTTTGTACTGCCTTTGAATAAGGACTGGTCTGTTGTCCGTTATATTGTGTTTTTGTATACATTTGTTTGTTCACTGATGTGCTTTTTGATGTGTTTTTGTTTGAAATGTGCCTTACGTCCTTTTTTCATTTGTTTTCATTAATATTGTACAGTATCTTTCTCTATGCATTTGTTTTCATTAATATTGTACAGCATCTTTCTCTATGACATGAACTAAATGTCTCAACATGTTTGTACTTGGTATGAAATAAGAAAAGGTGGAATAAAAGCACCATAACCACTTAAGGATGATAGGTGGTTATTTTTGAAGGTATCATTATTCAGTACATGTCCAAAACACCCTCTACTTCTCTAGTTATATTGTGGCCCAGTTTGGACGTTTGTATAGGCCCAACCCCTTGTTGTAATAAACTTTTAGAAAGCAGGCATTTTCTTGTTTAACCATTCTGTGTGCCTCTGCTTGTTTGTGTATTGGAGTGACAGGGGCTGACAGGGCTGGGGATGTGCATTCTCTCAGACAGCCACCAGGGGGGTTGTTGATTTGTGTCCTGACTTTCCTGAATGAGTCAGGGCTGGGCTGAATAGACCTGGGCTGCATTCAGAGTAGTGGGTGGAGTTTTCACTAGCACCTGAATAGGCCTGGTCTGCATTTAGATTGGTGGGAGGAGATTTTCCTTGCACCTGAATAGGGCCTGTCTCCCTTGCGCAATGCTGTCTCCACCCTCTGTGGTCATACTGAACCAGTGATGACAGAACTGGTTTGAACTGGGCTCAGAGACCCTTGCACAAAGAGAACAAAGACATTTTGGGGTATAAGTATAGACCTAAAACCCCTGAACTTTTGATCATTTCTGGAATCCAAGATGAACTTTTGCCATGGAGAAGAGCTAGAGAAACTGAAGGAGAAGTACTGCCCCTTTGCTGTGTGCTGTCTGGGGTTGGCCTGCAGTAGCTAATTCTGCCAAGGTAAGGTAAGGACTTTGCTGTGTGCTGTGTCCCCTGCTTGAGGAAGATCTCCAAGGGCCTGTGTGTGCTGGCCTCCTGTTCTGAAGTCTCAGGGACACAAAGACTTCACCCACAGCTCCCTTGAACTTCCTTGCTGGGAGTTCTGACCTGCCAAGAGGTGCCTGTGACTGTGTTCGGCCTCTGGAGGTTGTTCCTGCTGTTGGGAGCTGGAAAACCGACGCAACTACAAGTAAATCGTCGCATTGCTGTTCTTAGGGCGGTTTTTCCGACGCAGCACCACTGTGCGAGAAGAACCTCCACGCATCGCCGTGCCGCTGCGCAAATCCAACGCAGCACCTGTCACCGCTGCAAGAACCGACGCATCGAGGGATCGCGCCTGAAGAAACCGACGCAGCATCGCTCGATGCCGCCGCATCGATCGCCGAAGCATCCCGGATTTCCACGCATCGTGCCTGTGCGGCAAGTTTTCCCGACGCATCACCCACGGACCAGAACCATCTCGGAATCGACACATCACTTCCGCCTACAGACCAGATTTGACGCAACACTTCTCCTGCATGCAGCAGGACTGTCGCATCGCCTCCCCATGGTCTCAGGAACTGACGCATCTCTTTGTCTTTTGACGCTTCCCAGCTCTGCAGTTGTTTGGCGTTGTGAATTTTGTCGCAACTACAGGTACTTTGAGAGAATTCACGCATCCATAGTTTTCTATGGGCCAAGTTGTTTGAAACCTTTTAAAGTCATATTCTTACTACATGTATGTTGGATTTTTGTCATTTTGGTCTTGTTGAGTTTAGATAAAGATACTTTATTTTTGTAAACTGGTGTGGTGTCCATTTGTGGTGTTATCACTGTGTTACTGTGTGTTTTGAGTACAAATACTTTACACATTGCCTTTGGGATTAAGTCCGTCTGCTCGTGCCAAGCTACCCAGGGGGTGAGCAGGGGTTATCTAAAGTGTGTACCCCCCTTACCCTGACTAGAAGCAAGGGTCCCTATTTGGACAAAGGTACCTACCTCTGCCAACTAGAGACCCCCATTTCTAACAGATGTCCATCGCGACCTAATGGTGAAGGTCTGCTTTGGGTTGCAGGGTGAAATCACCCCCCTTATAAACTCTACCTGTGGGGTGCTCCTTTTCTATTTCTGTTGTATATAAAAGGGATTTCTGAACACCTTCCAGAGGTAGGAAAGGATACTCCCAGAATAGGCAGGCAACCTATTCCCATTTTATCATATGTGGACGATGACGTGCTAATACCTCACACGGCAAATGGTTTAAAATCCTTATTGGTCTCCTTTTTTGCATACATGGGTAACCTCGAACTCAAAGTTAATCATTCTAAGTCATTTATTATGATATGTGGACCGCCTAACACAAAGTCAAAATCCTTCATCATGAGAAATTTAGTACTGGAGAAGGTAAACGATTTTAATTACCTTGGGATCCTTTTTAGTTCCTCTTTTACCTGGAATCAACTCCTGACTGCTAGAGCACAGTAACTTAAAAGAACTAGAGAGGCAATTGTTTGATTTTCCCACAGGCTAGTCCTGAAACCCATTAAATAAATGCTTAATTTGTATATCTGCAGGGTCATATGGTGCAGGCCTATGAGGGTATGCACATCTGTCACTTCTTCAGCGGGTTGAAAATCGCATCCTACGAAGGTTACTTATGATTCCTTCGGGGACAGCTACCCTTATTTACCATGAGGAGTTAGGCCTCACTTATTTGGAAGATAGGTGGGACTAGCACCACTTCTATTGTGGATCAAGTTGTGGATAAATCTGGAAACATCTTTGGTCAGATCCTGTATTTCTGATTGTCTATCCATAAGTGGAGTGACACAGATCACTTGGTTTAAGTATTTAAAGTAAACCTTTGGGAAAATAGGCATGAAAGGTTCGACGATCCGCAGTCGATCACCCGAAGAAGTAAAGAGGAAGTAAAATCATGTTTTTTAAATTACCAATCAGATCAAAGGTTGCAAAAGGCCCAGTATATGGCACTATTTATAAAATATATCCCGATTAGTACCACTTCTGACCTAAAACCTTATCTTGTTTGGGTTGCAAATCCCATCCATCGCTGCTACCTTTCTCTATTCAGATTTTCTATTATCCTTTTTAGGATTGCTTTCCCACTACAGTGTGCATGGTCTCATGACTTACCTGCTTGCCAGTATGACCAGGTAACAAAACAAAGCACCTCTCACATTACCTTGTTCTGCCCTTTATGTGCAGAACCTAGATGAGTCTTTTTAATGCCTATTTTAAGGAAATCTAAATTGAGAACACATGGGGGAGGTCTGATGTTCTTACAGAATTTTTCTACCTTCTAAATATGCTGCACAGTACTTAATAAATAATCAAGAATAAGTATGAAAATTTCCATCTGTAAATAAGGTTTCTTCCCTCGCCTGTTGTAATAGATTTTATACTTACATGGTTGCTTTTAACTGAAAAGGTACCTTCTGTTCAGATTGCACTGTTGTAGCTGGGTTCTTCTGGGATGCAATGTTCTCTCAACTACTTTTAGTTACTGCAGAAAGCAAAACTGAAAATTCATATTTACACTATTTTATTACTGTATTTTTGTGTTTTTTATGGTATAATGACATCTTTTACTCTTTGTATTATATTGTGGTTTTATTGACTTTTATGGCTCATGCCGAATAAAGTTTTCTTAACTTAACTTGACTTACATGTTACACAACACTTACATACAGGTGTCAATACTACAAACCCGGTCATCTGTACAGTTGCGAGTTCCATTGGCTTTACATATCTCACCTTTAATGAATGCCAATAGCATATAAATCGCATTTATATTCTAATGCGGAAAGGAGTTTTGCATCCAGTGAAAAAATATTGACTACAGTTCAGATGGCTGTCATTAAAGAACAGCCACTTGCACAAGGGAAACACATTATCGCTGTTACTCTCATACCTCCCTTAGAGGCTGTTACAAAAGCAAGCGTTCCTAATGCTAAAGCTCTACATCCCCATTGGATACAATGGGCAACACCCATAATAGCTACAGATGTAGACTTTGTCTTTGACCTGCCTATGCAAACACAGGAATTTCTGCAATATGAGCTTGCCTATCCCATGGCGAGTAATGTTTTGCCACTTGAGCAGTATAAATATCTTGTTTATGCTGATGATTCACCCCAACCTACTGTAATGACCAAGCACCAATATTCGGCAGCGTGCACCACCATTCATTGTGTAATGTTGGATGGTAAATTCCAGCCACAAAAAACTTGCACGCAGTCCTTGGGTGACTGTACTGCATAGTTGGCTGAACTGAAAGCATTGGTTCTGGCACTGGGAAATATGGATCCTGAATTCCCTGAATAGGCCACATTACAACGCATGTGATACCTCGCATGCCATTACAACGCAGTCGTTACAACGACCGCGTTGTTACATCGCATACCATTACAACGCAAGTCGTTACAACGACTTGCTGTAGGGGGCGCTGGATGTTGGATGTTGGAATAGTATAATTTACTATTCCAACTCCAGTCTGTGCAACAGTAGGGAAGGTGTTGGATTTTGAATCCAACACCTTCTGCCCCCTACAGCAAGTCATTGTAACGACTTGCGTTGTAATGGTTTGCGATGTATCGCATGCAATGTAAACGATGTTTCCCGAATTCCCCACTCATGTAGTGTGTGATTCATATTATTGTGTCCAGTATTTTCATGACAGTTTCCATTATTGGTGCCAGAATAGTTTCAGAGATTCTAAAAGAAATGCTTTAGAGCACAAGCTTCTTTGGATGAAGGTAGAGAACCTCAAAGATAGGTTACCGCAAGCTCATGTTATTCATGCATTGAGTCATCAACGTGTTGGATTACATGTTATTGTGAATTCTTTGGCAGATGAAGCTGACAAATCTGCAATTTAGACTGCAATAGCTGCTGCGATTTCTTGTTGCCATACAAGGGTAGATGATGGTATGGTCTCTGCCATTCATGCTGTACACAACGGCACCCCTTTGCCTAGGGGATTTCCAGCTAAATATACTTCTCATTTGAGTGAATAAAATGTTCCCTTTGCTACAATTCCAGGAGTTGGTGATCATGTGATTTAGTGAAAGCCACGCATGAAGGTGTTGCTTCTGCACATGCGGGTGTGGCAGCCACAATTTCCATTTTACAGCAGCATTATTGGTGGCATGGCTTGGCCGAACAGGCCAAGACATATGTCCTTTCTTCTGATATTTGTCAACAAATGAAGAGTTCCTCCGTGGCTCACCCACCGCAGACACACCTGTTGATTTCTAACAAACCTTAGGGCTGCCTTTATTTGGACCATTGTGGCCCTCTTAATTCGGCTGGTGCTTTTAAACTTATCCTACTTGCAGTTGATTTTTGCCAAAGGTTCCTCTGGGTGTGGCCACAGCGTTCGGCTGATGCTCGCAATGTCATTAAAGATTTGCAAGTCTTTATCAGAACATATGCATGCACTACATTCCAGCTTGGACCAGGGCCCGGCTTTTGCCTCGAAGGCATATTGGGATTCTGTTGCTTCCCTGGGTGTAGAGGTGCCTTACTCCTCCCCCGTTCATCCTGAAGGAGATTCGGTGGTAGAGAGTATGAACCGTCACCTAAAGCAATCCTTAACAGCTAGAGTATTAGGTTTAGGAAGTAGTTGGATCCATCACTTATATTGGGTACAAAGAGCACTTAACAATCTTCCTAAACAATCACTGAGCGGCCGGACCCCATATTAGATCCTCTTTGGCATCAAAGTGTATGTTACAGACCTTAGCGGTCCAGACATCTTGGTGGCAGCCACATCCTTTGATGTAAATAAGCACTGTGCTGTCTTACAGCATTTACAAAACTTCTGCAATGGCCAAGCTAACGGACAGTTGAAAACGTCTTCCTCTGCCAGAATCAAGGAGCAGCCAGTGCCTTCTGGATGGATTCCACAAGTTGGAGATCTCGTTTGTGAGAAGATTGCGGTGAAGAAGGAATTTGGCCCATCATACTGTGCACCATAATATTTCTGCAGCTCACTGGTTGTAAAGACAATCATTTTGATTCTAAACAGTAGGTCCCGAGTACTCCATGGTAGTTCCCTAACTCCTCTAGCTACCATACAGGAATTTCCTCTACAGCCTTTGAGCAACATCGAAGCAGTTTCTCAACAGCTAGGGGGTGGTGGTGAATCAACTTCAGTTAATTCCTGATGCTGCTACAAATGCCAGCCATATGATGAAAGTGAATACTGTACTTGCTACTGCATCTCCTGCAGATGATGTTGTTTATAATGATCCTCCCCTCGAGGAATCTACCAGTTCTCTTACAACACCCATGACTCCAATTTCCAACAAACTGTCTCTAGTTATTTGGTGGAACAGATGATTGTTCATCCTACTCTTTTGTCAGTTCCACCGTTCTAGACACTTTGCCTGTGTTTCCTTTTCATGGCTGAAAAGCACTTATCTGGTACTGCCTTGGATATTGGTTTGGATAACAATTTCCTTGGTTTTTTAGTTTCTTTGGATCGGAATTGGGACTCTTTTCTTCTTGCTAGTAAATGGCCGTTACATTCCAGAATGCTCTGCCACAGAACTGGTGGATGAGGTGTTAACGCCACACTCTTCTTCACACTAACTGAAAAGAGGCCTGTCCCTTGTGAACATTTCAGCTATTCCAGTAGCTGATGAAATTGCTTGGGATGAGGTCCCCTATGATATTTTCAGTCCTACAGAAATACTGCAAATTCCTTATATTTTAAGTCTTTCTATGGGTGATGTAATCCTACCTGTGTTACATTCTGATGACTGGGATGTTGACACTGCTAACTCCATGCTCTCGGAGCTGGTATATTATAATGTTTTTGAAAGTGAAGATTTGTACCTTAATTCTGCAAATTATGGTGACATGTTCTGTTATCATCATTACACACATCACTATTTACATAGAGCTACTGTCCAATGCACACTTTTAAATTACTCACAATGGGAACATTGTCCAACTCCCTCAGAAGTGAATTCAGCGAAATATAGGGATAAATTCACATATGTTGCTGGTCATGACTCAATACCATTAAAAAATTATATGCTGACACAAGCCAAACTCATGTTTACAGATTTGTTTGTCACACAATTAGCTTTAAAAGGCTATGACTATTGGAAGGACACCATTGATTTGAAACCAATTTGAGGTGCTAAACATTGGAATATTCAGGGATTGGACACCCTATTTAGAGTGTGCTTGATTCTAACACAAATGATTTTGTCTAAATGACACAGTCCAACAGACTGCAGGACTTCCTAAAATTAAAGAAATGATTTCACCTAATAGTCCTTCCATTGCCCGATTTGACAATTGGAATCATTTAACAAATTACAGTTAAGAACAGCTCAATAGTATGGTGCAGAATAGTACATTCAACTCCACACTTTCTGGCCCAAAAGGTTAGAATTTTGGCCAGTGGACACAAATAGTTTTTATGGTCGTTTTTTTAATTCCACATCGGGGTTTAAAGCAAGCAGATGGGAACCTTGTTGTTCCCAGTCTCAATACTCAGCGATAGTCACCACTTATTCAGTAGGGAAATTGTGTCAACAATGGTTGGAACATTCCACATTGTCTGCAATTATACAACATCTGTCTCTCCTGTCGGAAGACATGGATCTATCATATTTCTTGTTGAGTCCTAAGTTTCCGCATTTTAAAAGATTCACTAATGATGCTTACAATAAAATTTGAAAATTGTCACAAATAGAAGCTGCTGCACTTTTAAGACAAATTGATCAATATCATTTGGATAAAGTACTTGTTGTTGTGGATAATAGTATTAACACTTTGTCTTCTCACATTAACAGCTTGAATATTATTGTTTCATCTGTTATTGATAATATGCAAATTGACATGTCTTAATTATACCATGGGCAAAGTCAGCTTAGATCTATTATGCAATTTATTTGGACTCTTCAGGCATTGAAATCTGGCCGAGTGCCATGGCGTTATTTAAATTCTACGTACCTATTCTTGCCTTTCAACCTGTAAACAGCGACTCATGATGACAAAATAGACCACCTACACAATGTTGCACATCAAGAAGTTAGAACAACTGCTTTTCACAATAGCTGATACACCTTCTGCAGTGTGTTTAATTCATGACATAATATTTTTGCCAATTTCAACATTCCAATTTACATCTTGCATGAAAGATTTTCCAGTAGGAAGATATGAACCCCAGGGAGGACGCTTTATTCATGAATTGTGGTCACTTCCATTTGATTACCGATGTGAGCAAGCGGACAGAGAAGTATTCCTCACTAGAAATTAATGTGATTCTTCTGTCGGCCACTCACCTGTTTGTAAACATATTACAATTCACGGAGCATGTAACACTTTGGTAGCTAATTTGGCCTGCTTTCTAAAAGGAAAACCAACACCTTCTATTCTCCCCCAAATTATTGTACTCTCCAATGGAAGTTATTTGGTGTTAAATTACCAAGATTGTTGTGGGATGAGAGCTGGTATTCCGAATGTCCTTTCTGTTTCCCAGATAGTCACTTGCTGTAAAAATATGCTTTTTCCTCCAACGCATGAGGTTTTTGATATTTCCTTGTGGCCTTCCATTCCAACTCTGAAGGCTGAGTTCAACAAACTAAGCAGACTCAAAGCCTCATTGGTTCAAATAGACGTGGCATTGACAGCTGCCCTAGAAACCTTTGAACTGCAGGTTTCAAGGACATCCAGCAAAATACAGACTCTTTTAAGCAGCAACCTCCCACATCATTTTGGTGAGCGTGTGCATCATATTTTAAATGCATCCAATACTGCTGGTATAGCGTACTTTTTTAAAGCAATCTTAACTGGCTTGGTCAGTACCTTCCAGAAACTCTTTGGAGTAATAACGACCTTTACACATTCTCTATTTTCAAGCATTATCGATGGCATACCCTTGGTGGTATTCCTTATTTGCATCTTTTTGGTTCTATTTTTGCTGCTCCGCAATGGATGTTCCGTTTCAAAGCCCACTGGTAATGGAATTACCACCAGTCCAGCTGTGCCATGAGCGCATGATAAAATTCTTTGGAGCTCCACTGCTCTGGGAGCTGAACACTGACTGGTCGTTGTCTTTTAGACCCACCTGGTTTACCTGCACGCAACCTGTGTTTCATTGCATATGGTGTCATTTTGAATAGGCATTCGATATTTGTCTTGCAATGGAATTGACTGTTATTATGGACATGGACTGATAGATGAGTCTGATACTACCCATTTTTTGAGCTGTCCCATGAACTTACAGTTGGCTCAAGACGTGTATTATGAGCCACTCCCTTCTTAGGAGATTGATGCTTTGGCTCCAACACTTTCAAACTCTGGTTCTACTAACACAGATGCAAAACAAGAAGATACTTCGTCAGCATTGGCTGATAACGAGGAGCAGATCTGTTCTTTGGAGCTTCAGAATGGGGCTATTGTGGAATCATTATCTGCGGAAGCTGAATCCGTTTTAGATTTAATAAACAACGACTATGTGGAAGAAATCTTGAGTGCCACCATTTCTAGTCAATTCAGCTCCTTTTCTAAATTTTCAGTTTAGTTTTTATTGAGCTTAATTTTTGTTAATACATACAATAGCATTGCATTGAATTTGCTTGGCTTGTGATTTTTATCATTTCGTTAGTAGCCTAGTTGCTTTCACGGCCAAGGAGGGGGTGTAGTGATTTCCCTTCTGGGCCCACTTTGGTTCTCCCTCAGTTTTACATTTTAGGCTGCCTCTGCTTGCTGTGCATAGCCACATATAGCACATTTATTTTTGTGACAGTATTTTGAGAATACACTGTTCTTTGTTGTTCAGGGACTCTTCTTGGGATTTCATCTACACATTTTGTACAAGTTTGCTGGGAATACATAACATAGTGTACTATTTTCTTTGCTCATTCAACAACAGTTCCTATCATTTAGATATAATGCAGTCACACAGTTGCATCTCCAGCACAATAGTTTTTTCATATAAACTGTGTGCCATCCCCTTGGGGGCCAGAGAGGAGAATTCTAGCAGAGACGACAGTTCTGAAATGACAGCAGTGCCCGACATGCAGCCCTGCATAGAACTAAGTTTACACTCATGATGCTGACCACTTAACTGCATACACAAGGTATAAGGTCCTAGGCCAATCCAAGAGATCGCAAATATATCACTGTGCTCTTATAGCAAGAGTAGACGTAGACAGATATAAAATTTGCCATGGTTCGGATGTTTGTCCTGTACAGTTTGCTAGTAATGCTAATTACTTTGCTTAGCTGCATCTGCCTAATGATCGCAGCACATCTGCTTCATAATAGACTACGATAGTTTCAATAAAAGTATTGTAAACTTTCTTCATTTATTTGTATGTTTACTATTGGGCATGCATGAGTGAGTGAGTGAATAACGAAAGGGGAGAATCTGTTTCCATGGTTCCCTTGGGGACTAGAGGGTCATGTTTGAGGTTGCCGAAATCACCTATGACTCTGGAAAGGTTAGGTGTTCAGTTGAGGCACTGTGAGCTAGCCAGGATGTGTACTGACACTGTAGAGAGTCTCAGTCCCTACATTCTGACGTACTGTCATTTTAACACACAGAATGTGCGTAACCAGCAAAATCCATGCAACATAATTCCAGTGGCCCTGGTAATAGTTACCTCAATAAATTATGGCAGATGAATTTGAGTGGTATTTTGTTTTTTAAATCCTAGTTTTTATCTTATTTCAACACCTAACTATAATGACATTTTAACCTTTGTTTGTTTTAGTGAATTTCTAGTTTTATTTTTAAATAAGGTAAGATCTTATCACCTTATTTAACTATAACATCACTTAAACCTTTGGTTTTTCATGGAAATTTGGGGCTTTTTGATCATATGCCACCAACTCTCCTGCTGCATGCAGACTTTGGCAATACATCGTGGGCGATATTCGCAGGCCCTGGCCAGATGATTCCCCATGCACTTACTTAACAGTGCACCGCAAATTTAGGCCCATATGTTATTTTCAAAACAACATAAATGTAGTTCCATTATTTGAGTGAGTTAAGGGACAAACAATTGAATTATTACCTCAATGTCTTCATTTTGATACAGTAAAGCAATAACTTGATCAGCTAAAGGGATGGGAAAAGGTGTTTTTGCACCCTTCCTGCAGATTATAGTTTTATGTCTCGAATTCTCAGCCTGGGGAAATGTCATTGCTTTCATAAATGTCATCATGCAAGCATGGAGTAAGGAACCACAAATCAATCCCTGGGTACCAGAAAAAGAAACTGCTGGACATTTTACTAAGTCACACAAAGTTTACAAACTCTCATAATTCCTACTTCATGAAGATGTGTTTTCAGTGAGCACTTTTAGGAAAATGGCTTATGAATTCCCCTGGCTACATGGAAGAATGTCCTTCTGAAGTGTTAAGGCAGGAGGAAGAGGCTGTGGGTACAAGTGCAATACCTGAAAACAGCCCCTTCCCCCTCACATAGCCACCAGAATTTGCATTGTAGTTAAGATGTAGAAAACATCCATCATCAACATCAGCACCCCACTGCTCCAGAAGCACTCACACCTGTCTTTCTTCTGAGGGCATATGTTTCCATATCCTCCTTCTGCTGACCTAATGACTGTCGCTAATGTTCTTCACTCCTCACGTGCTTGGTTACCATTCAGGTCACTGGTTTATCAGGTTTATAGAATTTGAGGAGTTTGATACCACAGAATCACGTGGAATTACATTAAAATTCCACCAGATTCCGCAATGGGACCGAGTGGGCATTTGGCACTATTTGTTACAGTGCAGAATGCACCCTTGCGTCCAAAAATGGATGCAAGGATGATGCATTTTGCTCTAAAAAAATAGTGCAGCCAAATTCCACTTGGTGCTCTTGCATACTCTGAAATAATTAAATCTTTTTATCACTGCAGAGTATGCAAGGGCACCGAGTGGAGTTTGCAGTGGTTTCTAAAGTTTAGAAACCTCTGCATATCACTTGGCACTGTTGCAAACTCTGCAGTGATTAAATGTTTTAATTACTTCAGGGTATGCAAAGGTGCCGAGTGGTATGCAGTTGTTTCTACCTTTAGAAACCACTGCATAATTTTTTATTCTGCCGGCGGAGTGACAGAATTTTTATTTATCAGTAATTCCATGTTACAAGAGTTACGCAGAATTACCAAAATTCCTCTGATTCTGCTATAGGAATGAAATTTCCCCCTAGGTCTAGTTTGACTGCCTTCAGGTCATTCTTTTATTGCCATTTTCATAACATACAAAGAGTTCCTCAATGAGGATGCGGGTAAAAATACATCAAACATTAAAGGACCAGCAAGGTCTGTACAGGATAAGCAATAGAAATAATAATCAGCAGAGTAAAGAGCTAGCAACTAGCAAGTGATGGCAGAGCTGGATATCAATATAATCATATCCCTGACCATCAGCATGGGCGGTCCACACGTTTGTGTACATATAGGGGACTGCTCTTGGTTCTCATACACCTGCAGGCATCAAGAGTAAGGCCTCCCACATGCCCCTCTATGTATAAGCATGGAGTGAAGGGGCCATCGTCCTAGGGCCTCAAGCAGGTATCCAGGGATGGACAGGTAAACACTGGTGTGATCCAGTCAGGTTCCCAAATGCTGGCTGTGCTGTCCCACTAAGCTCACAGTGCTCGAAAAGGGGTGGGTTGGGACCGCATCCGTCAAATGTGGGGTGCCAGTGGGCTGAGAGGGGAGTAAGGTGAGTGAGACTGGGAATCATACACTTATATCCCCTCTAGCAGTGGCGGCTCGCATAGGGTGTGCTGCGGGGCGGTGGGCCGGGGTAGGGGAGGGGCAGGGTGGGGCGGTAGTCAACTTGGACATACGACGGAACGGAGGAAAGTAATCATTACGTTCCTCCGTTCCGTCGTATGTCCGAGTTTACTACCCCCCCACCCTGCCCCTCCCCCGCCCCTCCCCCGCCCCTCCGCCCTACAGCACATCCTATGCGAGCCGCCACTTCCCTCTAGAGACAGGCAGAGCTAACCATGGGCAAGGGGGAGGATATAAAAAGGGTTCCGAGACAGCATCATATTTTTTTATTTGATTATTACGTTTATAGATTAGGTGTTCCCAATCCACCACCCTTGCCAGTTCCGCTAGCCACTCCGAGGGGGTAGGGAGAGCTGCCTGCAATGTCGTAGAATGCACACTTTGGTTGATGCGAGGGATGTCGCAAGCCAATGTTGCGAGTGTTGGAAGTCTGCCAGGTTGTGGAAGAGAGCCACATGAACTGAAGTGCTGGATAGTCTCAGAGGATGTATGAGGGGCCAGTACCCTGCTCCACCCCTCCAGCAGGAGGTGTGCAGAACGAGGCCAGCTGTATGCAGCTTTTGAGGGGTCCAATCCCAACCATGGACGACATTGAAGTAGTGGACATTCAGTTTAGACTCTTATAGGAGAGTGTCATGTGTGTGGCAGTGAGTATACCGTCGACGGAAGAGTGCTTGACTGGAATAAGTTGCAACTTATGCTTCTCCTGTCTCCTGATTGTTGTGGAGTATTGGTGGTCCAGACCAGATACCACCACATTGTGGGTCCCCTAGGTTTCCAGGTAATGTCCTCTGGGGGAGTGGTGCATCTCGAATGCTATTCCCAAACTTCCTGTAAGGCAGTGGTGCATTTGGACATAGAACCAGCGTTGAGATGGAGACAGACTGAACTCCTCTCGAACCCTCAATATTCCTGCCCCCTCCAGGAGACAGTGTGGTCACCAATGCATATCCCTTAGTTATGCCAAATATGAGCAGAGGCATGTATCCATGGGCTGGTTGATAGTAGGGCGTGGAAGGACTTCCATATGGTCAGCATGGGCCTGATCACTGGGTTATCAGGCTGTAACTTCGTAGCCTTGCAGTTGTAGAGGGCGTCGAGAGACCTGTTACATTTCAAAAGGCTCATCTCTATGACAAGCTGCATAGGAGGGTCTGGGGCTGAGACAGCCAACAAGTGAGTTTTGGAGAGATGAGCACTGTGTAGTATGAGGACATGTGTGGCATACGGAAACCATGATTTCGGTGTGGGCGTAGATTTTGTCAGTTGAGTGTGCATTTCTGCCCCATATAAAGAACTTGATGGTGGACGCAATTTGTTACAGCAGGACCTTGGGGATCAATATCATGGCTTGTACCTGGCCCTAGAGAGAGGCTGGAGGGCCAACCAGCTGGAAAAGTTGGTACAGGTCTTAGCTAGGAGGAGGAGCACATTCTCGTCTACCATGTGGGAGAGATGCTTGCTCAGTTGAAGCTCAAGGTACTTCATGCCTTGGGGCACTGAGTGGAAGTTAAAGCCCTTGACACAGGCTCTGGTGGAGATCCCGGACATTGGCATCACCTTACTCTTATCCCAGTTGACTTTATACCTGGGAGAAGGTATTCAGTGAACTAATAAGGGCTGAGATGGAATCCCTCAGCCTTGTCACCGTCATGAGGATGTCGTACGCATATATTAGTGCTTTGACGGTGACACTGCCTAGTGTGTTTGAGGCGAGGTTCTGATTGCCAGGGTCAGGGGTTCCAAGGCCAGTAAGAATAACAACAGGGAGAGAGGGCACCCCTGCTGTGTCCCACAGCAGATTGGTAAGCTACGGGACAGGAAGCTGCCACAATTCCGCCTGGCTTCCCGCTGTTGGTAGAGCCATCTTACTTTGGTGATGAATTGCTGCCCCAGGCCAATCTTCTGAAGGACCTTAAACAATTAGGGCCATTCCACATGATCAAAGGCCTTCGCTGCATTATGGAAGACAGCCGAAGTCGCCATACTGAGAGGTATTAAAGGCCCATAATAAGTGATTATACATAGATAAGTGATAGACATAGAGTAATTACAAGTGGGGAGATTGGCTGTCGCCTTGCTGATCTCCTCCTGTGTGATTTCACCCTCAAGAAGCTTCCAACCTTTGTCTGAAAGGCTGGGTATGGGGAGGGAGTTCCGAAAGGCCCCCCTCTCATGGTTAGGTGAAGAAGAGGCTGCATAGGGGGTTTCATAGGAGGAGGCAAGGGCCTCCACAATGTCTTCCGTGTGCGTCTGAGGGGTCCCCTGCAAATCACAGATGGCTGGTATGGCAAGCTGGGCCTTCTGCTGTAGAAATTGGAAGGCCAATAGTCGTCTGGCTTCCCTCCTCCTTCGTATTATCGCCAGTTGGGCTTCTGCAATACTTGTTCAGCAGCCAAAGTGTCTTGTTGTTTAAGAGCACGTTTTGTGGCTTCCAGCCAGTGGCAATTCACAACAGATTCATTATAGGCAGAAGTGGATCGGATGACAGCCTCATCCAGCTGCCTTCTCTCAACCCAGGCCTTGCTGTGCTTGAGAGCGGTGTCTTGCATTAGCAAGCCCCGCCAGGTGCTTTGCCCGCTGCCCATAGGATTTGGGCAGAGTCCACTGAGTGGGTATTGTCGGAGTAATATACCAGAACATGTGAGGTCAGGAGGTGTTTGTTGTCTGGGGTCTTATAGTTGGCCACATTAATCTGCCAGCCTCTCCATGGGGGTGCTGCTTGTGGCCCAAATGTAGGGCAAGCTGAATTGGACAATGGTCTGATATCCCTCCGGGCAGGATATCAGCTTGGTACCCATAATGTAGCAGGGGTCCCGTGCGAGGAAGTAGTCTATTCTGAAGGATGTGCCATGAACCTTGGAGTAGTAAGAGTAATCTCTGTCTATTGGGTGGAACAGATGCCTCATATCAGTGAGATTGTGGTCGGCAAGGACCTCTTTCAGTACAGCCCTGTCCATGGCATGACAAATGTCTAGGGGAAACGTGCAGTCCAGAATTGGATCAATGGCAATGTTCCAGTCTGCTCCCTGCATGACCCTGGTGTCCCTGAATTCCGTAAGAAGCTGTGAAATGTGCATCAAGAAGCAGGTTTTACTCGTGGGTGGGTGCATAGAGGGATCTCACTATGAACGTGTGGCCAAATGTTTTGAGTTTGACAAAGACATATCTGCCCTCCGGGTCCACCCAAGTACAGAGTATGGTATGCAGAAAGGTTTTTTTGATGAGAATAACCACTACACATTTCGTTGTGATGTTGGCAGCTGTGGGCCACCTTAGTCCCCCGGGTTAGTTCTACAGCTATGTACTACCCGTCCCACCCAATGCCTTTTCACCTTGTCTGCCTCCACCGGAGTGAGTTAGGTTCCTTGGAGCAATGCAATGTCGGTGTGCTGATGTTTCAGGTAAGTCAGGATCCTCTGGAATTTGATATAGCTATTCAGCCTGTTGACATTAAGTGATAGCAAGTTTATCGGGACTCGCACAGTTGTAGCGCCAGCATGGACAGTCAGGGTGCAGGAGTCTGGGAGGTATGTGGCCGGAAGGAGGCAGATGGAACAGAGCGAATGGTATGTGGAGAAGAATAGATCATGCAACAGCATTGGGCCCGGATGGGAGGGTGCCACAAGTCAGGCCGAATGTGTGACCAGGAAAGGGGAAGTGGAAAGCTTTAACCTTACCTTAGCCTGTGAGCCAAGCTCAACCGCCCGTCACCCTGAGGGATCCCCAAGGGAGGGTGAAGGCTCAATACAACAGGGTGTAACAACCTGAGGGACACGCAGGGCCTACAGGTCAGAGGAATACCAAAAGGTGGGAGTGGGGGTTGCACGTCACCCACCGATCCGCATGCGTGCCACATCGCGCATGGTATTCCAGCTGAGGTACTTCTAGAGGCACCTCCTCCAGTCCCCGGGCTGAGAATAGGAGGAGCGTACACCAAGGGGTAAAGAGAGATCAAGGGAGGAGGCAACCTCCCTGCCATGGCACGATGCAGCAATACACTGGTTTGTCAATCCAGAGGGCTCTCCCTGTGGGCATTGCTGGAGGTCCTCTGTGTACCAGTGTTCGAACGGCTGTCAACCAAGTTGCTACACAGTGGGAGGAGGTCTGGTAAGCCCCTTGGCAGTAGAGATTAGGATGATTGGTCATACCTCTGATGGCTCTCTGGCCGAGGGATGGTAGGGGGGTCAAGGGTGTACAGTTGCTGTGGCTGTTCCTTCACTGGGCCTGTCTTTCAGTGGTGAACAATTTGTCATGGTCCATGGTTAGTGTGACACCCACTCTGCCAAGGACTTCCCTGTCTGAGTTCCTCTGAGGTGTCGCTCTTGGCCTGTCACAGTTCCACAGGGTTGTAGGGAGGTGTTCTTGGCTGCCCAGGTCTGGTAGCCCATGTCCCTTTGTTGGCCCCTAGGAGTCCATCTCCATCAGGGCAAAGCCCTCAGCATCTAGGAAAACTTCCAGCACATCCGGTTTAGTGAATTCCTGCATGCTAGTTTTGTAAGTGATGAGCATAAAAGCCGGGTTTATTAAGCCATATTTGAAGTCATGGTGACGAAGACAGGGACAAAGGGGTAGGAAAGTTTTCTGCTTTACTGTCATCTCATAAGCAAAGTCCACTGTGATGTGAATTCGTTGGCCATCAAGAGGAATGGGCCCTCATGCCTCTTAGCTGCTTGCAGATTCTTCTCCACCTGGGTATGATGAAGGAGGCATGCAATGATTACCCTGGGCTTGAAGGGGGTTTGGGAGTGGGTTCTATAAGCTCGTTGGAACTCTAGCGGGATAGTGAGGTTTATGCCCAGTAATTGTGGCAACAATGTTTGCAGGCAGTCTGACATGTCATTCCCCTTGGCCTCCTCCCAGACCCCAAGTACCAGTATGTTGTTCTGCTCTGAGTCGTCTTCCAAGTCCATGACCTTCTGTTGAAGGCGCCACAGCTCTGTGCCCTAGTTTGGCAGCTGGGTCACTCTACGATCCAGGTCATCTAGCCGCTCGTCCACTGCATCGAGGCATTTGTGTACAGTCGCATACTCACTGCTAAGAGGTATGATTTCAGTGGAGAGACCAGTCATTGTGACATCGAAGGCGGAAAATTGGAAGCCAAACCCCACAATTTCCTTGAGGATTGTGTTTAGTGCCATGTCATGCTTTTTGGCGGCTCTAGATTTTGAGCCTGCTGGTGCCTCAGAAAAAGAAAGTTGACCTGATTCTTTCACGCCCGACATGGGTCTCTTCAGAGGTAGTGCCTGACTGGGCAGGGCCGAGGCCGGTATTACTCTCTCTATGCCTTCAGGGCCTGACTGTAGCTGTGGATGCACTTCCCTTTGTCTTGGAGATAGGAAGCCGGCAGCACCTCTTCTCAGGAGAGCAGGGTGGAGTCAGGCGTTCTAGTCGTGACTTATTAAGAAATTACAACAACACCTCCTGAAAGCAAAAGGAGGCTGGGACTGTAATGGGGAGCTTGTCGATGTCACCTGATTGTGGACAGAACAAACCTGCACTTGGCTTCCAGTGGTAAGGTGTAGGGTGGGGCACTCAGGCCACTTGCGGTGGGCAGTGAGGGGAGAAGCCAGGACCACTACAGCTGAAATTAGCCCCAAACAATGAGAATGGGATACCATTTGGCTGGGGGGCCTACCTGTGTCTGATCACGCAGCCCATACTCCCTGACTCAGGGAGCAAGGCAAGGAGAATACAGTCCCATCCTGGGAGGCCTGACGAGCAGCCAAATCATACCTCAATGCAGGGGAGGGCTGTGCCAGCAATTGAGTGGGGCATCAGGGGAGAGGTGCAATTGAAGCAGTGGCTCTGTCCAGGCATTGGTTGCAGAATGCCAGTGGTTTCAGCACCCCAGGGCTCCAAACAGTGAGGCTGCAGTCCCTCTGGTGTCAGTCACTCGTAGGCGATCGAGCTCCTCCCAGCGGGTTGGCCCCACTGCAGTATCAGGCTTGTCACAGCCGGGCACAGCCCCAGAGCGGGTTATTCTGCCCGTCAGGTCCAGTAATCCAGAGCTGCAGGATCCTCCCCCAGGCAAGTCTCTGTGACCCAGGATATGATGTGGTGACTAGAGGTGAGAGAGAAACAAGCACTGATCGGGAGTCTCAGAAGTGGAGAGGGGTGCTGCTGGTTACAGGCTGGTACATCACTGCTGGGGAGAGCTGCAGGCCTTGGGGGACGCATTGCATGGCCCCAGCCCCTGTATCAGCCTCTGCTGCCCCCCCCCGGGCATTGGCGAAATCATCCCCACAAAAGGCCCCAGGGTGAGGCAGTACTCTACGGAGCTGCCATCTTGCACCATGACTGGATCCATCTCACCTTTAGCGCATTTTCACCATTTCCATAAGGACGATGTTATGTATGGCTTCTAGTAGAAGCAACTATCTTGGGCACACTTTTTAAAATAAATATGGCCATTCACTGCTTTGATTTCAGAGCAGTGGAAAAATAGATGTTTTCTTAAACCTTTGCTCATTGATGCTGATCAGCTGCTTTCCCAGGGTTTGTTGTTGCTCCTACCTCTCTCAGGTCCCCATAGATCCAAGAGAGGTGTGGGAATACCATCTGCTGCCTCCCCTGTTATTATATGTCTACCTCAGACCCTGTTGAGAATACATTTCAGGTTGTACTGTCAAGGGGCACTCACAGAGCTGCTGTCAGTGCAGTGCTTCCTCTCTCTTCTTCAATACTTAGTAGAGATCACAGCAGGGGAGGTGGGGAGCTTTACAGAGGGTTGGGAGGGTGGCTGGATGTCAGATATTATTTTTTTATATATTGGAACTAGAGGTGCACACAATTCTGCTTTTGTAACGAAATGTGGTTTGCCAGTATCTTGTGTCACTTTTTTTACCCATGCACCTACCTCACATAAAAAATGTCTTGCGAGACATCTGTATCACACTGATGACTCAAGAGACTTTTTATGCAATGTGCATGCTCGGGTAAAAATTGTTTAATGCAAAGATTTGGGAAATTTTGCATAACAAGACATTCTGGTATTTTGCGAAGAGAGCGCAGTTGCATCCCAGATGTTGGCATCATAACAACTCAACAAGGAAACAATTACAGAAGGGGGAGGGAGCACACTGCCTGGCATACCAGCACACAATTCGCCCAGATGCCTTGTGTTAAATGCAACACTCACATGAGTTGAAAGTCTTTAGTCTTAGCTATTGTTGGTGCAGCCAGTCCTGTGTATTTCTAGACACGTGTTTCAGGATATGTGTCCTTCTTCATTAGAGAGAAACAACTTAAATCTGGAAGTGCTGGCAATATTGTTCACATGCAGAGAACAAGGACATCTGGAATCCTACATCAAAATCATATACATTATCATATTTATCCTGGGTCAATCAATCAATCAAAATAAGCTTTATTCGGTGCATAATATACAGCCATAAAAGCATTCTAGTCAAGAAAACATTCATAGTAATCATTAAGATTTATACTAAAACAAGATGATTTACTTTCATACAGACAATCCATATATAATTGATATACAATTCAACGATTAGAATAAAAAATGCACATTTAAAAACATTTCTAAATCCATGCAAACGTTAAAAGCAATATATTTCGTAATCATTTAACTCATTTGGGTAAGGTGCGCTTTCATGGAGTGCATAAAGTGCAAAGTAATAGCTTTTGTTAATGATAAAAACATTTCTAGTTCCACGCAAATGTTAAAAACGGTATATTTCATAATCATTTAACTCATTTGAGTAAGGTGCATTTTCGTGGAGTGCATAAAGTGCAAAGTGATAGCTTGTATCAGGATAAGTAATAATAGGCCTTCTAAAAATCAGACATCAATTGTGCAAGGGAATTTTCCTATAGTACATAAGGTGCAAAATAGTAACTTATCTCTGAATAAAAAAATTAATAATACTTCTAGGTTTAGGCATCAGGTTTTTCATATGTTAGGGCCTCTAAATGAGAGTTATCCTTCCTTCTCCTTATTGCCATTTCTGTGAAGGCGATAACTGCATTAATAATTTTTACATTTTCCAGGCTACAAATGTAATTAAAAGCATGTTTATGATAATAGAGCTTGTTGGCTAAAAAGAGTGGTTTTGACACAAGTTTCCGAATATCCCGATAAAAACTACAAAAAAGAATAAAATGCAGCGTGGACTGGGGTATTTACCGTCACAAGGACAATTCGGGAGATTATGGCTCCACTTTCCCGTTCTAGGGAATGCTATTATATAGTGTAGGGTGCCAAACCTTAGCCTCGTTAAATAAAATCTATGCTGAGTGTTTCTTACCGAGATGAGATATAATTGGGCGCTCTCGGTAAGCACTAACACTCTGTTTTAAGCTAGCTTCGTCATCTCTTACCTGTTCCCTGACGGTAGTAAGCCTTGTTTGTAGCTCCCTTTTGCTATAGTCCTGAATAGATGATGGCTCCTTTCGGTCATGGTCTACCTTACAATATTTTAAAAGATTAAAAATTGACTCTAACCAGGGGATTTTCCTACTATAGGCGAGGGCAAGGCAATCCGTAATGATGTCCTTAGTGAACTTAGTTTCATCTTTCGTCCAAATCCCATACCAAAAAGTAAGTCCTATTGTGCTTATGAAGTCGCTGATATATGGTACAGCCAACTCTTTGTGTACTATGTAATTGGCAGTAGAACTTGGGACTGCCAGCACTCTTTAAAAACAGAGGGGCATATTCTCAAGGAGCTATCGCCGAGTTATCTGCACGTTATTGCAGCCAAATCCGTGATAAATTTATCTCCCCATTCCCAAGCTGGTGCTAACAGCCCATAACACCAGTTTACCTGCGATAGCAGTCGCAAAAAACATCGCCACAGATGCCCCCGGCAACTAATGCTAATGATATGCAGAGTAGGCGTACCCGTGCAAAAAGCCGCAACAACACCACTCCACAACATTCTCAACGACCAGCCCGATCCGCGATAAGACCACAAAACATGCGATAAGGCGCGTTAGCAGCAGGAAATTAATTAACACCTGCTCTTACCTGGTGCAAAGTCGGACGACAACCTGCAACAGACAAGGGAGCACAGCCCATAGCCACACATGAAGAACAACAGATGCCATGGAGCCACTCACCATGCATCCCGGAGCCCCGAGAGGGCAACAACACCCACCGCCACCACACCCAGGACCCCCCCCCCGGGGCCCCACTCCGGGCACCCCCCACCCACACCCGGACAAAGATATGTCACATCAACCTCACGAAATCATGAACAAAACAATGTGCCCGATGTCGCACAATAACAACACCTAACCTACATGTGTCGTCAGAAAAATGAGAATCATACATTCATCTTAGACTCAGCAAATAATTCGTTTCATACAGAATAAACACAAAATAACTATTTTGAAGAGTCATGGCGGGTCCACCCAGGACAATCTGGAAGTCACAGCCTGCAAAACAAATTTCCAGATAAGAAGGTTTGTCATGCGCTCATCAAAGGACAGAGAGAGCGAGCGAAAGTGAGAGAGAGAGAGAGAGAGAAAGAGAGAGTGAGAGAAAGAGAGGGAGAGGGAGTGAGAGAGAGAAATAGAGAAATTGTACAAGGAGCGCAAGGCCAATCGGGCTCCTGGCTCATATATGCCAACTGTTGTGTGTGTATCGCTATTGGTGCACACTAAGTCAAAGAACTGGCATCAATAGTAACGCGAAGGCCAAATCACATTTCAAAAATGCAAGCAGTAGTCAGACCAACATCAGGAATGAAAGCTCCATTGTCTCAATACACAAGGCTGAAGGACACCTGAACCCCCGACCTTGGTCCTGAATGCGGCTGGCACTCCCTGCGAGAGATACCAAACCAGATTGTGACGACTCCCACACCACGAACTGCACGAATGAAAGACCAACGTGTCCACACCCCACACACACTTGTCCCTGCCTGAGGCACACCTGCTTGGGATGCCCCTGACACATAAGTAAGAAACAACCCATACGCCCAAATGTTGCACACAAACACGACTCATTGCTCCGAGCAGTGGCATCTCATCCACACAACTGTCGCCTGTCAGAAGTGTGCCGGTGCTACGAGACCAACAAAGGCAATGGCTGGCAATCCCGGGCACATGCACAACCCCTGTCACGTGGAACTGTACTGTGCACGAATGCTGCATCTGTTGGGATCACTGCCACTGGCAGTGTTGCGCATCAGTTACCGTCTGAGTTTCCGTCTTGCGTACGTCACCTGCGTCCAGCCCTGGTTCCACTGTCGATCATGCACATTCGAGTGGCCCATGGATGTCTGCCTATCCAACACAACGGTAGCTGAACTGGATTATGACACGTGTGTGCGCCCCCTATTGGCCCACGAACAGGAGTGTAACTGTGACACCCGTGCATGGGATGCCTTGATATTTGGCGTATGTGCAGGCAGTTGGGCATGGGAGATTGCACAACTCCTCGTGTGCAGTGACCACATCGAGGCGCTCCCCTATTGGGCTGTGTTGCGGATTGGTGAAACGGCGTGGACGGAGCACAGCTGCCCGGACCAGGTAATGGACTGGCTCGCCCTCGCGTACCTTGACCTCGACAATGATGTACTCTTGGAACAGATTGCCCATGAAGCAGCGCTCGCATACATGGACGAGTAACTACGTTCCTGCAGCCACAATTGATTGTCACCCACAGCACAGGTCCCCACACCTTGTAGCATCTCGGAGGAATTTCCACATATCCCACCACAACAGTGGACATGTCTGCCTTCTCCTGGACTCAGAATGCATGTGTGTGGACCTACGCGTGTGTACACACACCTGTGCAAGGTGATGCAGTCTGATGGGCGGAGCAGCACAGCGTCGCCTGGCAACGTTCCAAAAGCGGAGAAACTGCTGGGGGGAGAGTACACACATGGCAATGTAGCACGACATGTGACCTTGTAGGATCCCTTCACCTGCTCACTGTCAGCAGAGCACTCAGTCAGCGCAGTCCGGTGCAACAGCACTATGCAGATCCCATGGGCTGTGAGTCGTGTCCCCTGACACGGGCCGATGAGCAGACGCTAAACATCACATGACTCGTCCAGCAAGGCAAGGTGTGCTGAGACCGTTGACATCCGTAATGAATTGTGTGCACTTTTGCCACCCCATTACTTGCACCTCGACATGTTCCTAAGCTGCCTGTAAGTGTCTTAAACATTGGTCTGCATGTTGTGGCCCTTGCCTTGCCTGTACTGACATGCACATGCTAATAAAGTCTACGCAACTTCACCTGTGTACAACTGTGATGAGTGTTGATTATAATGACAGATCATGTGCCTACATGTGCATTGTCCGTACACAGGGAGGCATTGACTGACGCTTGTGAATTGTGGGTGAGTCCCTATTGCCAGCTCCACCTCTGTGAGCCAGACATTGTGGCTGGGATAGTTGGTGGCAGACCTGTGCTCCTACCTGTTCCCAGCAATGTGCGTATGGTGTCCAACTTCTCGCCATGTAGAACAAGGTCATCCATCAAAACAGACTGTGTCCACACAGATGTGTGTGAGTAGGCATGCGAAGAGACGTTCTGTTGTCACATGTGATGGGGGACACCACTTAAGGACTGCTACCGAATGTGACATTTCCACACACAGCCCTATTTGATACATGGACGTGGAGCTACGTTTGGGGGCAACGGGATTGTTGTCTCTGTGCAATGTGGCCACAGCTAGTTCACACCTTCACAGTCATCTAAGTGGCCAGGTGGGTCAGGGTCAAACATGCGCATTGATGACATCTACCAGGGTGTACCTTTTATTGCTATCGATGTTCCTACATTCATCCAAACAATTATTCGTGAGTGAACATAGACATGACACATCTGTGTGATTTGGAATGTTTTATTCACATTCTGGGGGGTGTCGGACCTGGAGCAGTACATGGCTACTTCAAGCCCACATAACATGGTTGCCCAGTGGTGGGCCAACCAGAGTTCTTGTGGCAAGGCAAAGTTGATCTGAAGAGGAAGGGTGCAGTCCGCCGCCGGGTTGCTGTGTCATTGGTACCATAGCAGATATGGCAGTCCATGTCGGGGTCCATGTGAAGGTCGCAGAGTGTTTCGGGGGACAGTGGGAGGTGTTGTTCCAGGGCATGATGCAGAGAGCACGACCAGGCAGGGACAGGCCATATGGCGGGTACGGATGCTACTACCTCCTTCCTCACACAGTCATTACCCTCCACATCTTACTCCTCTGAGACGTCTTCTGTGTCCGGTGTGTCAGGTGTGTGTGGTGAGGTTATGGCTGCGTCACTGTGTGCCACTGACACATCAGGGTGCGAAGGTGATAGGGCTGCATCACTGTGTGCCACTGATACATCAGGGGCGAAGGTGATTGGGCTGCATCACTGTGTGCCACTGACACTTCAGGGTGCGAAGGTGATTGGGCTGCATCACTGTGTGCCACTGACACATCGGGGGAGGATATGTGTGTGTCGAGGTTCCTGCAGCAGTGATCTGGAACAGGCTAAGTGGCATCAATGGCAAGATGAGGATCTGCAAGGCATGGAAGATCGCAGCTACATCTCGCTGGTGTTCAGCAGTGGCAGCCATACTTCCAGCCTGCATCGGCTCCATGGTCTCCATTGACCTCCGCATCTCTGCCAACTCTGTGCTGTCATCGCTTGGGCCTGTCTGCCTAGACAGTTCTTGTAACCGAGTAATGGACCCAGCGATGTCAGCCAAGGATTGTTGGTGAGCATGGTGTGGACAGTGGGTATCCGTTAGGGACTGTAGGTGCTCCCTGATGGGACTCAGGCACCCACGTATGGCATCGAGTTTGTCTGCCATGAGCTCGAAACCCAGCCGCAGCTGATCTGCCATCTTCTCCTGGCACCCTAACACACGGAGTTTGAAATCCGTGTGTTGGTCGTGGGGGTCTTGGGAGGCAGCCGTGGTGGTGTGTGCTTCCTGCGGTGTGGTCTGTGCAGGGTGTGGGCACACCGCGATGCAGCTGGGCTGCCCTGCTCCTGGAGGTGGGGTGCGGAGGCTGTCCACGAGCCGTTGGAGGGTGTTTGTGCAAATGTGCAGGGTGTCCTCTTCATCATCACTGAAGAGATGTGTGGTCTGCTCTGCAGGAGGTGTTGATTGTCCCTCTGCAATGTGAAGGGGAGATGCAGGTTAACAGTGTGTTCCATGTATGTTGACGCATTGTAGATGTTTACATTCAGACTGCATGACGATGTACATTGTGACTGTTTTGGTGCAGCTGGCTATTTGATGGGAGTCAGTGGACATTTTGACTACATGACGGATGTGTGGTTGTACTCGTACGTTATCAGCTCACAGTGTCATGCATTGCCAGTTGTGATTGGCCAGTTTCTACGCACGAGCGGCACCAGTTGTGTCCTCTGTCCTGTGGTGTAGGGGTTGCACTCTATCCCACATTGTTGTCAATGTTGATGTACTGTGATTGCTATGTGTGTGGGCTGCATTGTTGGCGATTCGCCCCTGCAGCTCTGCATTGGCGGACCCTTATCCCTTTGAGTCGGTGTGCATTTGACTTGTGTGCTTTTCGGGTGCTGGGATGTTTGCGACTTGGGTCATTTGTGCTACTGGAGATATTTGGTACTCTTGTGCATTGTTTGTCTGCAAATGTGTTTTTACGTCATGGTTCGTAGGTGCACGTGGATGTGTCAGAGTGTGACCTGCTCCTTTATGGATGTGGTCCACACTCAGCCACCTCAGTGTCGTCTCGTGCACCATGTCATGTATTGTGACTTCAGCCATGCTATCTGTCATGCAGTGTCACTTGCATTGTCGGTGTGGCTCCAGAGCCGCTGCTTTTTGGGATTCAGCACATGTGCATGGGTAGGTTGTGGCATTGGTGATATGGAGGGGGGCCCATTTGTGCAGATTGTGGACGGGGGACTACTTGGTGTTTCTATGTGTGCTGCAGTGTGCCAAGGGTATCAGGGACATGTTCCACAGTCATTGTGGGTGTGCAGTGTGCTGCACATGTTTGTGAATGTGTGGCATTGTGCCCATCTGCCCCCGTCCCCCAGTCCCTGGTCGTTACTCACCCTGTTGCTGTTGGGTCAGGTCATATCGGGCTGTGTCCAGACCCCCGACTCCTTGCACCGTCTCCACGCTGATGACTGTGGCCACCATTTCCTCCAGCTCATCCAGCTCCTCCTGTGGCGCAGGACTCCCACATCCAGTCGCCTTTGCTGCCTTCATGTTGGCAGCGAGTTTCTGTTTGGTTTGGCTGTGCACTTCATGCCAGCGCATCTTGACCTCCTCCATTGACCTCCTCGACACTCTGACTGCATTCACGTTGGTGACGATGGACTGCCATATTTCCGTTTGTGTTGCCAATGATGCAGGGGAGGTGACGAACAGTTGTTGGTAGTGTTCTATCACCTCCGTGACGATGATCCGGTCTTCCTGCGGACTGAACCCCGTCTTCCTCTTCTCCTTGCCCTTCCCCGAACACGGGGTTCCTGGCTGGTCCTCCGTGGGGTTTGTGGGGTTCGGGTTGTCCTCTGCACTCGGTCCGGGTGCATCCATGGTGCTACGCAGTTTGTTTTGTTTTTGGTGTTTATTTTCTGGTTGCTCTTATAGTGCATTTTCATGCATGACGCGTGGGATTTGCGGGCCTGTGGCTGGTTGTCGCTGATTTTTGTATCGCGGTTTGGGACATCGCAGGTTTTTTCGCGTTCGTGTTTCGCATTGTTTCTGCGTCGCGTTGATTTTTGGGCGGTCATTTGGCGTGTTATCCTGCTACTATCGCATGGTGCCGCAGGGTTGGGAATACCACGTTGACACAGTGTTATTTTCCCGCGAAGTACTGCGATGTGAAGGGTTGCGTTAAGCAACTTTTGCGGTAGTTATCACACGTTCTTGAGAATATGCCCCTTATTTTCTTGGGTTTGTAGGGGAGCTATGTTGGCCCTTCCCCATATAGCTGCCCCATAACAAGCACCCGTGAAACATTTACTCCTATACAGGGCAAGAATTCCCCGTGTTGGTTTGTTGCCTATTTTTGTAGAGAATCTAAAAATACCCTCTGTTGATCGCAAAAGTTTCAGGTTACATAATTCTATGTGTGTGCCCCAAGTGCCATTCTTGTTAAAAAGTAGTCCCAGATATGTAAAACTTGTGACTCTATTTATTATGGCGCCTCTCACGTAATGTTGTCTATTCTTCGCTCTGGTTTTCCCGCATGTCATCACAAAGGTTTTACTAAGATTTAACTCTAAGTCTTTTTCGGTCATATATTGCGTACATTTTTCTATTAGACATTGCAGACAGTTTGCAGTCCTCGACAACAAAACTGCTTCGTCTGCGTATAGAAGTACTGGGGTGGGACGTGTACCAACTCTTGGGGCATCTGCATTTAAATTTTGTAAAAAGGGATCGACATTATTAATATATAACGAAAATAAAAGGGGCGCTAAAACACATCCTTGTCGTATCCCACGTGTCACTCTGAAATCCGGGGTGCATTCACCCTTTGTTCCAAACCGTACTCTAGCTGTTAAAAAAGTGTAGATCTGGGATAAATAAATAATAATATCGTTTGGAGCACCTATCCCTTTCAGTGTTTGCCATAATTTAGCATGGTTGACTAAGTCGAAAGCACTAGTTAGGTCGACAAAGCAAAGGTGCAAAAGGCCTTCCTTTGCTAGGGTATATTTCCCTATCAATAACTCCAAGTTTACACATTGTTCCACCGTCCCAATACCCCTTCTAAATCCATACTAAACCTCAGTTAGGATGTTATTCTCGGTGACTCAATTTTCTAGTCTCCCCAACATGATTCTGCCCATCAGTTTGGATGTGGAATCAAGAAGGGATATGGGACGGCAGCATTTAGCCTTCCCTCTGTCCCCTTTTAAAAAATAGGTACTATTATACTTTCAACCCATGATGCTGGTAGTGCTCCTAAGATGGCATTAAAAACACTTAGGGGCCGATTCCGATCTCGGCCGGTAGGGCTCCGAATCGGATTCGGCTTTACCGGATCCGATTCGGAGCCCTGTTTCCCGACCGATTTGTACGTGCGTCCGGGCGAGCGAGTACGATGCGAAAACTCCGACCGACTCGTTTGCGAGACCCAACCGTACCGACCGACTCGTACGCGAAAGCCGACCGCTCCGACCGACTCGCTCGGACATGCCTCGCACCGCGCACTGGAGACGTTCCCCGGCCGGGCAAGTACGATGCGCGCCGCGAGCAGTCCGACCGACTCGAGCCGTCCGGCTCGAAGGAGCAGTCGGAGCCGTATCTGGGGGTCCGTGTCGGACCCCCTGTACGCGTAGCCGCGCGAGTCGCACACAGGGGGACCCATGGGTCCCCCTACCTGTGCGTGTACGGCGCGAGTCGCTCGCCGCGTACACGCTGTAGGGGGCGCCCTTGTTCGCCTCGCACCCATTGAGTCAATGGGAGCCCGCATACGCGTTGTACGACAGGCTCCCATTGACTTCAATGGGAGTCCGACCGAATCGAGTCTGATGGCATACGTGCGCATCGTACTCGTTCGGTCGGGCTGCTAGGGTCCGATTCGGTCGGAAATCTCTCCGAGTCCGGCTCGGTCGGAGAGATTTCCGGCCCGAATCGGAATCGTCCCCTTAATAAAATAGGTGACCAAAAATCAATATTATGTTTAAAAACATCCATAGGTACCCTATCAGGTCCTGCGGCTTTGCCATTTGCACTTTTGTTTATGGCAGTTTTTATTTCGTCCAGAGTTATTGGAGCTGTTTTGGCAGTTTCCACTAAAATGATGTTACTGTTAATACATTTGGTAACAATAGCAGCTTCTGGATTGAAAATGCTCTCAAAGTGCGTTGTCCAGTCGTCTGGTGGAACTATAGTATCTATTTTCGCCGCTGTATTATCCTTAAAAAAAGGGTGATCTATCGTTTTCCAAAATAGAACTGCATCACGTGTCTCTGCAGCTTGGATCAGTTTATCCCAAGCATTCTCGCGGACCTCAGTTTTCCGTAGATTCAGAGTGTTTTTATATTTTTTCCTTAGATTGCTTATCCTTACACTATCCCTTGGTCTTGCTTTTAGGGCTATTTTTAGTTCCCTATTTAACTTTGAGCACTCCTGATTAAACCATCTCGGGTTATGATCACAATTTTTCTTTTTTTTCGATTTTAAGTCACTGGCAATTTCAGACGTGATATTATAAAAGGCGCTTACAATGTCTGAATTTAGGGAGGAACTATCTAAACAAGTATCTTTTTGTATTTTCCCTATAAGGTTATCCATAAATATAGTTGGGTTCACACCTGACCATTTAATGGAGACTCCGTTGTTACCTTGAGTCTCAATATTTGTATCGGCTGTCTTCCCCCTTTCTTGCCGTGACCGGCTAAGCTTCAAGTTCATAATTAGCGGGTGGTGGTCACTAAACAAGCTTGCAGAGATATAACATTTTTCCACTAAACCCCTGCAAAACTGTGATACGATAAAGTGGTCGATGTTCGAGGAGGATCTAGCCCCTACATATGTTTTGGTGGCTATCTCCCCCTCAAGTTCATCCAGTTCCACGACTACTAAATTATATTTATAAATAGCGGTGTTAATTGCTTCCCCGTAAGTATCATGTGGGAAGTGAATAATTCGATCACCAAAACAGTCACAATAACCACATTGTTCTTCCGCTAAAATTTCACATTTTTCACAGTTAAAATCACCAGCCCAAATGAGTATATAATCTCCCCCCACCCCCTTTAAAAAAACATCCAAGTCTTCTTCTAGTTTCTTAATTACCCTAAATCTTGTATTATCAAAAATATTATTATAAAAGTTTATTACAATAATAGGCTGTTTCCCCTCCGAATAAAGATGTAAAAGCTGATAGAACTGCGACGCGGTGTGGGCTTTCCCTAGTGTTAAAGATGAGGTTAGTGAGATTGAGGTAGCTAAACCACCCTTAGCTCTCCCCAATCTAGACGGGATAGCCTGTGTACAAATCGTTTGGAAGCCATTAATAAAAAAGGGCTCAGTAGACCAGGTTTCCTGCATCAAAATTAAAGCACAATCATCTATCATTTTTACCCATTCCCCATCGTTTAATTTATTTTTTACCCAAGCCACATTCCAGGACATAACGGGTAAAGACCTGTGTGTTGGTACACTGGGAGCTACATTTATTGTATTACAAGTAGAACTATACTCCTTGTTACAAGCTAGTGCCCCACTGGCATCCTCCCCCTGTCAATCGATTTCACTACATCTTCTTAGGGAGCGTATTTGTTGTATGAAGGGGCAATCGAAATTGGGTCATATCTGTAGGGTATGTTCACTTTACTATGTGTAAACTCCTTTCTAGGCCTATAGAAAAAACTGAGGGGGATGGCAATTATATAATTATCCTGTTGAAAAAAAGGCTCAGTAAATTTGTTTGATAAAACTTCCATCAGGTCCCCTACCAGCTCCCGACTGCGAAAATTCACAACCACACAGTCTCCCAGGCATGATTTACTGGAATTGCCCACCCAGTTCACACTTCTTATCATTATGATATTCTGTTGTAGTGAATTAATGCCATACTTAGACTTTACAGAAAGCCAATGTACAACTTGATTTTTCAATGTCTCATACGATTCTGTATTATTATCCATTAATTTCGGGACATTTTTCAGAACGATAACATATGGAGTAGCCTGGGGGGGAAGATGTAATGAGTCCTCAATAATATTCGTAGGTTGTGGAGTCCTGCTCATTTTGTTAAACTGGTTTGCAATCGCAGTCCTGGGAGAGTTAATAATCCTTGCTTTATTGGCCGTTGGTTCTCGCACAAGTTGTGTTGTTGGGCATTCCTTTGGAGGGAGTACTGGGAGTGTCGACCGCTGGTTATTTTTACCAGCGCTTATTGGGTTACCTAGTCCTTCGTTTGTCTTCTCAACTAACTTAGTTACAATAGGTACCTTATTCAGGTATTTAGGTGGTAGTAGTTCTGTAACCAAGTCTGTTAAATAGGTAACATCCTTTTGGACTAATTTAATTTCCGACATCAAGCGCCGCTCGATGTTATCTATTTTGCAGTGCAATTTTTTAAAGAGAGTTACCAGGTTTTGTTGATTTTGCACTTGAAAAGTAGTATTACTAACCTCCGCACCTTTTATCACCCCTGAGTTTTTTCCTCCCTTTTTTTGCTTGGTTTTATTTTTTGCTGTCTGTTTGTCTGTAGGTGCTTTAGTCAATTGAGATAGTTGTTTCGATTTTTTAGCAGGGGGAGAAACCATATCTGAATTGGTAGATAAAACCGAAATGTCCAAAGAGGTCATTAAGATACAAGGATTGGCCCTTTTCATAACATTATCCTCATTAGTTACACAAGGGCTAGGTATCTCTACCACGGATTCCTTTTCACCCCCATTGCTCACGGATACTGGGGGGTCTAGCCCACCTTCTAATACAGATTCTTTTAGCGCAGCATCCAGTGCGGTTCTAGTGGCCGCAAGTTGTTCCTCAACTTGTATGATCTCATTATTTATCATCCCCACGGCATTTTTCAAATTTTGGTAATGGGAGCACTTTTCGTGGGCAACTTCCCAGCAGTGGATGGTAATTTCCTTTTGCCCATTTTCCCACAATTATATATGGTCACAGGAGGTAGTGTAAAATGTTATTTTTCCTTACCGGTTGTTAACAGCTCCTGATAAACCAAGGGAGATGGCCCAGCCCAGCCTTGTCCTGCCGCGGACGGGCGCTGCGGGAGACCTGGCCTGGTCTTAAGCGCCTCCTGGCGCGTGAATTCTCAGTTGGCGGCGTGCGCGCCGCTGGACAGCCTGGGAAATGTGGTCCCGGCTCTCCCGCTCTCTCCCCGGTCTCTGGCGGCAAGTGGCAGGCAGCAACCTCAGTGATACAGTCTCCCCTGGGTCTTAGTTTATAACTTCCATATGAATTCAAGGATCAACAGTACCCAAAAACATATGAGTTTAAAATCTCTTAGGAGCAATCACTATCCCACGTAGTATTCATTCTCACAACCAAGCTCATATTCAAATTTTTCCAATCAATTATAAGGTTTTCCCGCACACTTCAGAAGCACATAGAGTGAATATAATCTTTAGACATGCTACTCAAAATGAAGTCCCACCCTATTTTTTTTATTTTTTTTATTTATTTATTTGAGTTTTATATAGCGCTGGCTAGACCCGGAGGTATCAGAGCACTTTACATGAGGTTCCACATTGTTACAAAGTTACATCAGTTACAAGTTACATCTGTTGCTAGAAACATTTAAAGAGCATAGAAGACGAGATAAGTGGTGAGTAGAAGGGTAGGGGGGGTAAGGAAGAAGGGTAGGAGGGAGATAAGGTGGAGAGACGAAGGAAAGTCTGCCCAAAGTCCGGCTGGGTAGGTGAAGGCCGAGGGGGAAGTCAACAGCCCATCTCCTCTATAGCTAGCAAGGTAGTTCCACCGGGCATTGGCCAAAATGCTAGATCTCAACGGTCGGTGGCAAGATCACAGGTTCAGTGTCCTGATGGGTGATCCGGATGGGGGATATGCTTGAGGTCTAGACGGTGTCCAATTTTTGTCCAAGAGTAGTAGCTCATCGTGGTAAAGGACCACTGTGGCGGCCATCTTGGGGTCAGGCAAGAGGTTCTGCCCCTGGTATTCCATTTGGCCGGTCCCCATTTTTATCTTTCCCCTTTGTATTCTCAGGGGCCTCAAGGGTAATTTGCGCCGCTTCTTCAGGTGTCTCCTGGGCTGTCTCAGTAGGATACTCTTCATTGCTGCTTATTAGCCGCCATTTTAGGGTCATGGGTGCAGGAAGAGTACTTACGGTGCTTTCGGCAGAGGCCGGGTGGGAGGTTGCCTCACCGCTTTTAGGAGGTTTGTCTGGGCGCATGTGACCGTACAGGTAGATTCTCCAGGGGCCGGGACCCCAGACACACGCGGGCACCTAGCGCTATGGAGTCGATGGGGGAGGGGCCCAACTGTGTGCTCCGTATGGAATAAAGTTTGCTGCACCCTTTCACTGGCTGTGCTGGGGGGACTTTCACTGGCTGGGCTGGGGGGCCCTCCCTCCCTCACCTGATTGTTCCGTGGTGACCCTCGATGTTTCAGAAGGGGAGCTTCCCTCATATTGGACCTGATGGGCTGCGGGGCCGTGAAAGTCTCAGCAGATGCATCCGGCCTGCATCCTTACTAGCTCCGGCACTCACGCCCCGCGGCTCGCTGACTCACCGGGTGCCGGAACGGGGCCGGCTCAGCCCACAGGAGGCTCGTCAGCTCTCGTTCGTCCAGGGGTCCACAGCTCGCGCCAGCTCGCCTCGATCGGCGATTCCGCTATCTTCCCCTCAGCCTTACAGGTAGACAGCGGGGCACCAGCGCTCGCAGCAGCGGTCCGTTTGGGCGGTACTCCTTAGGCCACGAGGAGCGGGCCCGCCATCTTGTTCTGCAGGCTGAGACCCACAGTGTTGGTGGGTGATGGCTTTTCTCACCGGTGCGAGGATTCTCAATTTCCAAATCGCGGCTGCCGGTCGCTGGGATGTTCAGATGGCTGTCCCCTTCGTCCGAAGCCTTCACACCCCGTCGGGGTAATCCACCAGCTCATCTCCTGAACAGCTGCGGAGGCAACTCGACCAAGGCATTTTGTGTGCCGGGCCCCGGGGATCTCGGCAACCAATAACAGGCTTCCCGGGGCCGTTAGAGCCGCCGTTTTCAACCCTGCTGCTGATCCGAGTATTCCGATCACGGAATTATAACTTTTTGTGAGGGTTGGATGCGACGGAGTACCGCTCTGTGGCGAAGTGCGTGGGGTCAATACAGAGCATCAGCTCCAGGCGGCCATTTCGGCCGATGGCTCCTCCCGCCAGCGGCCCCCACCATAAGTCCCAATCTCTGTATCATTCTATCATATATTATTATATATTATTGTATATCATTGTATTATCCTCAGCTGTGATCCTGCTTGGCTAGTACTCTGCCCTCTGCTCTGCTTCTGCCCTTTTTTTTAAGGTCTTCACCACTGGTTTATGAATGTTGGGTTGTTACTCTTCCGTGACATTGCAATCTGTCTCTTCGCTAGCAACATATCTTGATCAGTGATTTTTATTGCTTCTATTGCTTCCTTAAGTTTTATATTCCATGACATATTCCTCAGTTGACAGGTCTTAGGGTCTTCTGTTAAGGACAGCCCAGTAATGTCATTTATCTGACTTAGGGATATTGTCCAATAAGGTCTCAAATTCACGCACGTCCAAAACATTTGTAGAAGTGCAACACCATCTGCGGTGCAGTGGGGCACCTATCTGACACTACTGGAAACATGCTATGCGACCTAGTGGTCGGCAGGTTTGATCCATTTAAGATGTGGAATTGTATTAAGTGAAACCTCACATTTCCAGATACCAATTTAAGGTATCCTGTGATGCGTTGCCATTCATCATCTGTGAAGTCCTCTTCCTGGTCCTCTGTCCAGAAGTTTTTAAGTGTCATTAGTGACCACTTGGTTAGAAATACCAATGTGCTGTATAAAAGAGTCACTAGCCCTTTAGAGTTGACCGCAGTGAGAACAGTGTGAAGTATTTCATGTTTTATCAGTGATTCTGGGTGACCTCCCCAAGTTCCTGTGATCAGGTTTGTTATCACATTGTACACTAAGAAATTCCTCGAATGCAGTGGAACCTCTCCAGGAATACTTGAATGTGCGTACTTCCCCGTCGTCAACTAGGTGCTTTAGGCTAGTTATTGCCACCCTATTTCACAATGATGTCCCTACTCATTCAGCAAAATTTGTACACGCAGGTAGGGACCACAGTGGTAATTAAGGAGCATATGAAACACGTGTGCAGGTGCGGGCCCGGGTTCTATACCAACAATATTTAGCAACTTCTTCTAGTTTAGGAAGTGTGGTATGTCTACTATGCGATTCCCATAAAATTATCAACGCTTTTTTTCCGTTGAATCTGTCTCCTAAATATTGCAGCTTCTGACATCCCACACTTGCTGCCCATGTGGTTATTCACTATAATTGCGCTTCAACTTAGTATAATTCATAATCAAGGGCTCCCAACCCTCCGTCTGTGACCGAAAGCTGTAGTTTACTAAGGGAGCACCTATGTCTGCCTCTTTCCCAAACAAGAGCTATCCTATATTATTGCAAACATCTTTGTGGGTAAGCACAAGGGAAGAGTCGCAAATAAATACAGCAGCCTTAGGAGTGCTATCATTTTAGACAATGCTATTCTACCTTTATCTGATAAAGGAAGTTCTTCCAGAAAATCACTGACTCTCGCATGACCACCATTGCCTTTCCTATGTCTCTGTCAATTAAATCTGCATTGGAATGTTATATCTGGGCACACACTCCCAACATAACGCTAGGGCAGGTAATTTATGCACTAGAAATGGTGCAGGCTGGCTCAAGTGACATGTGCACGATTTCAAGTAATTTACTTTTATGCCTGAAATCTTGCCAAAGATTTTTAAAGTCTCAAACATCAATGGAACTGATCTAGACACATCACATAAGTATACCAGGAGATTGTCTGCATATAATGATAATACATGCATTTCCCTTCCCAGTGTTATGCCCATACCGTCTAAACACGGTTGCTATTGGCTCCAAGACTAGTACAAATAACACGGGTCACAAGACTAATGCTGCTGAGTGGCACGTTCTACTGGCCAGGACTCAGAGATCACACCTCCAGTATGTAGCCTGGCTTTAGGATGGGCATACAGCAGTCCTATCCACCTTAATATACCAGTTCCTAATCCCATTCCCTCTAACACTGTGAAATCTCCCACTACAAAGAGTCAAAAGCCTTTCCATGTGGACTGACCACTGTTATCTGGACTCCCTTGACGTGGTTGCTTTGAAGCCTGTCTTATCATTGTGCACCAGGGTGGTCATCAATGAAGCTAACTTTTTCGTTATCATTTTAACTAAGATCTTGTAATCCAAGTTCAACATGGATAAAGGCCAATTTGAGTGCCTTCAGTAAGCGCACAATTATAGCTTCTCTCATGCTAGCTGGTAATATACGTTTATTGAAGCTTTCATATAAATTTTCATTAAATCCCGCTGGGTAACTACCACTATCTGCCATCGTATCCATTGTTAACCCTAAATTGTAAGCTTAGTTTCAGGCACCTCAAGGGATGTATCTAAGTACTTCACCTGTTGCCCTTCAACTTGACTAACTGGGCCCGAATGTATTTCTGCATTTCATCCTGCTTACCATCCATGTATTTCTGTAGAGTTGCTGATAGTATTGTTCAATACATAATTGATTTGGTCCTGTGTCAAGACTACTATCCGTATCCCACCATAGGCATCCTTTCAGCTTCACCAAGAACTAACCAGGCCAGAAGTCAACCGGGATTATCTGACCGCACTATGCTGTCTCACCAAATGTTCTTTATAGTTTAATGAAGTAAGTTTGGACAAAGTATCTATATAAGCACACTGTTTGGTGAGAAGCTCTACAAGGCTCTGCTCCCTTAGTGCTATCTTAATTTCTGTACTTCTAAGCTGCTCTTCCAAGCCCGATACCTCATTAGTTAAAGTACGCCTGACCCCATGTTCAGTAGTGGTGCACACCTCCCTCAAATATATCATAAATGCATCTCATTCTTGACATACATTCCCAATCAAGCCAGCATTATGTTCAGAATATTCTATTTTGTATGAGTGTATGGTCTCAGCATATACCATATCCAGTAAAGCCAAAGACTGCAGCTTCCATGGAGGTATGTTAGGTCTGCAACTCTATACAAAGCAAAAGTGGTTCATGATCTGAAAGTGTGCAAGGAAGGAAATTACTTTTGTAGACCCTAATTTGTACGTGTTTTGTGTGGAACATGAGGTCAACTCTAGAGTACAATCTGTGCATGTGTGAGCAGTGAGAGTATTCTCTGTGCCCAGAGTGTGTATCAAGTCAATTGTCTATCAATGCCAAGACTAAATCCAACCTCGCAATGCTGCATAATTGTGGGCAGACAGTGCTCCAGACAGGAATGGATTTAACAGATCCATATAAATGTTTGGGAAGCAATTAAAATCCCCAGACCAAATAACAGTCTGATCCACACGCACCTGAAAAAGAGGTGCAGCCTGTCCACGCAGTCCCATTGCCTTTAGGTAGGGGTGTAAAGACCATCAAGGGACCTGTCCAATACTATATATTTTCCATCATGTTATTTGTGAACCTTTCGTAACATGAACAGGATATTGGACCTCACCGATATAAGCACCTCCCTCACATATGAAGAGTATGTGTTATAATGAAGTTGATCCTCCCTCTTGTAAACAGGCAATGTCCACCCCCTGTCTTCATAAATAACTGTGCACTTTGTAACGTTTTGTTAGGGTGCCCATACCTGTTATATTCCAGGACAGGACCCAGTGTCTGTGGTCAAGGCCCGTTACTGAGACTGGTACAACATAAAGGAACCACTAGCTTACTATTTCCGACCGTCTTACTGTCATCGCTTCACTAGTGGTGATACCACATTCATATTCTTTGTCATCCAGAATTTTTCTCCCCAAAATCCTGTTTAAAAATGTGACTTGCTGTGCTGCCCTGTGCCACAATTCCCAAAAATATGCCCCCCAACAGGAAATAGGCCCAGCACTACATATGGCGAACCACTGGTACTGCAAAACCCTTACATAGAAAAAAATGGAATGTAGGGAGTGGAAATTCTTACTATATATATATATATATATATATATATATATATATATATATATATATATATATATATATATATATATACAAAAACTCCGTTACTGAAACTTTTCTTTGCAAGAATGGATACGGACCACAGAATTCGTGCAGCAATATTTATTGTGGGTGCAGAGTTGTCGCCATGACGCGTTTCAGCCCCTTCACGGGCCTTGATCATATATATATAGAAATTTATGTTGCAAATCATTTATAAAAAATAGTACATATTCATTATTTAATCATTAAATATTTTATTAACCTATTTTGATTTTTAAAAAATAGTGTAACAATACATTTTGTTAAAGAAACAATTACATTATTTCTATCCATCACTTTTAATAATTATTAATTACTTTATTTAGGTGGGAATTTACTTTTTTAATTTACACTTCAAATTATTGTGATAAAATATATTTCAATTAATTAAAGCATTAATTTAATAGTCCTGTAGCCTTTTTTATTTTGTTCTACATTTAAAGTAACTATGTAAAATTAACGTACATTGAAATTTAACATAAAAATAATATTAATATTTTTTAAAATACATTTTAAAGCTGATGTTAAAGATTGATATGTTCTGCACCATCGTGGTTCTCAATACAATATGCAACTTAATTTTAAAAATACTGTACAGTCTTAAAATGTATAGAGCAATATGAATATATACTTTTAAATGAATAATTACTAAATAAAGTGCAAAAACAGAATGAATTCATGAACACAACTCAGCAGAGTTTTCAGATTAGATCCTGTCAGCAAACATGTAGAAACGTAGGAATTATCTCCAGTAAATGCACAGCAAAATAATTAAGTTACAAATATTGACACTGGTAAGGACACCATGACAACGTTTAGTCAGAGGTGAGTAATCTCAAAGAACAAATTGTTCCGCACAAATTGTGAAAAACATAACCACAATATTAGGCCTAGCAAAGGTCAAACATGGGCATGTCAGCAGATCATTGTGATGCGGTGACACAATACTGTTAATAAACTACTGGACTTTGGAACCCACATTCCCACATGCATTTACTGGAAAACGGTGAATGATTAGATCAGGATTAAAATAGCTGATGTACAAAGGGATGCAGATGTTTCAAATGGTTGTGCACGTTGCCTAGTAGATAGGTAAAGAAAATGGGCACGAATCCTTGAAAGGTCGCTGATACTTTTCTGCTTTCCCTGGATGAATAAAAGATCAGAACAGCCCAAATACTGCCCTTGAACCCTCAAAATGTCAAGTGCCCAAATTCGTGAGCCGTTTGAATGATTTTCAGTTCACGCAGTTCATGTGATTTTCCATGGACTAGCCTTTGTTTCCCACGGAGAATGACACCAGCTGCACCGAATGTCTGATATCTTTTCTCTGGTTCTGCTGAGGAGTAAATATGCCAGTTTTTATGATTTTATTTCAGTCCCCAAACATATTGAGGAAAAAGGTGCAGTTTGCAATTTTTTCTCACTCACCTGTGACATTAATATATGTTCGAACACCAGTATTCTTGTAGAAACTTTGAAGTGTATTTATTTTCCACTTTTTCGTGGGATTTTGAAAATCAGTTCCACACAATGGTAAAAAACAATTTTACTATGCACTCAAGAGAAACAAGAATGATGAGGGGCAATAGAGAATGTTCCATCAAATACATATTAGTTACAAAATTGTCCACGAGTGCCATAGCGGCCTCAGATAGATTAATACTTATAAGCAGGGATGGGTATGTTCTCAATCCAAACTAGGAAATTAGATGGAATTGTTGTTTTTTAACCTTCTTTCTGAAGGCATTTATGAGGATGGAGAAGGAATATAATTTGGGAAGTTGAGAGCTCGTCCATTTAGGAGCGTCACCAGGAGGTTTATAATGGGGAAATGTACTTGCAATAATAGGTACAAGTGAAAAGATACACAAGATTATGTTTGGGGTGCAACAGAGATGTTGGGCATGGTTGGTTTGTGGTTTTGAGTTATAGTGGACATAACAGGGAAATTGTGGTTGCAACATATATAGTCACTTAAAGATGAACCTAGTTTGAAATACCATGAGGCGGAAACGTTTTGTGTGTCTCTTGATAATGTTTAAGTTGGGCCATTTAGAAACATAGCAAAATCTTTTGTTAAGCCCTTGCAGTAGGAATACGAGGGATGATTGTGGGTCATGTGCAGGCTTGAAACCTAAAGGGGTAATATTGAGAAGGAATTTTGACTATTGACTGCCATTAATTTGGAAGCAGGAGAAATCTTGACAGTACTAGGCCAGTAGTTTATTTCCTCAAAGTGATGGTTCCTGGGAAACTTACAGTGACTTAAGATGGGGTGTTTCTTTAGAGCACAGTTATTCTCTTCTTGAATTGTTTTGATGAAGGTGATGGTAGTGCAGTGTATTCCTTGATTCAGAGTGTAGACCAGATGGGTTAGTGATGTACTTAGAGGTTGGCTCATGCAGAATATCTGCTAAAAGTGGTGGCTGTCCCATTTGCACATTTGTATACTCTAAGTAGAGAGGGTGGGACATCCACTAAATTTTGATGTAGGTACTCCATTGACCAAACTCTAAATAACCCCCTTAGTCTGTTGAATGGGTTTGAATTCCTTGGAGGAGATAGTTAATATCTTCTTCTCAGTTGTCTTGCAGGAAAGCATTGTGGGGATGCATGGTTTTCTTGCTTAGTAGTACGTGGCCTACTGCCTAGAGATAACAAAAAACCAAGGGGAAGATTTATCAACATTTGGCTCAACACAACACAACGACTTACTGAGCTGTGTGGTGCCAAATGGAGAGAGCAGGAATGCACCATAAGTACTAACATATAGCACATTCTTGCTCTCTTTCTGCACTGACGCAATTGTGCCTGTGAAGCACCAATGCAGGCACCCTTGCTCCATGGTGCAATGGTGCCTGCAATACAGGTAGGATTGTTTTTGTGCAGGTAAGGACAACGTCCTGCACAAAAACATTCCTCAGAGGCATTTTCCATTTTCTATGTGTGCTGCAGAATGCAGTACACATAGAAAGAGGAAATAATGAGGAGGGATAAACACACTTCTCCTTGTTACGCCTCATCTGGAAAGGCGTAGCATTTTGATGCATTTTCAGATATACAAGTCTTAGTAAATCTGGGAATGCAGCAAAAAACATGGATGGATGTTTAGGAACACCCACGCTCCACCCATGGAGAGGCTTCCCAAAGCAGAATAAAGCAACTTATGCTGCCGTGCACTACTCCAGATTTACTATGCCAAACAGAGCCACACAAAGTGGCTCCACATGGCATAGTAAATCTGACTTATGGGCTTGAATGGCCTTGCGTTGACTTGCATGACTCAATGGCAACACAAACACTTTATAAATCTGGACCCTGATTTATTTTGAGTTTCATGGGTCTTGTCCCTGACGAAATGAAAAAAGATGCATTTTACTGTTTGGGTGTGCGTAATGGGCATGCAAGACAATGTCGAATTTGGTATTTTGATGTTTTGTCTTTGACCCTTAGTATGCGGTTGTTTTTGTAAGAGGTGATTAGTTAGCATGAGAAAACAGTGTTTTTGTTATTCATTTAGAGCTATTCATATCTGGACAGAATATATCTAGAGCTAGAGCCACCCTCCTGAAGCTTTTATTGGTGATAGAAGGTCATTCCAAGCCATTTTCCAGTTTTGAGAATAATAGCACTAAGTGAGTTTTTACTACTGCTGCATCCACCTCAGAAAGAAATTCAGATTGATGGACCTGTTGGGGAGTCGTGCCTTTTCCTAGCTTCCCTCCTGACTCTGGAAGAGCCTGCTACTTGCACTCAAAAGCACCACATTCGGACAAAAATCAAAAACCTGATTGTTCATCAAACCCTCCAATTTCTGCAAGCCATTTTTCTTGCTGTCCTTTACTTCACTCCTTTTTCAGTGCCAGGATACCCTCTGGGGTATTTACACACTTTACCAATACATAACATAACATATAACATAACTGTAGGAAAGTGGGGTATTATGAAGTGAGACTGGTTAGGCTTTACTATGGAATACCTTAACATTACCTGAAATAGGTCCATTGGATTTACACTAATATATCCCAAGCTCAGTCCTGGTAGTGTGGCACAGAGCAGTCAGGCTTAACTAGAGGAAAATGTGTTAAGCATTTTAGAGTACCAACATGGACGATAAGTAATTGACACGACTTGAAATAAATTCGACACCAATTCATAAACATAAAGCAGATTTTTATATAAATTTAGACACCAAAGTGAAGACAATCAGATGAGTATAACTGGAGTTATGGATGTTTAAAGGAAAAATAAATCAGTGCATTTCACTTTTGCAAAACTTATAGTTGCAGTCAATGGGGGAAAATACTAGTGACAGTTGGTGACTTGCAGGTCGAGTTCAGTGGAAACCACTAGGTGGTAAGGTGATGCCAGTCCCAGGACCAGGATCCGACAGTCAGTTGAATTTTACCAGGCTCGTAGAGCCCAGCCCCAGATTAGTCCTGGCAGTCCCTGCTGCTTAAGATGGAGCCGCGGATTTGCTGGTTTTACCGCTTAGATGGTAATGGTGAGGAAATGGATAAAAAAGCTCGAAGATGGGGCCACTGAGATGGCGGGTTGAAGGTGTTGCTTGGTACCCTCGAGGCACAGTGTCGAGCAAAGATAGTGGTAGCTGGACTGACCACCAACAAGCCTTGGCAGCAGCAAGTTAAACCTTGGGTTACTTTGAAGTCATGGAGTCTAGGGGAAAACAGTAGCTGCCTGAAACTTGCTGGAGGTCAGGACTACGTTTCCCACAATGCACTGGACCATTTACATTTTGGCGATCCCTTGGTGGACCCAATGGCCAGTGATTCTTTGGTTCTGGGAGTGCTCTTTACTTGCTGGCTGCAGGGTACAAGTACCTCTAATCCAAGGATGTTCTGGTTTTGCCTTTGGCTCTCAGTGGGGTTCCTCTTTCCTTTGAAACTGCTCTCTGGTCCAGATGAGTCGCAGTCGTGCAGTTGCAGGGTAGTTGCCACAGGTGCAGGTCATCGCGCCTTTGCTTTGTGAAGGTCTGGAAGTCGCAGACTCAGGTCTCTTCTTTGTACTTCATTGCAAGTCAATCAGATCTGAGGTTCTGGTGCCAGGGGAGCCCCTTAAATCCTAGATTTAGGGACGTTAGAGGTCTGGGTGCTAGTAGCTAATGGGCTACTAGCCCCAGCAGCTAATGTGCCCAAGGTGATCACTTCCTGTGGAGGGTGGCACCTTTTCTACCTAGAAGTGTCTATTCTGCCACATTAAAAAATTGCAGAACCCTTCTTTGGCTGTATAGACTAGGTAGCCCACCCTAGGGGTGTGGCTAGCCTTCTGGGGGTGTACACCTCCTGATTATCTGACCTGGGGCATGGGGTTGGGTGTTCCCTCTGCTGGGAGGAAGCCTGCATGCACATCGGAGGTGGCAGATGCTTTGAGGCTCACCGCCTTGATGTGCCACTTCACTAGCCATCCTGTCAGGGAGGAAGATGACACCTACTGCCCAGGCAGGCATTAGTTTCTGCCTCCTGAGAAGGTTCACACCTCTTGGCAAGGGGTAAGATTCCTGTCTTGGTGGCAACAGTTGCAGGCTGTCAGCCAGGCCACTGGAAAGGCTGGGGAAACCAGTTGGGCAACCTCTAAGATAGCCACCTGGGTGCAAGTCACATTAAATCCGACTTTGGAAAAAGATCCGGTTTCATGAGACAAGTTGTTTGATACCAAACATGACATATTTCAATGGGACCATACCGGAGCTGGTAACCTCAGGGTGCCTAGCTGCCAGCCCACGTTAACCTAAAGCCCCCAAAACACTTATAGTAGCCCCTAATAGAAGGAGGCTACTATAGGAACATATAAGCGTGATCTTATAAGTCCACACCTTTAACATAATTCACCCTGCCCCCTAGGCTCAGGAGGCCTAGCTTAGGGGTGACTGACATATTTTAGAAATAGTGCTGTGACCTTGCCACACATGGTGAGGGCAAAGTCGAGTTTGAGCAGATTACACTGCTCCTGCAGTCTGCAATGGCAGGCCTGCTGTCATTAGTTTACTTGGGCCACTCATGGTGGCACAATCAGTGCTTCAGGCAATGGTGACCCCTTTAACTCCCTTGCCCTGGGTACCACTTACCAGGGACTTATAAGGGGGTTAAAGTCCTTGCCAGTTGGGGTTACCAATTCAAATTAATCATATTTTAGGGAGAAAGCACTGGCACTGGGGCCTAGTTAGCGGGTCTCAGTGCACTTTCAGAGTCAAAAACCATCAGCATTGGAGAAAAAAGTGTGAGGGTGACCATACCAAAAGGGCACTTTCCTACAATAACGTGACGTAACGTAATATATAGCAAATCATAACCTAACATAACATATAACAATGTTTCCTAGATGTTAGTGGTGGGAAGTGAGATATTTTAGAGCACTAATGGTCTCCTTTAGAATTTGGAGGGAACTGTAAATCCTCCAGTTTTTGGAGGGGAATCTAAATATAGAGTAGAATTCACTGGCTAAATTTCCTCTACAATAATATGCTCACGTTGGAGGAAATTTAACTGTGGAATCAAAGCCATATTAATAGTTTGCTTTAGTAATTGAAGGCTTTTCATTTCCCTCCAAAATGTAAATGAGGCCCGCACTTTGTTTTGAATCCAAGGAATGCGATCCACATTGTAACAGAAAATATGTACCTTTCTCTTTATAACACATTGAGAGGGTGGTTTGCCATATCTAAACTGTGCTGGATTGTCAGTATGAATTTTAGGCTAGCTACATGTTCTACGTAAGTCATTGTAGTCCTCATTGGGAGTAAAGTCAGAGTGTCCTGGGGATGTTATTACATCGTCTGTGGTAGACCAAAAAGATAATGAACACTTTGTCCTAGTTATTTTCACGCCTGTGGGTCTGTGATATGTCAAGAACCTGAAGCATCTGTGAGGGAAGGTGTAGATTTAGATTGAGAAGACTTTTCTTAATGAGGTTTCAGGGCTTGCTTTGAGATATTTTTTCTATATTTATGACTTGTTTGTATATATCTCCTAGACCCGTCACTCAGCTGTGTGCACATAGCTGCATGTTGGTCTGTTATTTCATTATTCATACTTGAAGAGCAGTTATTAATGTGGCTTTCTTCTTTGACAGATGTTTTTCAGAGTTTGCTAATTTGACGTGAGCGCTTTGATCTTGTCCCACCAGTGATGAGGGTATAATTGCCAGGTGCTTTTGTTTCACTGTTTAGCTACATTGCAAGTTTCTGTCAAGTTCTGGTTGTTTGTAGATTCCAGAAATTCGTATTGTGTATTTGTGTAAGATCAGCTAGTATGCCCTTGTGGAGTGCAATGTAGAGGTGAACAGTGGGATTTAGATAGCTGTGTGTTTCTCACACTTCCAATACTTACAAAAATAAAGAGATTAGCATTGTTTCCTGTCCTGCTCTCTGGGTAGCTACCGACGGATAGTCACCATTACTGGGTTCAAAGCTTTAAAAGTGATAATGTCATCTTGGTCAAAGTCAGGAGATCCAACAAACAAACTGTTGATCATCGGAGTCTAACCATTTTCTGTTCTGGATACGAAACAGGCTAACACTTGTTTAATGTTACTCCATTAATAAGACAACTTACTGATATATTTCAAAAGTTTGCGTTTCCTCTTTTACCTCATGTTTCCCGCGTGCTGTTCTTTTTTTACAGGAAGTACTGTTCCGTAACTTCCTTAGGCATAATTTTGGCTGGAGAATTACCGGGGGTCAATTTAGGAATATGAAGTGAGAGCATTTTGCTCTCTACTTAGACTTCTAGGTGCAAGCAGACTTTATAGTGAGTAAAGAAAAACCTTTTCAGTAGTAAATTTAGGCAAGAGAAAAACATGTTTCCAGTAACAAATGTTAACTTTGTTTCATGCTTCTTCAGAGCTAGTAATTCACACAGCTCAGCGAAACCGTCTCAAAATAGGGCAGATCTTCCATTGATACAGTGATAAAGAACTGGGCCCCGATTTACTAAACTTCGGTGCAACGCAACATAGCAAGGGAGGTTGCTGCATTGTGTTGCGCCAAATCGAGATAGCAAAATCAGCCACATTTACTAAGATATGCCACAGTTTTGGTCTCTCGAAGCACTTGCACACTTCTTTCTACCTGCATTGTGGTCAGAATAGTTTTCTGCAGATAGGGGTACCTATTCTTAGAGTCTTATCCTCTTTGTATGTGTGCTGCATCAGCACACATGCAAGAAGGAAGCAGCAAGGAGAAATACACATATTTCTCCTTGTTACTCCAGTCTCATGTACGCACATAATATTGGTGCAAACCCATGTCTACCTATTTTAGTAAAAATCAGCTTGCATCAAAATACATGGGTGGATGCACAAAGCCAATGCTTTGTTTATGTAATGCCTGCCTGACATAAGGTGATGCAAAGCAGTGCTGTGCACTGCTCTGCATGACATTTTTTTTACAAAGCCATGCAAAGCCATGCATTCGGGCTATGTGTGGTTTAGTACATACCAAAATAGATTTTGCATCAGGGCTTTGTCAAAAAAGTAATGCAACCCCAACGTAAAATCTTAGTAAATCTCAGCCCTAGTACCTAGGGTTACATTCAATAGTCAAAACAGTTTTCTTCAAAGGAACTGAGATGACTGCAGATGTTTGTTCACCTAACCTTGACAACATGCAAAACTCAGCTTCACAATGAGCAAAGGTATAAATGTAGTGTGAGTTCCATTCATCCATCCATCCATCCATCATCCTTCCATCCATCATCCATCCATCCTTTGACATTTAAAAAAGAAACATGGCTCTGTCTTGCAGTCGTGGCACATTGGTTTACTGGGTGCAAGAATTTGAGCAAGAGAATATAACCACTATGTGGCGCAGACCCACGTTTGTGAGAAAAATGCCTTTCAGGTTCCTCTATATTCTAATGGTAAATTAATTACTGTGTAAAAATTAAATGAAAATTATCCTTGCCAATGCGATAACACTGCTGTTTCAGAGCTAGGGTACAAAGATGTTGTTCCCATGCATTTTTGTGTCATGTTATCAATATTCACATATAAATAAGTGGTTTTGCTTTTGCCTTCATCAAACAAACGCTTACATCCAATTGATAGTGGCATGTGAAATGAAAGAGCCAGTGTTCAAAAAGTCACTCATTAATCATAAGCGAAACAAGCAAGAACCAAGGACACAAACACAAACTGTAAAACAAAAAGGTTGCCCAATATTGTATTTAATATTAACCCAAATATGTTTTTTTTCTCGGAATTTTGTTCAAGCTTTTTCAGGTTTCTCAGGAAAAAGCTTTAAATGATTCACGACCCGAGCCCTTCGTGTTATTTCACACAAATGTTCAAGCAGTTACCAGAAAGTCATGATATGCACTTTATTTTAGATAAGATGTGTAAACATAGATATGAATTAGGATAGTGAATTTAAACACCTAGACTCCAGGGAACTGCAAACAACAGAAACAAAGTAAGGTTGCTGATTTAAACAACATATGACATATACAAGTTGATTGGGGCGGTATTGCGCAAGCCAATAAGTAAATGTTATGGTTGTGCAACTAATACATTGGCACACGATTGTGACAATTCTGAGCCTTAAACCTTAGTATAGCTTTTTTCCACTTTCGGGTTAATACTTTAAATCGTTTTTTACCAGACAGGTAATGAGGAACTCATGAAAAGCTAAAGACAATGGGGCATATGTACAAGCCCCTATTGCCACCACAAAGTCACTTTTACAGACGTTTTGGTGGCGATAGAGGCTGCGCCTTATGTACAAGGCAGTGTTAAGCCACTTAAACGTGGCTTAACGCTGCCTTGTACATACGGCCCCCTTTCACGCTACGTTTAGCGTGAAAGGGGTGGGCAGTGGGTGTTGCGGTGGGCGTCCCACTGCAACACCCATTCATTTTGATGCTGCCCCCTATGTACAAGGGTGGCGTACAAAGGAGGCAGCGCTAAAATTAAGACCAGGTAAATCCTGGTCTTAAGTTGGCAAAACGAGGAGAAATGCATTATTTGTCCTCGTTTTTGCTTTTTCCATGTGTGCTGCCTTGTACAGCACACATGGAAAAAGAAAAGTGCCATGGTTTGTTTATGTGTAGGAAGGTGTCTCTTCCTTACATAAACAAACCTTTAAAAAGAAATGCCATTTTGTCACTTTCATGTGTGCTGCATGAAGCAGCACACATGAAAGTGACAGAATGGAATTTTAGGATTATTTATGTGCAAGAAGGGACACCTTCCTACACATAAACAATCCTCCCATGCACGCAGACACCCTTGCACTATGGTGCAAGGGTGCCTGGGTTGGCGCTACACTGCTAAGTGTAGCGCCTTTGCAGGGGGAAATGCAAGGCTGCACCATATCGTTGTAAATATGGTGCAGCCTTGTGTTTCAGAAGTGGCGGAGTGAGGCGTTAAGCCAGGCAGGCTAACGTCTCTCTCCGTCACTTCCATGTACATATCCCCCAATATGTTTCTGATTGTTGAAATGCAGTGAGTGTGAACAGTTGAAGTAAATTACCTTCATTCCAATTCACAAGCACATATAAATGATGACATATGTAACTTATGCATGTGCATAGTGTATGCGTGCTTTTGGTATTCATACACATTACTTCACTGCAACAGATATATATATATATATATTACTTATATCCTATCATAGGCCTCCATTATTAATGGCACAGTTGCTTTTGCCATATTGTTCACACACAAGAAACATCCACTCGGGAGGACCGGGGTCTGAATTTATCGCGTGCAATAAACAGCACTTGTTACATGTTTTTAGGGCATAACTTCTGGATTTTGTTGCTTACTCTCCAAGATCTGTATGTTCCAGGAATTACTGCACAGGTTTTTCTGGTAAATTTCGGGTCAGGTTTGGCCTGCCAAAATATATCTGGGGAAAATTGTGGGGATGCGGTGCTAGCTGCAATACGTATAATGTATTGTGTGTACTTGTATACAAAATGCTCATGAACAATGGTTTCTAAGTCTAAAGAGAAAATGCAAAACAATGGTATGCAGTGCATAGAACATGCTAATGAGTGAATGGTGTCAACTAACCGTCTCAATAGAATAGTATGCGGTCATGTAGGCAAAGGATGAAACCTGAGAAACATGGTAGGCCAGTTAAGTGAAACTAAGCTTGCACATTGAAAACTCTGCACACCCCTACTAGTGATACAGTATTTTTAATGATTATGTTTTTATATCTATTTTGTAAATCTTACATTTGCCTATTCTTAACTCTGCAAATAGGTGATAAAATAGGGTTAAGACATATGAATTATGTGCAATTTTATTGTCTGGAAAATTTTCATTTACACCACATGGCTTTAGATGAACATCAGGTTGACAGATAAGTGTAGTAAATAAGGGGCATATTATCAAGAAACGGCGTTAAAATGATCGCCGCTTTAGCGTCAGAAAACTGCCACTAAAGCGGCGCTAATGGGCTTGATAATATGCCCTTGAGAATTCCAATAGAAGTCCATGTTCTGGTGTCAACATGGGCTTCTATTGGAATTCTCCAGGGCATATTATCAAGCCCATTATCGCCGCTTTAGCGGCAGTTTTCTGCCGCTAAAGCGGCGATAATTTTAACGCCGTTCTTGATAATATGCCCCTAAGTTTTTAGATAAAAGTGAACACTGATAACTTACTACTGTGAGTTTAGTCATTATAGTTGCCTTTAATGTTCTTGGCCATCTCGTAACAAAGTGACCCTCAAGCACAAAAGGTGTTATTATAATATTTTGGTTACAAAAGAGTGGTACCTGTAAGATCGTCCATAAAATGAGTCTAAGTGTTACTTTAATATTTTGTTTACAGACGAGTGGTACATGTAAGCTGGTCCATAAAATTAGGTTAAGTGTTATTTTAATATTTTGGTTACAGAAGAGTGGTGCATGTAAGATGGTCCATAACATTTGCCTAACTTTTACCCTCAGTTACTGGCATGAACGCTGGCAGCAGCGGTGATGATGGAACACTCACTCACACTAAAACATATATCTTATGGGTTGCCCACTCTGATCAGGCACGTGAAAACACCAGCACTTAACACACCCTCCTTCCACAGAATAGCAGAGAATAAAGACCGCAGAACACTTTTCAGTTTCTTTACAGGGAACACCTACTTCTTCACAGCCTTGGGGAATTTCTGTGTGCATAGTGCATACATACAATGTGTACCGTAAAAACATTTAGAAAACACATATGCTAGTAAAGGGATAAAAGTACTCACAAGGTTGACAACCACACAAACCTGACCTTGTGGCTTACCCCGTTGTTCTCATCATCTTTGAGAACATTTGAAGTGCTCGATTTTGTTTTGTTTGCTCCTCCAGAAAAGCATTAGATGTTACTGAAGTTAGAATGCACCAGAGTGTACACCACCTATAATAGAAGGTGGGCACTTTCCACTCAGCTGTCTACAGGGTGGCATAGAATTTGTGGCAGAGGTTTAATAGCATGAGGGACACGCCACTTTACTTGTGCGCCTGGAAGAGATGTCTACATACTCTTTGGTTAAAAATCCATTCAACTCATAATTGTGGCCGACATTTCCATCAATGTATTCCTTGTAGCTGTACCACATGTAGCATGTATGCAGGTTCAGTACTGTGGTATGGGTACCCTTTTCAAGTAAATAAAATGAATGCATCACGTGGTGGATGTTAATGGTATTAGGATTAAAGCTATTCCAATGTCCTAATCCTAGGTGTAGTCTTGAGTCAGGTGCCTCAGGAAACCTGTAGTGGTTTTTATCAAGGTCTGCTTTTGGACTGCAATCCACGTCCAGTACAGTGATCTGCCCTGCAGCATCATCTGACTGCAACTTGTTTGGCTGCCTCAGCCATACCATGATCTGATCATCAACAATTTGACTGTAATTTCAATGTGTAGCCTGCAACTTCCTAATTTGAAACCCTGAAACATTTTTTACTATCCCTTACTCTAGTAGAGGAAGCCTATGAAATCCATGTGAAGAGGAGTGTGCTATGTTTTCCTGGGGGTTGGATATTCAAGAGTGGCACACTTTGGGCCTCATTTATGAAAAGTGTTGCATCGCTGCGGTAAAGCAGTGGTGCAACACTTTTCACTGCGCCCTCCTTGCGACACCATGGAGGTGCCGTATTTACAGTACGGTGCTCCATGTCGCAAGGATTGACAGATGCATCAGGAATCCTGACGTATCTGTCGGCGCAAAACTCACGCATCGCTGGAGTTGTGCCGTAAGCATGACGCCACTCCAGCAATGCATAGGCGAGGCCTATACCTATTGTACTGCATCACCCTTATGCCTGCTATGAGGCAGGCGTAAGGTTTTGACGCAGTGGCGTCATAGAAGTGACGCAGTGAAATCTGATAGATTTCACTGCGCCAATTCTACTAAGCTTTCTTGCCATGGGTATGCCCACTCTGAATAATGTGGTGCAGGGGTTTACAAAGTGATGCATCTGCTTAGGTATATCACTTTGTAAAAATGGTGCAACATGGCGCATCATTCATGCCGCTGCTGTGTCATGAAAAGTGATGCAATGGTGCCGCAAAAGTGTCGCAAGGGGCTCATAAATAAACCCCTTAGTGATTAGGTACTGGTATCGAGGTAGTTAAATCGTACTTGTTTGGACTTTAAAAGCAACCTCTGTAGCTTTGAGAAAGTTGTTGTGGCAGAAACAGAACAGCTTGTTACTTATTTCCTCAATGCTGTGACTGTGTCTAGGTGCAGTGAAGAAGATGCATGTTGCTGCTTGGAAGATGAAGTGATGGCCTGCCCAGTGCAGAGGTGTGTTGCCATGATTAAACACTGCGCTGACTGAGATCTTGATGGAGGATTGACTTAATGAGAGAGCAAGCCCAGATATATATCAGCTAATGTGAACTGAATCTTAGAGCACATGAGTATGCAAACCACTAAAGAATTGTGGACATGCCAGAGAAACCAAAAGACTTTGCCATATCCCCTTGACTAGGTGCTCTCTACATGCCCTACAGTTCTGGTAATGTGTGCTTGTACATGTGGCCTGGAGAAGGGCTAGTTCCTATCTTACAATGCACTATCTGCCACCCTGGGAGCACTGTGGGGGCCAGATCAGGTGGAGCCCAATCTCTTTTCACCACTACCTACTTTGCTCACCCATGGCCATGATAGGAGTGACATTACAGCGCTCCACAGATCTTTGATGGACACCGGAGTTACACATTTCCTGACCCTGAGGGATGGCAGGGCTGCTACACTGAGGCTGGACCTTACAGATAGACAGTGAGATATGGCACTTGGGCAGGTGCATGGGGTATCCAGGAATCCCTGCTTGAAATTCACTCAATTTAAATACCTACACCGGACATATATATGCATACATATGCATACATCGGATGTTTCTGTTTAAGAACCCAGCGTGCACCCTGTGCCCATACCAGAGGCGAACTTCCTTCACATGATATGGTCCTGCCCCATCACTCAGCAAATCTGTGGGGCAGTATCAGCAGCGCTGATTGACATCACAAGCCAGATGCTGCCTGCTGACCCACTGTGGTGCCTCCTGGGAATCACAGTGCGCACATGCCACACACAGAAACAAGTACGCTATTAAGTTCATTGACTTGGCATATGTTCTTATGTTCTAGCAAAAAGGCGCATTGCCATGGCTTGGAAATTTCCAGAGGCCCCCCTCACCAACTCTGGCTACAGGACCTGCTCAAATGGGCAAAAGCGCAGGTTGCGACCTGACACATTCAGATATCACACCAGAGAGATGCACCACATTTAGAAGCATCGGACAAATACCTGGAAAAATAGCAGCTAATTCTGATGTCAGACCTCCAAGCCCCTCTAATCTTTGTGGTCTAGGTTGGTGAGCTCACAATGCCGCCCTCCCTCCTACCAGGCATCAGTTGTTTGGAAGTTGCACGCCCCATGGCTTCTTACAAATGGGTTTTCATGACCACCCCCTGCACAGCCGTGCACGGCCCTAACCCCCCATTCGTAGTTGCCTAGAGTGATTCTTAGTATTAACCCTCCCGTGCCATTACTGCTTCTCCCTGTGACTAGATGGGCGATATATCCTGGGAGATCTGCCACCCCTGCCGCAGAAGTAGCTTAGTGCTGCTTCAGTTTCCCATGTTGCGCTTTCTCAGCACTTGTTGGGCAAGTTCATGGACCAGTGATGGTGGGCTCCTGTCAAGGGATATAGATTGCCACTGCATCCACGAGGACAACCGTATCAGTCAAAGATAGGTTAGATAGACACTGGGAGTGCATTCTATTGTTATGGAAAACTGATCAGCACTACTATTTGACACAGGCTCATGTCTGACTTGTATTTACTGCATGATTTGATTTGATTTAAATTTATAGAGCGCAGCAATTACCCGAAGGTATCAAGGCGCTATAGATCATCAACCGGAAAAGTCCACAAGCACCCCAGATTCAGAAATTGTCTACAAAGAAAATAGCCAGGTCTTAAGATCCTTGCTGAAGGGCAAGAGCTGCGGGATGGCCCTTGTATTTTGTGGAAGGGTGTTCCAGAGTTTGCTCGCGGCCGTGGAAAATGCTCTGTCACCCCATTTCTTTCTTTTAGTTTTCGGCACCGTGAGATGGAGTTGAAGCGACGAATGAAGGTTTCTGTCTGGGATATACCAGCCAAACATGGCTTTTAATCTTGTTGGATATGGGAGATAAAGAGCTTTGTGTACCATGCAGAGAGATTTAAAGCTGATGTGCTTATTAATTGTAAACCAGTGAAGGGTCTCTAATCCCTTCGCAGCCAACTGCCCCCTGGGAATGTCCAGAACAAGTCTAGCCAGTGCATTCTGCATCACCTGGAGTCTATGCTGCGTGTTTTTGTTCGAGTCCAGGTACAATGAGTTGCAGTAATCCAGTCTGGACATTACCAGGGCGAGAGTGACCTGCTTATGAGCAGACTGCTGGATGAATGGAAACATTTTCTTAAGCATCCTTATGATCCAGGTGCATGTTGCTATTGTGCGATTCACTTGGGCATTAAAGTTGAGCTCAGTGTCCATCAGCACTCCAAGGTTCTTGGCCTTTTTTCCCGGAGTAGGACAGGTCCCTAAGGAGTGAGGCCAACAGCTGCTGTTCCAGCTGGATGCCCCTGGGTCAAAAATCATCACTTCCGTCTTTTCCCCATTGAGTTTTAGAAAGTTACATGACATCCATTCCGCCACTTTGGTCATGCAACTTGAGACGTTCTCTGCTACCGAGCATGAGTTCTTGGGTATTGACACCATTATCTGAGTGTTGTCTGCATACGACACTACCTTCACTCCAAAGGAATGGATTATTGCCACCAAGGGTGCCACATAGAGATTAAAAAGTGTAGGGCTCAAAGATGAGCCCTGCGGCACTCCACAGGGCAGGGAAAAGGCCTCTGAGTAGAAGTGCTGTATCTTCACCATTTGGGATCTCTCCCTAAGGAAAGAGGACAAGAGGGCTAAAGCTTGATGAGAGATGCCAAGACCTTGGAGTCTATCCAGCAGCAGCGCTGGTGGATTGTATCAAATGCTGCTGGTAGATCCAAGAGTATCAGCGCCACCCCTTGTCCTTTATCAACTAGACGCCTTATACAGTCCGTGGATGAGATTAATGCGGTTTCTGTCCCATGATGTTTCCTAAAGCCAAACTGCAAGTCATTAAACCAGTGCTGCTGTTCTGCAGGTTCCATCAAATGGATATTAAGGTGCATCTCCAGAATCTTTGCTGGAACAGGAAGCAGGGAAATCGGGCGATGGTTCTTACAGTCCATGATATCCAGATTTGTTTTTTTTAGGGGAGGCCTAATGATAGCCTGCTTCCAACTCCGAGGGTAAGATCCGGATAGGATCAAATTGTTCATTAATTTTCAGAGTGGGTCGGCTATAATACTGGCTGCCATGTGGAGAACTGCTGGTGGGCAGGCTTCTAGAGGTGATCCTGAATAGGTTTTCAGAAGGTATTGTTCTACCAACTTGGGAGCAAGTGTAGGAAACACAGAGAGACCTTTCGTCTCTTGACTTGAACATGATGACATCTCTTGGGGTGTCGGTAGGGGCCAGCTAGTGGCAATTGACTGGGTAGGCGGAATGGGGTTTGGGCCAAAACCTGCGTGAATGTCCGTAATCTTAGAGTGGAAGAAGGTTGATCATCATATTGCTTATGTAACGATTGATCCATCTGGCCGATATGTATGCTTAATCACTAATAAGGAATTACCTGTAAAAAGAAATGTGTGCTTGTACTTGTGACCCAAGTGAGGATAGGAAATGTGGCCTTGAATAGGGATGTCTAACCTATACTGAATTTGTAGGGTGCCCATACTTATGATGCCTGGGCCGAAAAGAAATATTAGGATTTCCTATTTTTCCACAAGATTATTGGGAGTCTTTCACAGTAAGAGCTGTGTCACATAGACCTTAAAGCTATTTAAACTACCCTTTTATGACTTATTGTTGCAGAGGTCTGATAGTTACAAGGGTTAGGGTCCCTTAAGACTAAACTTTGGTAACCCTGCTACCAGTAAGCACTGCTATCCTAAAGAGTGCTTTGGGGAATGTGGTTGCCCTTCATGACCATATCTCTTGACTGTGGCTGGCCAGTTGCAAGGTACTGGCACTTAGAGTTGAGGAACACTCTTTGGTGCCAACCATGATCTATGATTAACAATCTGAAGAGCAACAAGTAAAACAAAACTCCTTTCAAATCTGCACAACTGAAAGTCAAAAAACTTTCTTAAACTTAATCCTGAAAAAACATAATCAATTCTTTTTTTGTAATTCTCACTTTGGCTCTGCTTAACTATCTTTTTACAATCTGTGACACCTGGGGAAATTACAGTCAGCTCTATGATAATGTTACTCAGCTGTCATCCAAATTAAACATCCTCCTAGATGTTTACAGTTCTAGACAATTGTTCTGATAAAATCCAACAAATGCAACTTAATTTTGACTAAATTTCACCTAGTCAGCTTCAAATCTTGTTAATCACAAGGAGCATTTACTTTCATTTGCATGCATTCAAATCTCTTATAGATCTTACACTACTCAATTTATATTTATAATTTTGGAATCAATAAGTATCTAGATGTTCGACTACTACAGCAATTTGCATGCAGGCCTTTCACGAAGGATTTGCTGCCGAAAGATACAGAATGTTAGCATATGCATTGCACTTGGTTTAAGTTAAAAAGGCGTCTAAATGCAGCAGACAACAATGTGTACAGCTAAAGCCAGAATCAAATATCAAATAGCTTGTCCAGCTGAGCAATTTTTGCATTGCATTGCCTCAACTTTCCTAAGTTCAGAATGAAAACTGTGCACTTCACTGCAAGACCAAGGGCCTTAATTAAGGTTTGGTGGACAGTGTACTTTTGCCACAGATGTTAGACAAAGACCTGTAGCTACTTAGACTGATGGACATCAGGCCATCAGTCTAAGGGCTTGATTTCGAGTTCGGCGGTCCATAGGCCTGCCAAACACATGGTGGCGGTCTGACCACTGGTGCACTGACGGACAGCCACAGGACCACTGCGACCGCCAGGGATCTAAGATCCCATGGTGTTTGTGGAGCGGTCAGAAGCAGGAATGTGCTGGTGGTGCCGCAGCAGCACCACCGTGCATATTTCGAGTTGCCTCACCACCACCCTTTTCATGGCGGGGAGCCCGCCATGAAAAGGGTGGCAGTGAGGCAACTAAGGGGGCCCTGATAGGGCCCCCAGCTGCCTCAGAGCCCAGGGGGTGCATGCGGGGAAGCACATGTGGTGCCCTCCTGGATCTGCAACCCCTAGTTCCTGTATGGTGTGACAGGTATACTACACAGTGCAAGAACATGCTGCAGGCGCTCTCACAGTGGCGGTCTGCATATTAGGCTCTCAATCGAGCCTAACATGCAGACTGCCGTAAGACCGCTGCACAGCGCCCACCTGCATGGAATTTCACTCGGAAGCCAGGTGGGCATGCTTACTACAGCTTTGGCAGTCCTACAGAAGACGGCGCATTGCACCGTCCACTGTAGGACCGTCAAAGTCGTAGTCGCCCCTAAGTATCTCAAACTGTCCGGCCTATTTAGGATGGATGTTATGATGAATTTTCTTTTCCTGTTTGAGAGTGCCAGTAAAAAATACCCACACATGCTGGGAGAAAACTCTCAGGGCATCAGGGCTATGTTGTTTTCAAAAATAAACTCCTGCATTGGCAGTTTGCTTATGAAAAATAAAAAACTGCTGCTTAAACATGACAGGCACTTCGCAAAGTTATAGTGTCTTCAGAGGAACTGCTTCTGAAGCTGCTCCTTTGGAAACACAGTGATCTCCTTCAGGCAGGAGAGGTCTCTGAATACGGCAGACATTCACTGCCAGAATGATGGAGGTTATTACCTTCTCCACCCTCACAGGACGGCAGGATGACCCCAATCCCTAATTTAGCCTGTAAATGTTCTTCGGGCTTCACTGGCATGAAACAAAACAGTAAATAAATAAAATATCATAAAACAAGATAAATGGGTGGAAAATTGTTTTGCAAATAAAGGAGGGGAAGGCAACCGACCTCAAAGATATCATAAGCATTGAGGAGCAAAATGTGGAAGGAATGTTTGATTCATTTTCAAAGTTGATTATAATTTCAGAGGACATGTTTAAAAAGATTTTTAAAGGGAAAAAGAATCTGTATGAAAAGGATCTCAACCTGGGGGATATAGGGCCAAGCCATACAGATGGAGGGATACTTTTGGGGAAGTGTTACATATAAACATAGATAAACGGTCACAAAAGTATATGTCTCTCACAAGGGGGACAATATTCTGGGATGGCCGGCACAAAATGATCTAGGGATATATCTCAACCCCAACAAAGACTCCCAAATATTGGTGCAGATGTTGACAAAACACCAACTAGTATGGAAGAAGAGTTTCCTGAGGTCTTCAACGATCAGTTAGGGTGTCTGACACACTATGTCCACTGAAAAGAACTGAAGGCAAATGCCCTTTCGGTCTCCGCCAGGGTGAGAAGCTTGCCTTTGCCCATGCACCAGGAAGTAAGAGGGGAGCTAGAAAGACTCTGAAGTCTGGGAGTTATTGAGCCAGTAGAAGCCACCTAGTGACTGACACCCATAGTGGTGGCCAAGAAAACTGATGGAACGGTGTGCCTTTGCATAGATTTGAGAGCATTGAACAAGGAAGTAGCAGTAGACAAATACCTCCTACCGAACATCACAGAAATGAAGACCAAAGTGGCAAGGGCCAAGATCTTCTCTACTCTTGATGTAATTTTTGCATATTACCAAGCCAGACTAAATACAGAATCCCAAGAGCTCACAGTGTTCATCACTCTCATGGGGGCATAAAAGTTCAGACATATGCCGTTCAGACTCGTATCTGCAGCAGCAGTTTTTCAAAGGATAATGAACGTTATGCTCCAAGTGATCACTGTCGTGTTCTGTAACCAAAATGACATTTTGATCTTTGGGGAGATCAAAGAGCATCATGATGAAAGAATCAGGCAGGTGTTAAAGGAATTAAAGGAGCAGGGACTCACTGTAAAGAGGGAAAAGTGTAAAATAGGCTGCCCCGAAATAAACTACTTAGCTCATAGGATAACAGCAGAAGGAATACTACCAAAGTCAGCATTAAAAGGCTCCATAATAAACTTAATATTTCTGTTAGAAATTGGGGTCTCCAGTTGGCAGGTTGTTACCCTGTCCAATTAGGGACCCTTCTTCCTAGTCAGGATAAGGTGGATACACTTCTAAAATAACCCCTGCTTGCCCCCATTGGTAGATTGGCACGAGCAGTCAGGCTTATCTCAGAGGCAGTGTGTAAAGCATTTGCACATAACCTACAATGTTATAGTGAAAACACTACAAAAGGTCACCACACCAGTTTTTAAATAATATCCAATATTTTATCTGTGCAAAACAAGACCAAAAACGATAAAAATCCTCCATGCAGTTCTTAGAAACATCAAGAAGCAAAAATAGATTTAAAATACAGTTCCTTGAAGTTGATAGCTTCGTCTGGGGCTAACACTGCGTCATGAACAACAAATCCAAACAGTTCTGGCTGACTGCGGCATCGTGGGCCAGATACGGTGTCGAGAACACCTGCAAACAGTACATTTAGAAATGCAGGGCGTCGGTGGCCTCACGATGAGCCTTGAAAAGCCGGTGTCGGCAGGTGTTGGTACCGGAGGTGTGTGCAGAAGTCATCAGGCCCTTGAAGTCACACACGTTGCAGATCGAACTCCGTGCGGTTAAAGTCAGGAGCACTGGTGTTGGCAGTCGTCGGGGCTGTGGTGCGAAGTGCAGGGGTGCAGCGTGCGGTGCCCTCAGGTCACGATGAAGGCATCAGCTCAGTGACAGTCATCCAGCGGCGTCGGTGAGACCAAGGCTGCAGTGCAAAGTGGTGCGGTGCTAGCAGGTCACGGTGCAGGCAGCGGTATCATCGTTGCTGAAGCGCTGTCATTGGCTGACAATCTGGAATTAATGGTGCCGGCATCAGTAGGCCAAGGCTGTGGTGTGGGACTTACGAGCGGTGCCCTCAAACCACGGTGCAAGCATCGACGTCGATTTCCGTGTGGAGCTGCATTGTC